>CM067350.1:56541733-57141733 GCA_034190875.2 Urechis unicinctus | reverse complement strand
CAGCTGTAAAAGGTTAAGTAGCTTTTAGTTTAAGGAATTAGGTAATCAGGTCTGGTTTTATGCTAATTACAATCCAATATGCAAATTAGGCTTTAATTAGCTGTGTAACCTTAAGATATTCATTAAATCTGAGATCATAATTGTGATCGTGGACATTTTCTACCCCGGTGTCAATTTTCAAGTTGACATTCAGAAAATTAAGTAAGTTACAGCAATTTCAAGTGGCTAAATTGAGGGGTCCAGACTATCCCTAATGCTTTAATTAAGCGTAGTAGCTGTCACCAAAACTGACCAAAATTGAAAATTCAAATGGCTTATTGATCCTCTTGCTGGGCTCTAGATTCCTATCTAAAAATAAGTCTAATTTGGTGTGATTAAAAATTTCATCTTGCATTGCTAATTTGTTATGGATTTGTCTTTAGAATATGTACTTGTAACAACTGTCCATTGTAATGACTTCCTGCTGAGCTCAGTAGGTCTAACATTGCTGAATGTTCCTGCATCATTAAACTCCAGAGACTTGATCTGTATGATAAATAACCATGGTGATGGAGTTAAAATGTATTATGAGAACATTGTTGCATGTCTGGTGTCGGCAGATTAGCAGATCTAGTTTGTAGGTAGTAATAGCTTTATTAAACCTGGATGGTCTGGTCCTGTTTCCTGGTTTTAAGATGAAGCATGGAACTGATATCTGCATTTATGTTCTTAATTAAAGAAGTTTTTGATATGTGCAAGGGGCTTGATGGTAGTATGTTTCTATGTTTGGTGCAAGTGATAAAGATAACCATGATGTAATGTTTGATGAACTTGTGAAACTAGTGGTCCCTGGATATATTGTTAGAATATGCGTTGTGTGGTACTCCAATCAAATGATGTGTGTGAGGGTTAATAAGTGCAAGACATTTTGGGATGCTATGAAGTGCTTTGTATGCTTGTTTTATGACAGAGATTTACCCTCTTACTGTGATTCAAAATATCTCTAATTCCTATTGTACTCATTAAAAAAAAAAACGTGCTGTATTTACGGCTTTACCAAGTTAAACTGTTACTTTAGATCTCCCAGACTGCCCTTGTGTTTTCACACTAAGTCCATGGGAGATTTATTTGGGGTTATGACTATCTTTTCCTGTAAATTTGCATTGCCTACTTCACCTTAACTTAGGAAATCCCGATGTTCTGTTGGCCCATACAAGACACCACTTGCAACAGAATCAGAGTTTAAATGAATTTTGTTTTTCGAAAATACTTTTCATTCAGAGTATATGAAATAGTGGCCATATGTTACTTTGTCAATGAGACTGGTAAACTAACCCAATCCTGCAAATAGGCAGCATATTCTTTGCAAAAGATGGTAAATAGGATTGTTGATATGATTGCAATAAGTCTATCGTCTGGTATCACTGTATTGCAGTGCGTGATGGTGACACAGTGAAACATTATCGCATCCGTCAGCTTGATGAAGGGGGCTTCTTCATAGCAAGGCGGGTCACATTCCGCACGCTAGCAGAGCTAGTGGATCACTACAGTCAGGATGCTGATGGTCTCTGTGTCAACTTGAGAAAGCCATGTTCGCAGGTATGTTATGCACACTTTGGTGAAAGAATTTTTCTTGCATCTGAATCTAAATACCCAATTCACCATTTGTATTGACAAATGATGAACTGGGCATTCAGATCACCTACCAGACAAGAATAAGATGTAATCCTGCCAATCCAAGAACATTCTCTGTACCCCACTTTCCACTTGTCTGTTGCCTGTGTATAACTTACCCAATGGTTATGTCCTATGTAATGAAAACAGGAAGCGCATTGATGCAGTGTTCATTGTACTTACAAGCATTACAGCATGAACGACTCCTCAGCTTGTATTTTAGAATATTTATATGATTGAATGAAAAAGAATCCATATGTACCCTGTGCACAATCAGCATGGACTATTCCCTTGTTCCTTCATAACTAACATGGTCGATGATTGCCCCATTGGGGGGGGGGGGCACACTAAGTATTTCCTGTTTACTTGCTTCAATAGAAAAAAAAATATTACATACATCTCATTATAGATGAACTTTTATTTCCAAGTATGCATGGTCCAGAATAAAAGGGGTTGTAGCCCTTACTATGTATCTATACTCTAAGTGTTACAGATCACAAATTTGTGCTGTCAGAAATAGGGTAATATTCTATCTGAAGCATAAAATATTGTGTGCTTTTTACCATTGATTGATGCTGTAATGGGTCTTGACCAAAGATGGTTGTGGATGATTGTAGAAAAACATTTTGTGACAATGGGGAATGGTTGGTTATATTTTGTTTGACATAAGCAATGGCTGTCATCATAGGAAATAGGAGTTATTGAAGGCCATTAGTGTGGCAGGGAGGTTAAAGAACCCAGCATAAGATGAATATTGAGAAAGTAATTGAATGGGCTAATTGATGGTAAGATTGAATATGCAAAGGTTTATATTTTGCATATCCAAAGATACTCTTTGACCTGTAGTAAATTTTATGTTACTCAAATATTTGTAGGATTAGTGGAAGAAAATGTGAATGATAATGATTTTTTATCATGGCGACATCCAATTGTTGTTATTGAAAGTTGATCTCGGTGGCTGTAAACAGTTAGTAATGAATATCAATCTATTTTGGGCTAATGTTGGTATGTGTAGAGTATGACTGAAGTGATATATTTCCTGGGATGCAGGTTTTAGTCTTCATGACTCATTGGGTGAGTGTGGTTGAGGTATTTACATTCTGATACAGTAATCTTTCCATGTTCTCTTTATGCTAGGTGAACAAGATGCTTCAGTTGTATGTATAGAAACAGTATATCAGTGCATTTTTGGTACATCATTTTATGACAACTCTTAGGCCTTTGTCAGTTGTATGTATTGCATTACGCTTTTCAACAAGCATGCAGGGGCATGGATAATCTACATTAAACGGCAGTGGCAGCTGTAATATGGTGATATATACACCAATAAACCATGCAAGCTGCCTGCTGAAGTGGGTGAGGTGATAAGATATATAGGGGTGTCTGACCGATATCAGTATGTACATAGAGGAATGATTGCATGTCCAGGGGTGTAGTAGTGTACTTGGACGTTTATATGTATGACTGTGTATAGCTCTATGTTGCAGGCTGGTGGGTGTGGCTCAGTAACACATTCTTCTAAATACTTGTGTGGAACCTATTTATTGTCACTTTCCATGGTGTAAATAACAGGGGTGTCATATTCAGGTGTGGGGAGGTTGTAATTGCCGATGTCTAAAACTTGGCTGGGGTTGATGATCATATATGCCACTTATCCTCTCTCCTACTTCCCCAACATGCACTTCTGTCATGATAAGTCATTGTAATGAGATTGTAGAATCTAGCCTTATGTGAAGTCACCAGTCACATACTCAGCTACTGGTTCATAGTCCTCAACATGTTACATGGTGTTTGTGGTCTGTGTTGTTTAGGAACAGATGATCATTCACAGCACTGTTTTTTATCTGACTATCTTTTAATATAGTTGCTTGACAAATATGTGAATTTAATCCTGGTTTAGACCTAGTGCCAAGTTACCCTGGTATTGTTAATGATAGGATTTGGTATATTGATCTAGCTAGCTAGTATTGCACTGGGCAATATATGTTTAAATTTTGGGCTCATATAATCTTTTGGCTGGATATTTATAATGCACTTTACAATTTTATGAGAACCTGAGGCAATATTTGAATTTAGTATATGTTCCCCTTACTTTAAAGCCGAGTAAGCTGAGTGAGAAGGGTAAGACTAAACAGAAGCAAGTCTTAATAGAAGTAAAGGGTTAAAATGATGTTACCTTCAGTGCTGCAGGTTATTTATTATAGGTTTTAAATTTAAGTGACATTGATGCTGGTCATGTAGATCAATAACGTCAATCTATATGAAAGATGAAGCCTACTTACTGCAATAACCTGGAGACACTTGTGGACTATATTTTGCAGTAAAGCCTAGAAGATTATTTTGGTTAATACAGGAGGAGCAATATATTAATAGTCCATGTGTCACTCCTCAGATAATTTGGACCTCCTACCTATTTTTGACGTCTGACGGTTTGACCCAAATGTACTCAATCGTACAAAAGATGGGCAACATTGACAGTATAAACTAGTATTTGGTTTGTCATGGTTTGAATGTAGCATTAGGTGGTCTTTGAATTTGTTACATTCCCTAATTTTAGGGTCATGAGTTGGTCTGTTGTATAAGCACATATCATATTTGCCAGCTCTGGTGTTTTGGTTATAGGTGGAAAAACCACAGACAGTTGGACTTTCGTACAATACCAAGGACCAGTGGGAGATTCCCAAGAGCTCTCTCAAACTTATTCGAAAAATTGGTCATGGTCAGTTTGGTGAAGTGTATGAGGGACTGTGGAACAACACTACACCTGTTGCCATCAAGACACTCAAGCCAGGTGAGATTTAAGCTGTGGTAACATGGTTACACTTCCTCCCTCCTCATCTCGTCATATTGACTGTTAACCGACACAATGCAGAAGCTTCAAAAGATAATGTGTGGAAATTATTGCTTGCCACCATGTATGTGCAACTCAATATCTAAAGATATATAGCAGAAATTAAGAATAGACATTTGTTTTTCAGGTACCATGGATCCAAAAGACTTCTTAGCAGAGGCACAGATCATGAAGAAGTTGAGACATCAAAAATTGATTCAGCTCTATGCTGTCTGTACTCAAGATGAACCTATCTATATTGTCACTGAGCTTATGAGAAATGGCAGCCTTCTTGAATTCCTTCAAGGTAAAGAGGGTATTTTAACATTTAGCAGAGAATCTGTAAGTTTGTATGATACGGAGAAGGGTGATTAATCTTAATTGTTTATCATTGCAGGACGAGGCCGTAACCTGAAACTGCCAGTGTTGATAGATATTGCAGCTCAAATAGCCAGTGGAATGGCATATTTAGAATCTCAGAATTATATCCACAGAGATTTAGCCGCCAGGAATATTCTGGTTGGGGACAGCAACAATGTCAAGATTGCTGATTTTGGTTTGGCAAGAGTTATAAAGGTGTGTATGAACATTAATTATCTTATCAATTATTTCAGTTTGTATCTTCTCAATTATCCTTAATCCATCACCTCTTTGGTAATACCTATCGATATTGGTGTTTACCAAGGAGGAAAAAATACCATTGTGGTGGCTTTTGAAATAAAGGATAACTAGAGCTTGTTGCCCTTTTTGGTTAGGCATTTATATTGTCTGCAGTATGTTCCGTTGATGCTTTCACTTGATGGCAGAAAGCAGGAGAGTGTTATGTATGACAACAGCTGTTAGCAACTTCTGATGACGGCTGCATCTGTTCATAATGTACAGGAGGATGAATACGAGGCCCGTGTAGGCGCTCGTTTCCCCATCAAATGGACTGCCCCAGAAGCCGCCAACTACAACAGATTCACCATCAAGTCAGATGTTTGGTCCTTTGGTATTCTGCTGACAGAAATTGTCACTTATGGCAGAGTACCTTATCCAGGTACATTTACTCTTGCTCTTTGTACACAGGAATTTATCAAGTTGAAGCATTGGTATAAACTTCTTTCAGCCTTATTTATGCCCCACAGAAACAGATGTGTATATTTTGAGAGAAGTTATAGCATGTTTTTGATGATTTTGTTGATTTGGTGAGTGCATCTATGATGTCAGCAATCACATGGTGACACAAAATGTGTTTTCTTCTACGAATCAGCATGCTTTGTGACAGCCCCCCGTGCACTAGTTTAGTTGAGTGTTAGTTTGGTTCTCTTGAACAAATTGTATTCCATTTAAGGTGATGTAATATAGGAAATGGGATAGGCTTCCATGTACAATTTGAACTGAGTTGATATTAATACCGACAAGAGCTTTGTAAACATTTCCGCTTGCCCATGATTATGCAAGACCTTAAGGGATGAAGTTACCAATATATCCTGTATGTAGATATTTGCTTGGATTCTAATAGCCAAGACTAGCTTTGACTTGTTGGTCTACTACATTTGTAATCTAATCATAGTTTATATGAACACAATGGGGAGTTGAACTGCAATTTTTCAGTAATCAGAATACCTGCAGATATTTATTTAAGGCTGGTAGGAAATAACATTTGAGAAATTATAAGCAACCTTCACCTAATTTCCAAGGCAACAGCCAAAATTGAAGAGCTTATTCCGTTTGATGGAAGATGGCCCTGCCTCAATAGCTCAGTGGTGTTTTGGCTATGTGCTTACCCGTATGTCTAGTCAATTATGGACTTGATTCCAATCCTGGTACATCCTTGATAATCACTAGTGTGTGGTCACCTGTGATGTTATGGTCCTGTTGGGTTTGGGTAGAGGCATTCTCTTTCATATGAAACAAGGTGACCTGATAATTCACATTGCATCTGTATGAATGAAGCCTTCAATTTCAAATGAAATCAATGGACATGGTACTTCACGTTACATTTATGCTATAAAACTTTCTGTCCTTTCATTCAAAAGTTTGTTAGTTTGGTTTTTGTGCCTCATGTTACAGTGATGGCTTGGTATGGTACAATGGTAATGGTTGCCAAAAGTGGTCAGTGAATGAAATATTTGGTCAGGAGTTTAAAGGCTTGAGTATATGATGGCATAAATGTTTGTTTTCAGGTATGACCAATGCTGAGGTATTGCATCAGGTGGAACACGGTTACCGCATGCCATGCCCACCAAGCTGTCCCCAGGCCCTCTACGAGATCATGCTGGAATGCTGGCGCAAAGACGAGATGGACAGACCCACATTTGAAACCCTTCAATGGAAGTTGGAGGAGTTCTTCACTCTGCCAGGCAGCGAATACAATGAAGCTTCAAGCATCAGATAACTCCTCCCCATCTTTTACAGAACCCTGCCCCTCTACTCTTTGCCTGGCTTTTAATTATCATTTGTGGCCTTGTGCATATTTTATATATTTAATACACTGGCATTTGCTCTGGTTGGTTTTATGAGTTAGGTTTTACTGAAGGCGGTGATTATTGAAAGGTGCTTTGGGAATGAGTCATGCCAAAAACCCATTGGCCGTTCCCCTTGACAGATCTACTGGTGACTTTTGTCTTCACTGGAATGTGAATGTGGAATCTTTCGGGAAGCTGTGCTCAGTTTCGACTGGTAGATGGTACTAGAGGGAATTGGGGTCATATCTGATGGTAGCTTTAGATAGAATGGCTGCTATGTGTACTTAAAAGATGAATAGAGCAACTATGCCTTCTTGTCACAATCCATTAAATTATTTCAAATGTATAATGAGTCACATATTAGATAGTATCGCCTGTATCCTCTTGATGGGGAATAGTTCTGGAAAGTAAGGATATATTTGAGATCTGGAAATATTTGTATGTGAATGTTTTTGATGGTGTGTGCCTGTCTGTGTGTCTGACTGTGTGAAGGGATCCCCATGTTCATCAATAATATTGTGTTCATTTAATGATTTGAAATCATTACAAATATACAGACGTGCTCTTTGCATCATTCTCAATTATGTCGCCTATTTAGTCTCCTGAATTTCAATTAGGTATATCCATTCAGATTCCCCAGTTTGTAAACAAATGAAATGGTGTGTGCTTTTGTAATTACCCTACAGTGCACATTTCTGTTCGCCATATGTCATATACACTGTTCAATTGCAGAATATTACTTGAATTTATGGTGTATAGAATTGGCAGAATGAAGCTCCTAAAATTGTATTAACAGTCGGTTATGGCACTTCATTGATCTGATTAATCAGGTGAAAGACAATACATTCAGGAGATGACAATAATGTATTGTGTCTGTTGAATTCTGATGGTTATGGATTTCATGTACTTGGCATTTGTAAATAAATATTATATCTATAACTGTTTGATTAAAAAATACACCATATATATATAAATATATATATACATATATAAATATATATATATAAATATATATATATATGTGTCGACATTGATGTCACAATCCATTTCTAATCCAGATATGCACATGGAGCCCAGTGAATCTGCAGTTTTGTGTATTTTATTTGGGCTTTGTACATCATTGCAAATTTTGTAGGTGGTTGTGACAAAGCTACATTTTTTTTATGTTATATCCAAGATGTTGCTATGGTGTGTACTATTATGGAGATTGCTCTATGGTTCGTCTGTGTCCACTACTTTAATGATTGACAAAAACTGTGGGCTGATACCATTTTTCAACTCCTGATGAAGTAATTGGTAATATGCAATATGTTTTTGAAAAAAAGGGGGTTTAGCAGTGCAAAACCAGAACTGAGACCGGACTTCCCTGCATGTATGAGCCAACATGCTTTGTTTCTATGTGCAATAGGTAACATTGGTTACCAACAGTCAATGAGGTATTTACATCATGTAACATTTTGCCGAACAAAACAGCTTGTAGTTCGCTTTCCTTAATTTGTTTAACTATGGTTGTTAAAAAACAAGGAGTCTTTAAAAGACAATAGACTTTGTCTGTTTAGACTGGATGTGATTGGACATTTTTAATGGGGGTGGAGATTAGTGATTGTGTAATTCTGTGAGAGGCTGATGTACATCTGGTCTAGGTGAATATAGATATGGGTGGTCCTGCATGCATTCGGCTATTTTGAATGGCAACATTTACCATGGTGACCCTGACCAGTATCATTTCAGACACAAGTAGATGTCTATGCCTAGTGTTTACTTTTTCATATCGTACATAGTGACATCATATATATATATATATATAGTATTCAATGCTTTAAAATGTCAAAATAAAAAACTTTTTGTACATGTGATTTCTTTCTGAACTGGCAGATGCATTATTCATTTGGCACTTATGAAATGGATTTGTTTTTTGGCACTATTTACAATCTCATGAGTATTTTGAATAGATTTTAAACAAATCTTAATTTTGAATGTTCTTACATAACTGGTAATATCATAAAAGTGCTTGCAGCTAGTTGAGGTGACTGTGCCTCCGAAATTCCATGTGGTTTTAAACGTTATGATAACTTGCTACTCACAGGTGGCATGCTCACATAATTTGTCTGGAGCGAGTGCTCAGCTTAGCCAAGAACAACATACTAGAGTCTCATAGCAAACCAGTCTCCTATCCTGGACCAGTGTAATTATTATCATAGTAGTAAGAAGGTAATGAAAACTGAATATTCAAGTGACTACCATAATGAGATATAGAACATTTATTGCACATATACTGCCATCATTCACTAAATACACATCTTAAAATGAATGAAATGCTGCAATTGTATTGTGTAAATGTTTGAGGCCGAGCACAGTTTAATATTACAAATAAAAATCTAAATCAAGTTGAAATTAAATGAATCAGCTGCAAAATATCCTGCTAGTGATATCAGTTAAATACACTTATCACAGTTAGATAACAATATTTAATAGAATAAAATATCTACGATCAACTGGGCTAAAACAAAATACCAATTTCACAAGCACGACAAAATACATATATTGTAAACAAACAACTATTGATAAAATATACCTGTTCTCAAACGAAATAATTTGTTTACAGTGCATTACAACATGTTTATAGTTCATCCAGACTGAGGCCATCGCCATCAGTAACTGACAGGTCATCAGCAGTGGATAATCCAAGGTCAATGGAATCAAGTGTGTTGAGGTCAACAGAGTCCAGAGCTTCCAAGGGATGATCTGTGTCTAACTGATCAGTGTTAAATGTTGTCAATAAGTCTTCTGTAATACAGAACAAAAAGAAGTTTAATAACAGTGATTAGCTTATTAAAATTGAAGGCCATCCATGTCCTCACAAAATAAAGCTTACCTGTCTTAGCTGCGGTTAAAGAATATGTAGGTTTTGTATACAGGTCAATATCAGTTTCACTTCCAAGGTCACTTATCGATGTAGAGAAGAGGTCAGTGGGGTCATGCTGGGGTTGATGTGTTATTCTTGCTTTCATTGGTGCTGCAAGAGTCATTTACAGCAGGACTTGTGATTCACTATTAATATTACCACAATATACTATTTTAAGATCAATATAATATATTCTTACAATTATTATTTTCTGTATTATAAACATAGATGCGCAGAAGTACTAACGTTTCCGGAATTTCTGAATCTGGTCCTCAAAACTTGAAAGTTTATCAGTCATGTATTTATAGCTGTTCCTGCATTTCCATGAAACAATGTGCACTTATCAGCTAAATTTTATAAATAAAGAGGTGAAGTAAAGTGATTTGTGTTTACAAAAATGACAAATAAGTACACAAACCTAAGCTCATCAATTTGAATTTTCTCATTCTTCTCGTGCACTGCACCCCTTTCAAATTCCCTAGCAGACCTTTGTTGCCTATCTTCAATATCTTGAACCGCCTGAACACATTCCAAAACACATATGTGTGTATAGGTTTTAACAAATACACTTAGATCATATATTAAATTGAATGGAATCTGATATTCACCAAAAGTATTCTTACTAGTATGTCCCACTTGGTAATTTGATGCAAGATCTAATCAAATATCATAATTTTCAAGAAAGAATTCATGTTATATTCAAGGAGCAGATGACAGGATATGACAAGCCTCGTAGAACAACTAAAGGTTCTAGAATGGCAGTCAGGTTAAAAGAGGTCAATATTTGAATTTGTTAATGCACGGTATATCAACATACAAGATTTGAGGGGCAAAGTTCCACACGAAAAAAGAAAACCTATGTCACATGCATCATATGACCACACCAATGAACTAGTTGATCTATAACTCAAAGGCCCAGGGCAGTCCAGATAGTAAGTGCTAAGATTAGGTAGATTGTGATGGATCTTCTTCTAGTGTTCTGGGCCAAATTTTGGAATGCCATTAGGAAACTATGGTTGAATTCCTACTTGATATTTTTCTCGACAGAAGGAATGAGATACAATCAGCACTATTGGTTGAGAATAGAGAGATATATTTCAATAACAGGGATGAAATAAAATCCTTCGCTGAGAATTGTAGTCAATTAATTGCTTAGGGGTAATAGATATTGCTCACCAAAAAAATGAACAATCAGGACTCAGTCAGAATCACAATTGAAAGAGGATTATGTTAATGATCGCTGAGTAGACTTTACAAGGCCACAATCAGTGATATGTACAGACCAAGTTTTACCTCAAAATGCAGAGAATGACTGTCCATGTTTGCACCACCTTCCTACATTTTTATACAACATAATGAACAACTGACAAGGAATTTTTAAAAGTAAAAACATTAGCAAAACCATTTAACACAAAGAAATGCCAGATAAAATAGTGTTAAGTACCTTGGCAAGGCGATCGTGACGCCTCATCAGCTCTCTGTTGTCAGGGGCTAGGCCTTGCACTTCTATTTCCAGGTGCACTTGGTCATGAAGATAACAAATTTACCGTAAGTTATTTATGTATACAGTAGGCAAACTTTTGTACATGAATATGAATGCATATCAACCAATCATGTTCTATATGTACATAACAATCAATAGTATCAAAGGACATGACTAAACATGAATATATGTGCATTTATTTCAATAGTTCAATGTGGCAGTCTAAATCAATGATAAGTTACTGACTAAGTCTTCCTTTCAATGAGTCTACTCCTCTACGCACTGTTTCACATTCTTCCTGCATGTATTTCCTCCTGCAAAAGTGCACGGTACTTTGCATGGTGGAACAATTTATCAAAAATATATGCCAGGATCATTCTTTCAAAAAGAAAAGTTATATAAAGGTCTTATAAGATGTAATGCACTTTTTAACTTTGCAGAGGTCAAAAAGCAGACCAAAAGGGATGATGGTACTCACAACTGGTGTATTTCCTTTAAAAGAGAGCTGATTTGACTGGCCTCAATTACACCAGATTCATTGTCCTTGCTTCGATAAAACTCAACTTGATTCCTCAGGGACTGAAGCTCAGACATGACCTCTCTTTTCCATGATTCCATTTTACGTTCAGTTCCAATGTCAACTCCTTTTTCAGTTATTCTGTTGTTCAATGCAGTCATTTCATCTAGAAAGGATTCAAAACATAGTATCACTGCATTGCATTTGCAAATGCTGGGTACAGAGATCTCAAATATCAGAGAACAAATATGGTATCAATTACCTCTGAATTGACCAACTTGTTTGTAGTATGTATCTCTTTCCTCTTCCAACCTGTGTATAGTCTGCATTAATCCCTCTATAGCCTGAGTATACAGAAACAGTCTTCAGATCAAATAAGTTCATTTGTATTGACATGTATGATACAAAGAATTACATGCATGTAAAATGTTGCTCTACCTTAGTCTGCATGTCAATGCGATCCTGCAAAATTCCTGCCACACCAATGGAAGTGTCAATTCCACTGGTAGGTGTGTACCCTGCAAGACCACTGGCTTTGGGCGAGTATAGATTCTGATGGCTGGCAGATTTGCTGAGACTGTTGTTATATGCCAAGGGCAAAGGTGATTGATAATGGTTGATAGTGCTGTAGGGAGTATATTTGCTGGGCGAAGTGGAGTTGGTTGTACATGCCAATCGGTCATCAATATAGGATGGTTTGTCTGTAAGTAAATCCATAATTAGCAAAGAGGACAGTGGTGCAGAATTTATTTCATAAAATGATTGAAAAAATATATTTTCTTTTGATACAGTTAATGAAACATACCTGAATAAAACTCATCATTGCCATAGTAATTAAATGTAGAGCTGTTTGACATCCGAGATGTTTCAAGCTTGTGCTGGATTTGAGAAACATTGTATTGTTATATACAAAACATAATAGGACAAATTGCATCATACATGATTTGTCCTATCTTTGCTTCACTTGTCTGCTGGTCCAGTACTGGCTAACTATTTTTAACAGGCCAACCCTTAAATCAAACCCCAGGTAAAAAGAAATATCATAATTTTGTCTTCCCATTCAACAATCAGTTATTATTACATAACAACATAAACACATCTAAATGTGGCCATCAAAAATCGGCAGACAAAAATAGACTGGTCTATCACTTTCTTTGATAAGTGTCTATATTTATGGATTAAGCTTACAATGCAGTTTTGTAGATATACCGGCTATTTCGTTAAAAAAAATTCTGTCCACCATGCATCAAGAAATAGGCTAAAATATAACACCAATCACCGTGTAAATAGTTTGCAACAGGGAAATAAATGCTGCAAAAGTCCTCAGAGGTTTAAACAAAACGCTCCATTTCAACTTGTAAAACAACATTTTAAACCACCATTACGGCATTAGTCATTACTCATTAGGCATTACCAAAGTTGCATATTTTGAGTTGGGCGACTGGTCATATTTTCACGATGGAGGTTTCCGTGAACTCAAGTTGCGATCCTCAAAGTTTATGTGACAATTACTAAATAAAATAACCACGAGACAATGGATAACCAAAATAGTGCGGATCAAGACTGGTGTGATGTAGGTTACGATAGGACGTTCAGCTATCGACAGTTCGTATTCTTGAGGGTAATATTACCTTTACTTTGGCCAGATTGGACTCGGTATCCTTTACAATATTACTAAATTTGTGTTCCCAGTCCATGATGAATAACTCTGCCCCGCTTCAATGTAAACAGCGACTGTCGCGCTTTGCCCAAACAGAGCGAGCGACTTCTGAAACGAAGGACGCCGTGTGGATAACAACAACAAATAGTGGAATATGTTAGCGGTTACAATATCTTTCCATCAACTGCGTTGCAACGAGGCTGAATTCCCAACTCTGCAGTCGTGTATTGTCATCTTTGTTTGTGAAATGACTATATATTATGAGGGGCGTTAAAGCATGGTGGAGACAATACAAATACAGATTCGTCCCATGGATTGCTTTCAACTTAAAAAACAGGTTGAGGTTTATTTTGTTGAGAAGTTTTCTCTTATCGCTCGGTGGTTTCGCTTTTAATCATAGCTGTCCATTATGATTTGGTGAAGCTAAGACTACCCCAACTCCCCTTTATTTGTTGATTGATATGACCATCCTTTTATTTCAGTCACATTTAATTTGAATCTACTAAAATATTTAACAATGGATAAATCATAGCCCCCTCCCTGCGAATGAAGAAATCATAGCCCCCTTCCCAGTCGGACATCTTAGACTTAGTGACTTGGTATAATCAGACGTCCCGTAGGGCAACCCCTCCCAATAACTGATCATTCTATTCAAACCTATAGCAGCAATTGTGAAATAAAATGAGATTGACTTACAAGCAATCATATCTATTTGGCTGTTCAAATGGTGTGCGGTAGTTTCGTACACCGGCGTTTCGTACACAGGTCGTTTCGTACACCGATGGTTGTTTCGTACTCAGGACTGGGAGGCGTTTTGTACACGGGTCGTTTCGTACACAGATGGGAGTCGTTTCTAAGACTGAATACGAGGTGTCTGCTCATATGCTTGTTTTTGTTATCTTTTTCGAATTATGACGTCGAGAGTTATCCAGATTGTTACGTCTAACCTGGCCATGGACCAGCCACGAGACAACTCGGCCAGGAGTTAATTCGGGTACAAGTCAATTCGGCCATGCAATTGATAAATAATCTGATCAACATTTTGTGTACTTGCTCATTTCAACATCTATCGACGGCCAATTAGGACTGGATATTTATCCATTACAATATTCATTAAATTTCACTCTGTCGGTTTTCCATTTGAGAATTCCTATGAGGAGCAGGACTGAACCATATTGGGATACAGCAACATGTAATGACATATATTTATGCTAAAATGATTTACATCCACATAATTACTGACACAAACAGGTAATTTTTGCTTTGGTTTTTTGTCGCCATTATTTGATTGTCTAACCACGGTTCCACATTCCATGGCGAACAATTGTAAATAAAACAAACATACTACATACACTTTTAATTGTCGACTGGCAATTTCGTCCACATTAATTATGACCATATTGACAACTCAACAAACAAATTTTCTACGCTTCCAATTTCTTTAATAATAAATATTTACATATATGTACACAACACTCACTGTTGCGGGTACCCAATAGATGAACAGATGCTCTAGTCTACACAAGCCAAAACATTTTTTCGAGCCAACTCTTAATAAACCTTTGTGAAAATAAACAATAAACCACGATACCAGATAATTAACATTTAGATATATTACATTGTTACTTGACTAAGCGTAACATACGGAACAACTGCTTTTGATATTGCTTGTACGAAACAACCAATCTCGCGTGTACGAAAAAACCTCAAGTAGTGTGTACGAAACAACCTGTGTACGAAACTACCTGTATTCGTTCAAATAGTTTCCCCAACTGAAATAATGTTTAAGCTTCCAATCAGTTGGTCTTTTTGCTTTAAGAAATTATACAAAATATCTATCACCATGTTGATGTTTATACTGTCATGGCAGAATTGAGCTAGGCAGAGTAGACTTAGAGGGTGATTCTGTTAAAAAACTGAACTCAGCAATTGTGCACTATGATATTATTCACACATGGATATGCAATGGGACGGGAAACAAAAACTTGTTTCTTCCTCACGCAAGATTAGATGATCAATACCATGTTATGTAAGATGTTATGGCAGAGGCTAAAGGTATTTGTTGCCTTTTGTTGAAGGTCGCTCTCATCCCCTCTCAAGCAACTCTCATAGTAATTGTGACCATAACTTGAGTGGTAGAAATAAAAATGGGTGAGAGTGGACATTATGCATCTGATCTGCTGTATGATCTCTTCCGGAAAATCCCTGTTTAATTTTATTGTTCATTAAATTAATCCACCTTATCTTATTTGTCATTATTCATTGCTTGTTTTGATTTTTGCAGGTCTATCAGAAGTGTTGAGGAGGGTGTTCATGATAAATTATTACCTGACCATCAACTTGTGAATGATATTTTTAAGCTTGTGTCATCAATCCATTATGTCCACTCTGACAATGGACATCATTTAGACTCAGATCAAAAACAATATTCAGATGTGGGAGTCTCAGTCTCAGAGTTGACTTGTTACAAGGAAGACAAAAATGCTGGACAAAGAACAACGAAAGATGAATTGGAATTGAATTTACGAGTGATGAGAAAATGTCTTGGATTTACAGTGGAAAGAGGCCCAAGTTGTATTAAAGATGGAGGACAAGGTGTTGTTGTGAAGGAAGGCAGAATCACTAAAGGTTCACTTGTTGCTTTGTATCCAGGTAAATCTTTTTTTACATTTTGTGAGACTTGATTTTATAGACAAGCTTTGAGTGTGTTGTGGTGCATCTCAGATATTGTTCTTGTGTTTTAAGGATTAATTTACCAGCAATATGAACCAATTTTACTGCAGTCTATCAGCAATCCATTCATATTCAGATGCATTGATGGTGTTCTACTTGATGGCAATAACAAAGGACTTTCAAAGTTTCTTTTCAAGTATGTATTTTGCTTCTGTGCATTATTTGATGAAGTGTTAATCAATATAATCTAATATCCACAATGGAATGACAAGTTATACTAACATGGGAAATTGCAATTGTTTCACTGCAAAACATATCTCACTGACAGATGAGTGATTAAGTATTGTTAATAATGTTCAAATTGACTTGATTTTCTTATCCACTTTTCACTTATAGGTCATGCGCAGGTAGGGATAGAGTTGGTCCGTATGAAATATGTGACTCTTCCTGGCTCACACCATTTCCAACTAACCCTCTTGCTGTTGGGCAATATATCAACAACCATAACAAAGGTGATATTACTTATTCATGTTAATCGAAAAAGGCAATTCAGTTTGTTGACAATTTCCTAGTTACTATGTTTGACTGAGGATACTGGATGGATGTTTAAGTAGCATGATCTACTATGCTTGGGCTCTTCTACTGATGTGGTCTAATTTTCAGGTCCTTTGATACAAAATAATTGGGAACTATTATTTAGTTCCGTCAAATGTGCAATGCACAGTTGCTTCAGCTGTCTGGTTATGTATATGACAGTAAATTTAAGGTAATATTAACAACCATTAACATGTCTCTGTGACACATTTTCAGTTAACCCAGCTAATGTGGCTTACCAGGAATGTGATATCCCTGCTCAATTTCCGCTTCACCTCAGGCAATATATACCGAATGTGTTCTATAGTTCCAGTGCTGCTAACTGGGAATCCGGTGCTCAAAGGCAAGTTGACTCGCACCCTTAAAATCTTTCTTTTCCTTTTTGTGAAAATGTGAATTGTCAGATTTCCACATTGCCTTTATCTGACCTAAGTACCAATTGGATATGACACATTTATATCAGTGAGCTAATTTTGTTTTGTTGCAGATTGTGTAGAGTTGTTGTTTTGATTTCAACCAGGGACATCGAGGAAGGGGAGGAATTATTTTCGACTTATTTTACAGTTGTACAGTAGGGTAATTATGGAATGAATCTAATGTGTTATTGCATTTTTTAATACTAGTTATTTATTTAGCTTAAATAAAAGTAAAGTAGCACCCCCCAATAGGAGATTGTTGTTCTTGGCGGCAAGATAGGGAAACGAGACAGAAGACATGACAGCCAATTTATTTCAAACACATACCTTACATACTCTATTTCTATGAGGACAACACAAGAAAACATCATCAAACTGTATCAATGATGCCTTTTTCTCAAATAGTAATAATCCTTAAATGCAATCATTTCAATGCAATAAAGCCTGACAATGACAATGTCCTAGTGTCCATCTTTACAATAAATATTGGAAACCACCTCACCATTAATAACATGAGAAACAAATATTCTTGACGGAAAGTGTGACACTTTTCTATTGATACCAATGGAAAGAAGGTTATCACTTTGAACACATGCATTGGTTTCTTGGCCTCAACACAATGTGTTTTTCAACCACCATACCCAAATAATTATCCAAAAATGATGATAGATAGACAACCCATGGACACATTTTCCCCTGCAGTCGCCATTATCCATAAGGTCACTGCCTTCAAGTAAAGAAACACACCATGCACGGTTAGGTCTTCATCAGAAATCTGCCTGTGATCCTTGTGCTTGGTACCTTGGAGAGCAATCCAAGTCGTCTTAGGATGGAGGCAACTTAATTTTCATGCGGACAGGTTTTTCTGTCAAGACAATGGCAAAAAAATTACCACCAACATTATCTAAACAAAAATGCAATGAAATATTTCTCATATAACACAATCAGTTTTCTCAGTAAATGACACCTTCAATTGACTATTGCCACCACCATATTTACAAAGAGGTGCGCATGTTGCGCAAAACATTTCTCATGTAACACCAAAAGTTTTTTTCGATCTCAGTTAATGACACCTTCTATTGACTATTACCACCACCATGTTTGTGAGTCTAATATTACAATGCCAAAACAGAATCACAGTTACGGAGAATATTACTCTGAACAATATTGGGTCCATAAAGTTCAATAAGATGGTGGTGATGATGGGATCACTACTGACCCTCTTCCTCTCTAGTCTTGCTCTCAACAGCTGTTGATGAAGTAGCAGCAGAAGAATTAGTAGTATCCTCATCATCTTCCTCCTCTTCTTCATCACCATCATCATCGTCCTCGTCTTCACTCTGGGGTGGTGTTGGCACTGTGCCATCCTTCTCTAACCTCTCCCTCACGTTGGTGAAAACTGACTGTAGCACTATGGAATCCTCATAGATCTGCCCATACACATAAACAAATTTAACTTGACACACAAAGCAGGTAATATTGTTTTATACTAATAGGCAAGTTGTTCCCCTCCAGCAACAAGCATGCAGTGGGACTCCTTATCTTTGAAAAAGAATAACTGATATTGTGGAAACACAAAAAGACACCAAACCCTGGATTATTTGTACCAAATATTAATGGAAGACAACCATGTCAGAAGCTGACCAATTGGTGAACATGTCCGAGCAAATGGTAACCACTCACCAGTGACCCTTCCACGTTGTACTCTTGAGCATTCTTACACAACAGCATGATATCTTTCTCCAGATCATCAAGACTGCGATACTTGTGATCTCGGATACGACTCTGAAAGACAATCACTCAATTAAAACAACATCAAACAACATAAATCTACATCATATAAATTGCCAACATAATTTTTTTATTTTTTACAAAGTTCGAACTTCTACCTGGATTTTCTTGAAATCAACCGGTTTACGGATGACATCATAGTAATCTGGCAATTCCTTGCGTGAGGGCAGCAACATAAAGGGCTGGCTGAGAATGCGGTCATCTCTAAAAATAGAAAAATACTTGCTACGAGACCCATATCGCATTAAGAATGGTTATACAAGAGAACTTATGACTTGACAACATTAGAAACTAAGTTTAACATACGCGTCTTTGTAGTTGATAACCACCTCCACCAACTTCTTCATCATCTTGGTGAGTTTAGGAGGATTGGGTGTGAGTTTCTCGATGGGTGGTCGGCCACGACGTTTGCCACCTCCACTGCTGCTACTGCCTCCACTTGATTTCTTACTTTTCACAGGAGGCTCGTCATCATCATCATCATCATCTTCTTCATCATCGTCATCATCATCATCATCAAAACGTCGCTTCTTGCGGCTCTTCTTCTTTCGGAAACGTTGAACGTCTTCCATCTCTTCCAGATTGCCATCTTCAATGGCCTGCCAACAAACACAGATTGTGTTATCAATATTAGGTAAATTTGTCACATACACAAGTACTCATTAAACAAGTGTAGGCTGACAGCGCAATTAGCAACTATTACTCACCTTAACCCATTGTTTTTCCGTGAGTGCATCAGAATAATCCACTTCCTTGCGATTACGTGAACCACGGCCAAATATCTTCTCTTCCTCCTCTTCAAATGTCAGTCTGTCCACCTGTCAATTAAAAGTATGTCTTTGCTGAATCATGGATCAGGATTTGCTTACTAATTAGTACTGACTATCCTGTCGAGGGTGAGTATGTGCAATACACATTTTAAAGGTTGGGTGAGTTTATATAAGACACATGTCAATAGACACTATCCATATATAGCAAGCTTCACTACCACAAGACAATTATATAAATTCTGTTTTATGAATTTTTCAAGAAATAAAACAAAACACACCTCCGCTTCATCCTTCACAAGCCATGTCGGTAGCTCATTCTCCTCCATCAGACGAGGCTTGCGCTTAGGATCCTTCGCTTCATTACGATGGCGGTCCACATCCATAGACTGCAACCACAACATATATAAGAGCTGTTTGAATCTAAGTCTTAATCAAAGCCTGCCACATTTGCAATCCATTTACACGATGAAATGCATCCCAACACCACACATTTGAATTACTCTCCATAATCAGGTAACCAACAGTCAATCATGCTACCTGGAAGATTTCAAACTCCTCTTCTGATCTGGCCAGCATCTGGTTGATGGTCTCGTCATCGGGAACCTCATCTTCCTCCTCTTCCTGCAGGTTCTCCTGCTGAATGATGGCCTGTAGGAACTGCTGCCGCTCAGAGCCAGTTGACTTCTGGTTGAACATTCCCGCCTGAATCACCTTCTCATCCACGTTGAGTTTGTGTCTAGCGGCGGCCTGAATTTGTTCCTCAACGGAGTTCACCGTCATCAAGCGCAACACGCGCACCTCGTTTTTTTGGCCGATACGGTGAGCACGATCCTGGGCTTGCAAATCCTGGGGACAAAATGAATATGATCAGCTATGAACAGAAATGGGTGTCAAAGCTCGTTCCTACATCTTTGGTGATATCAAGATAGAAAGTAAGTACAAATGATGGGGGACAAAATCACATCCACTAGTCACAAAAATCAACAAACCTGATGTGGATTCCAGTCAGAGTCAAAGATTACAACAGTGTCAGCTGTCTGAAGATTAAGTCCCAAACCACCAGCTCTGGTACTCAGAATGAAGATGAAGTAATCCGACTGGGGATCATTGAACAAGTGCAGCAGCTGGCCTCTATCCTCTGACTTGGTTGTTCCATCCAATCTCAAATATTTGTATGCTGAAAATCACAAAGACGTTTATTTGCACGCTGCAACCAGGTGTCAAAATAAGTTAAATATGTAAACCAACAAAACTAATCCTACTTCTGAAGTGTAGGTAGTCCTCCAGAATAGTCATCAAGGCTGTCATCTGACAGAAAAGAAGAACTTTGTGTTTGCTACGTTCTAGCTTGGGCAGGATACGATCCAGAAGTTCAAACTTGCCAGAAGCCCGATACAAGGGAGGCCTGATACAATCAGAGCAAGTAAGACAGATAAGCACTATCAAATACAATGGCAGGATTTTTTTCTGGTGTGAATTTGTTCCAGATATCAACTGCACTAGGATGATGAGTGTACCCTGTAACGATTCCGCCTTGGACCCCAATACACTCTGCATAAGCCTCCTCTATATGGGGGAACATGAAGGGATGATTGCAGATTTTTCTCAGCTGCATGATGGTGTTCATCAAAGCCTTTGTTCCTCCTCGACCCTATCAAATTAAACAACACACACCATCATTACATACAACAGGCTAGTAGTCATATATGGTAAGATTTCACACAATACTTCCAATACTCCAATTGTGTAGTGTCTACTTGCCTGTTTGCCTTTCTCAGAGCCATCGGTCAACATGACCCCCTTTGTGTGCATGTAGCGGTAGATTATCTTCTGTAGGGCTGACATGTCACACTTGATCACATACTCCACCTAAACAACACAGCACACAACTTATTTATAGGAATACAAACAACAATAACAAAAACTAAACAATCATATTAATTAGCTAAATCATAACTCTGTTACAATATGTGCCAGCACAAAACAGATTAGAACAATTTAAAACATTTCTGATTCCCTGACAGAGAAACAGATCAGCTATGGAATAGCAGATTAGAGAGATAAGCACCTTGTCGGGCAGCTGTGATTCAACTTCCTTTTTGAGGCGACGCAGTAGGAAGGGACGGAGTACCTTGTGCAAACGTCTGATAATCAACAGACTCTCCTCATCATTCAACTCCACCTGTAACCACCGCAACATTGACAATAAGAAATCTGTACAATCGTACATCAAGTGATCCCCGTTCTATATGCATCAGAAAACTTCTACTTCTCAATGACAAAATAGTTTCCTTTGAATGGCTTGATGAAATAATATAACATTCCTAGAAAGACCTACCTTTTCACCAGTCATTGCAAATGGGGCATTGAACCATTGCTCGAATGTGGAACACGACTTGAAAATACTGGGCAACAGGAAATTCAACAGAGCCCACAATTCTGGCAGTTTGTTCTGAAAATAAATATCCAGCTCTTCTCTGTAGAATCAATTTATGAAATATTGAAAATCAATATGAGAAATATGAATATACTAGTAGCACCACAGTAGTTTGAGTGTTGGCATATATAATGTGATCACCTGTAGAGGGGTGCCAGTGAGCAGGAGGCGGTAGGGAGCTAGATAGTAGGTGTTAAGAACCTGAGTGAGTTTACAGTGGTGGTTCTTCATACGATGTCCCTCATCAATGATCATGTACTTCCACCTCACCTGAAAAAGACAATAATGTAATGATGAAAAGCAAGACAAGGCCTATCATATTTACATGTTTTCTCTCGAAGTGTTTGATGAATAAGTCACCATGCAGAACACATTCAAGATGGCTGGGCCCCTATGCGATTTGGGCTGATGGTAACCATAATAACATTGACATTCTGACCCTTTCTGTTGATTTCAGGTTAAGAAAAACACAACCCAAGAATAAGCTTTATCTCATTACACATCTCAAACACACCTCACATAACAAACAACCAACCTTTGAGAGCAGGGCTTTGTCCTTCATGACATACTCATAAGTTGTCAAAAGAACATTGAACTTTCCACTTCTGATTATTGGGGTGACAAGCTTTCTCATATTAGGGGAGCCCTTGTAAGGAATTTTCTTCACGCACGGGGCCCATTTATCAAACTCCAACATCCAATTTGACATAGTTCTGCAAAAATAATCATCACATTGTCGTATTGCAATATGTGGTGTGGTGATGTGCAACACATAATGTACTTTGACACTCAACAACACAGAACAATTAAAACCAAGAAACAATCAATATACTAATTAAGCTAAGAGTAGGACTCACGAGAGGGGTACAATGATGAGGAATGGTCCGTTGATGTGCTTGGATTCCATCAGGTATGTGACCAGTGCTATAGTTTGGATGGTTTTGCCAAGACCCATCTCATCAGCAAGGATACCATTGAGGTTGTTATTGTACAGGGACACCATCCATTCAAGACCCTTCACCTGGTTATGAAGCAGTATTAATGGTATGGTCAGCGATATGGAAAGTATCTCATGAATACTTCTCAAGAAAGTTGTATTTCTATTATCAATCATATATAGCGCCATAGTATAGCGCCTCAATAGAAAAAAACCCCAAGGAATTAAGATCCAAGAATATCACAAGTTCCCTTAACAGATCATTCATATACAGCCAACAACTACCTGATAATTTTTGAGGGTGCCTCCAACCAAGATGCCAGGTTGTTGAGAGACATTCTCACTACAGCTGTGGGCACTGCCGTAATAGTTGGCACCAGCAGCCTTATATTCATCATCCTCCTTTGCAGCTTTACTGTAAACATTCATTGACAAATGCATCACCTTGGAAATTGATACCAATATTGATGTTACAGCATGGGTTTTGCTGATGAAGGGGTGGAACTTACTGAACGACCTCTTCAATCTGGACTTCTTGTTCGGTTTCCTCTTCCTCTTCACTGGATATGTTCTCCTACAATACATATTTGTAACCATGGTTTTTAATGTTATTGAACAGGTTTGTATATACTACTGTTGAAATGATTGCCGGGGACAGAGTGTGCGGTCCGAGAAAGTGAGGTTGTTTATATATTTTATAACTGTGCGGTCACCTCTTCTGATGAAGTATTAACAGATCCATCTTGACTTTCTTCCTGCTCTCGCGGGGCAATTTCATACCTGCAGTCAAACAGAACAGTAATGTGTAAGAAATATGCCAGTTTTATCAGCAAGAGCATTACTGTACAATTCCCATTACCCTCATTGATACAAAAACAGCATCTCACCCAGGATGCGTCTCCAGCCATGTGTCAAGCTGGGTACCAGTAGGGGCATGATCACCTTTCAGAATCTTTCCAGTTGCTGTTTCAACCACATTCACCTTGATATCACTCATGTTAGAACTTTCATCCACAAACTGCAAAAAGCAAAGCATACAACTTTATAAATAACTGATGATCCAGTACATAGCTATGTTTTGCACAGTAGATTACAATTAACTTTAGAGATATGGACCCAGAAGATGGTATGCAGCAACTTGCATATAGAATTTTCAGTAACAAAATGAAAAGGTATATAAAACAGCAGATTTGTTTGAGTATGCCTACTCCATCTCTGCCAGCGGCTGAGCCATCACCACTTGCCTCGCCAGATTGCGAGCTTACTGCAGCTGCAGCCATTGCCCGTTTCTCTGCTCGACGCAGTCTCTTCCTCTCGATCTCTTTCCTCTTCCGCCTCTTCATATCCCGCTTGTGTTCCGCTACCAGTCGAGTCATGTTGGTAACGTACTCATCGGTTTGTTGGAGCAGGTAGGCAAGACGCTTGTGTTTCTTCTGGTCAATTAGCTTCCTGTAACCGTCTTCATCCTCCGCCTGTTATTGACAATGATGTTATTTTAAGTGTCAAATCATGCAGCATAACTCTGGTCAAAAAGACATCTGTTTGGCAACAACATAGAAATTGAGCATAACATTATGAAAGCTCCAAAACAGGGATTTTGAATTCAAATACCGGGCTGAAAGTATATGAACCCACCATAAGACGACGCATACGCTCTTTCTCTAAGCGTTCTTGCTCTTTCTTTTGTTCACGCTCTGTGTTGGCATGATACAGCATGACAGCCTTGTTGAGCTTAGTCACCTTACTCGAACAGACCCTGTGGAACTCCTTGAAGTCCTTGGCATGCTGCAGAACAGCATTGAGATATTCCTGGAAGTAAAATTAATTATCATTGAAAGTGGGCAGGACGTGACAAAGATATAAAATTACTTGCCTATCATATAGCTTATGGATACACACTTGGTGCTTTTGTCGTTTCTTCCTTTCAAGTTCAATTTTCTGCTGCTTTTCTAATTTTTCGGTGATACGGGCCTCCCTCAATGACTGTCGCTTGCTGCGCTTATAAGCCTTGGAGTTTAGAGCTGTCTCAAGAGTGGTATCTCGTCTCATGCATGATACCACTTCTTTCCGGAGCTGCGCACCACGCACATAAGAGATTAGATATTATGCATATTATGTATATGCATGTATATGTATATATATATATATATATATATATATATATATATATATATATATATATATATATATATATATATATATATATATATATATATAGTGACCATCCCCCATCATCGAGAGAGAGAGAGATATGTATAGGTAAACAGAAGTAGGTAAATTGAAATATTACCGATCTTTGAAAATTAAGCAGACGTAGGGCTCTCAATTCAATTTGTGCTTTCACAAAATTGTCCTCTGGCATTACTGCTGGTAATTTGCTCAGTTCTATTATACGAGACTGGATTCGCGCAGCAACTCTGGAAAACCACAGCTGAGTACATTCAAAGAAACTATATAGGTGACAAAACAAACAATATGCAAGGGGACACAAAAATAAATGAGTGTGACTTGCCGATTCTCTCGCTCTTGTAGAAGTGTGATGGGATCCAGCCCTTGAGGCTTCGCCACTGGTGCCAGACGATTCTGTTTCTGTTGCATGGTCATCATGGCTTGCATGGATGGGGGATGGCTAGGGGTCTGATCAGATGGTCTTGCAATGCCTGCTGTTGCCTGGGGCTGGGCAGGTTGTCCTGATGTAGGAGGCCCAGTTGCTGGCTTACGGTCAGCTGGCAATGGCTTAATAAGACAATCCACAGGAGATTTGTGATAATCACTCAACATGGATGGGTTTGATAAAAAAAATCTTTTCCTCTAAAAAGAGCAATTAATGAGTGGTAAGAGCGGCATTTACCTGTTGTGAAGTGGGCTGGGCTAATGAGGCCTGACCCTGGTCTGGATAACCCTGAGATGGTGCTGGTGATGGCATCCCAGACTGGGCACCTGCCTGAACCTGGGAGGATTGTGGCATGCCTGGTTGTTGTTGGGAACCACCCATTGGTGGGGTGTGCATTCTCATCCCTGGCATAGCTAAATGTTGATAACAAGACCAAAAACTTCAATAGTAACACAAGGCACGACACCATAATGGGTAAGACCAGGATGTTTTAAATGGGTAAAGGGTCACCTGGATGTCTCATTTGAGGGGTCATGGGTCGCTTCCCTTCTAAAGCCAAACGGACACTTTCAGATACCGGTTGGTTACGAGCCAGCATCTTATAAGCCATGATCTGAGCCCGAAGCTGATGCAACTGAGATGCACTGAAAGGACTGCTCCTCATTTGACCAGGGTTATTTCCCATCATTGGTTGCTGGCCCATGGCAGGGGGTGGCATTGTTCCCTGAGGAACTGGAGCCATTGTGCTTCCTGCACCCATGCTGCCCTGACCCAAGGGCACCCCACCTGATCCTGGCTGCTGCCCACTAACATGAGAGCCACCAACACTGGGGTTAACCATTGGCTGACTTGACACCGGCTGTCCCATCATCTTCTGGCTGTCCATACTTGGTGGAGTAACATTAGGACCTGTCATTGTTTGTGCCATGGATGTCTGTGCATGTCCCCCCATGGGTCCTGAACCCATTTGGGATCCCATGACACCCATTGGACCTGGTCTCCCTGGGACCTGGTTGCCCATACTCCCCATTTGTCCAGGAGCTCCAGCAATTTGGCTCCCCATAGAACCCATCTGACCAGGTCCCATGGTACCCATTTGACCGGGAACACCTTGCATTTGAGAACCCATAGGACCAACTTGACTAGGGCCTCCTGCCATCTGATTTCCCATTGGACCTATCTGACTCGACCCGGTGGGCATTTGACTGTTCATGCCCCCCATTTGATTATTCATCCCGCCAGAGGTGGCAGTACCACCCATCTGACTGCCCATTCCTCCCAGGTGGCCTCCATAATTGCCTAAACAGAAACCACAAAATATAATGTAATACAAAAACCGCATTAAAGGTCTCACTGTATATTTTAATAAGATATGAATAAGGATATACAACACATTACCATGTGGTGGTTGGTTCATGCTATATTGGTTGCTGTCAGGTGTAGATCCATCACCTTGAGGCCCTGGTGCACTGCCCAAGTATCCACCTTGTTGCTTGGCTCGCATGCCCAATAACTGGTTGTAACGAGGGTCATGTTGCATTCCACGTTCTTCCATAGATATAATGGCCTGGAATATTTGCGAAATAATAAGCTATTCTTTGTTTGTCACACATTATCCAATACTTAATGGGCTACTGGCGATCTCGCCCGCCGTTGATCTCGCCCGAGCTAACTTTGGCGATCTCGCCCTAGGTCGTTGTTGATCTCGCCCGAGGTCATTGGCGATATCGCCCGACGTCGTTGGCGTCATCGGAAGGGTCTTTGGCGATCTTGACAGGGACCACTGGCCATGTTGCCTAGCATTATATATATATATAAATATATTCCTGTACAAAATCCATAAGAGAATGGATTAATAAGTGTATATCAGTCCAGTGAAATTGTTATCCTGGGTGAGATCGCAGAGATCACGTGCGAGATCACCAACGACGCTGGGCGAGATCACCAGAAAATCGGGCGAGATCGCAAAAGTTGATGTGGGCAAGATCAACGATGGGCGAGATCTTTAATGACATCATGGGAAATGTTGATACCTTCTGCAAATTCTGAATCATTTCCATGCCCCCAGATGAGCCCCCTTGTTCAGGACCTCCAGACTGCGCATATGCTGGAGTTGGCGGCTGGGCAGTCATTAGGTTGCTGTCGCCTTCCGCAGACATTTTCTACTCAATATCTGCCATGCAGATGTAACATTTCCAACAGATATAAAAAACAATTAAATCACTATCGCACACAGGTAAAATGATAATCAATGGCATGTAAGTGATCAAATTGTGTCAATGTTTAAGATTCAGGAAGCATGACAATTGCAGACAGATTGATATTTAGTTAGCCCAATGCCTCTGTGAAATCGACGCTTTATCGCCGAAAGAGAATGAAGAAACTGCTCTTATTTTGCGATATCGCAATCCCCTAAAATATCTCTATAAAACTACACAGTTAGATATTTAGTAAAACATATTTCATATTACGTACGAGTGTAGGTAAACACGCCAGAAATTCAGTTTCAATTTAGCCAAGCCAAACAAAGACAGCCATTTTGAGACTGATGCTTGTTTGGCAGACTTGCGGTAACGTCACGTGATACACATAGAATAACATCTCGGCAAAACTCTTCAGTAGAGATTTAATGAGGCCGTATGCAGCGCTACCTTGTGACAAAGATATCAACTAAACTAACTTAAGTTATGGGAGATAGTATTTACATGGGAAATAACAAGAAGTCGAATTCAACACAGCTCAAACCTTCCCCTGCAAACACAATTTGTTTGTCCATGACTAAGCTGTTCAATCGCGAATCAAGTGGCATGTAGATATAGATTATTGTCTTTAACAGTGCGGTAGCAATAAAAACCACAACGAAAACTGTATTGCATATAGAAAATATTGTGCTTCAATCCACTGCACTTCTTATCAATGCTAACCTGCTAACGGTAACAAATATCATGGATGATTAATTGATCTCAATATCTAAGCACAATAAATACATTATAATCATCACATAACTGTGATATATATTTTCATGTTCATGCTTATAATTGCCTTTTAGTTAGTACTTCATCCAGTTTCTGTTATTCATATGAATAGTACAGGTTTGTCACATTTCTTGCCTATTTTTTGCCGTCAAAAAAGCTGAATCTGTTCTGATAAGATTGTAACCTATTATTTAGAACCAAATGCACTCAGTTCTGATTTTCTGTTCCCTTGAGTTACTGACAAATTTATAAAAGTATATAATATGCACGAATAAACACGCACGTTTAATTAATTAACTTGGGTGCATGTCATTGTAGCAGCCATGGTATGGGTAAGAACGCTCGTTGAATTAATTGACTCGGGTGCCTTTCATTGTAGCAGCCATGGTTTAGGTCAGAACGCCCTGTAAGCAAAGCACCCTTTCCGGGTGAAATCGTTATTATGTTATAATTTGCTTCCAATGTCGCAATCGGGTTGTCTCCGATTTCGTCTGCTTGAGTCCAGCATGGCACGATCTGCGGATAGCTGATTAACTTGTAGTCTAGACGAAAATTATTGTTTTCATGAAAACTAACAGGTGCTGTGTGATAACTTTATGTGATGTCGAGAAAGATTGGTAGAGTTAACATCGGTTAAGAGGAGAACAGAAAATAATGGTGCCGGTAACAGGCGATAATATAATATGCAAATGTGACGTACTCCCGTCAATTAATGTGATAATGTGGTCTGCATACTGACATATATCGCATTATGTATCTATATTTGTATTGTTCCTATATTACGGAATGATGACATAAAAATTAGCAATATTGGTATAAATTTTTCTGCAGAATTCATCAGTTATGTTTCAGCATCTAGCAGTAGCACTAGGCAGCTGCTAGCATCTAGGGTAGTCAGGTAGTTCCACGGATATAGGCAAAGAAACTTCGCCTCTGACTGCGTCCGCGCTATTTACTACATTCTATCTCTAACATCCGCGTTGTAGAGGCGAAGAGCCGCCTGCAAAATTTCTACGGTTCTGAAGTCAAAGTGACAGATGAACTCACTAAAAACTTACAAAAACCCTTCAAGCCATAAAATTTGTGACAAAATGAAAGATTATATCACAAAATGACAAGAGGGCTATTTCTATTACTACAGTATTTAATTATTGTTTAGTTTCACCTCGAAAGTGCGGCACGTCAAGAAACTTTGTTCAAAACCTCAACGTGGTCGACTCCCACAGTGCTACATAATTTGGTGGAGCTCATGATTTCCAACCGAAAGCCGAATATTCACACCTGCAGCGTGAAACAGTATTATATCATCTCTGACCCATTTTCTATCGTTGCCTTAAGGGAGGCATTCGGAAATTTGACGAAGGATACCTTGAGGCCTTTGCTTGGGGCAAGTTTGCTTGTCACTTTCGCTGATAAATTTGGCACCAAAAGCGTTACTGGGCTGTATATTCCCAGTTGAGCATGAAGTTGCTCTGCCCTGTGGTAGCAAGATACTGGATTTGGGAGTATAGGCTGTAGTACCAGCCTCTGGGGAAGGGCGTAGAGAGGATTCCGCTACTGTTCATTCACCGGGTTGGCAGGGTCACCGTAGGCTCCATTCCAACATTGACGCAGCCCCTCACCTGTCTTTCCGGTTGAATGAGACGGAGTTGTCATCCCCTACTCCCCTAATCCCAGTAAGAAATAGTGTCTCCCAGTAGGCTGCTCCCAACACCACCCCTTACCCGACCCTGGGAACAAAGATCAGTTGGTATAGATAGGACACTGTGTAGCTACTACCACAAACTTCCAGAAAGACAGTGTGTTGGGCAGTTTTGGCACCCCTGTTGGTGGGAATATGGTGAATGTGTGAAAGGCTCCGGGAGGTTAAGGGTGAAAGAACTCCCCAGGTAAAGGGTCTGATAAGGGTAACCCTATGTGGGAGGCCATCAATTCCCAGCAAAATAAAACCAATTCACTGGTGGGGTAGTGGGGATGGGTGTCAGTGTCTGGGTATGGCCTGCCATGTGCTCTATAGTTCGGTTGAGGAGAAGCGTGAAAGGGGGGCTTGTGAAGCCAAGCAGAAACTTGCTATGGAGAATGGGGTTCTGTTGATGACTAATTATTAGTTATGGATCAAAGATGGCTATTGAGTGGTTGACCCAGGGCAGAGATGGGAGGTTTTTTCATTTTGGTAGATTTGCATGGCCATTTGTTTTTGGCCCTTTTAAATTTTTGATGGGGTAATATTTATTGTATCTTATTTACAGTTGTCTTCAAAAGCACTGCAAGTGGTTGGTAGCTTTAGCTTAACTGATGCAAGAATGGCAGAGGGAGATTGTGAAGTGAATTTGCCAAGGGGTAAGTACATCCACGCTGGATATTTATAATTCTTATGACTTGTCATGTGTGTTTAATCAAATCATACAAACATTGACTGGGTGTTTTTCAGAGCTCAATGTAATAGAGTTTGCAAAATGTCGAGCAAAAGAGATGGCCGCTATGGAGAAAGCTGCACAAATTGTAGCTGGCAACAACCTTGTTGCCCAAAGAGTTCCACGACACATGCGCCGAAGGGCTGCTGGTCATGATATCCGTAGACTGCCAAGGAGATTGAGAGAACTTGCTAAAAAAGAGGTGAATATAAAGATACTTTCCAAAGTGATGCTATAGTGGATGTTACTGTACAGTTTTTCTTTGCATCACATATTTTGTATTATTTCACCTAGTATTACTTCTGAAATCCATACACTCTGCCCAAAAAATTGCAAAGAACCAATTATCAAACATTAGTATGAGTAAAATGAAATATTCCTCTACATCATCATTTATGTTTGGAAAGATGATGCAAGGTGGTGCTACACCTAAAATAACCAAACGTCCTTCGAGAAAGCATAGACGACGGCCTAAGAACCTCCTTTCTGAATATCAACGACGCCAAAGTGAACATGTATGGCTGGAAACTCACATATGGCATGCTAAGCGATTTCACATGGATTCACTATGGGGATACAAGGTTCCACTTCATGCCAATGATAAAGGTGCAAGGGCTGCATATAGGGGTGCTGCCAATCATTGCTTGCTGCAGGTACTGTAAATCATATATTTCTTATTTACATATGCTTGTGTACTTCCCCTCTAAATTGATCTATTCATAGAATAAATGACCTTTTGCTTGATATCATAGCTTTTTCCCAGATATCATTGTTATTTCTTCATGATTCTATTTTAATTGAGCACATAAATTGACTCTATTGTAGCCCTTTCTTATTGTTTGGTACAACAATCATTGACATTGTATTGGTGCCTAGAAAACAGCTTTCAAACATTTGTATACAATTAAATCATTTTCTGGCTCATTTAAGGTTGTATACCACCTCCCATAAAAAAATAACCAATCAGGACTAGATATAACTGCATTGCAAAATTAACTTTTAACTGGGGTCAATGTCAAAGGTTGTACAATCTGTCAAAAGCAAAGCTTTTGATGAAATATACCTTTAACAAGTTCTTAAATTGATTAAAGCTGTAGTCTGTTATCACATGGGCTCCACTGATTCACCTAGGACAAGTCATACACCTGTTGCATTGAAGTGCAAGGTTCAGAACAGGAGATTATTGATGGCCTGTCCCATCTGACCAGTTCTGAAACAGGTATTCAGCACTGTCTTATCTTTGTGTCATTAGTCTATGGCATAAGTAATTGAAAATTGGTATGATAAAGCAAATGATACTTGAAATTCTAGTGATGTTTTTTTTTAAACACTTTCATTCATTATTGTACCTTGATAATTATGAAGTGTATCGAGAGAGAAAAAAGGACTTGCAGTTAACATAATGGGGAAATCTTAGCTTAACTTTTCAATGTCAACTTCAAGGTCATTTGACCATCATATTTAGGTTGATGTTCATTTATCATGTGATACAGGCCCAACATTCAATGCCAAGATGACAAAAGATGGATGCCGTGAAGGCCATGTGATTCTGTATGCAAGAGACAAATTTCCATATGGTGCATTGTGCAATGCATCCTTCATGTGGAAGCCGGTCATAGATGTACCCGAGGGCAAACCTGACAACAGACAATTATGGATTTGGGTTCATCCAAGTGCATACTCAGCTGTCATTCAGGAGCTCTGTTCTGTGTTCAATGCCAAGGCAAATGAACCTACATCTGTGTCATCTACTAGTGCCACTGAAACATCATCCGAAAACAAACCAGACACAGAGCTTTCAAAATCTTTGATGAAACAAGACCTTTGTGATATAAAGAAGAAATGTGGCACAGGAAATAAGTCTGGTGTGATTAATAATCCATGCTACAGCAGTGGTATAATTGAGGTGAGATCTCTGAAGGATGAGTTGTGTCGGTTCCGTCTGACTGGCCCTACCTCACAGACCGTACTCACACAGGCTCTCCTGACTGCTGCCGATATATCATCCCTGACTCAGTCCAATACACCTAGTGATGACGATGTTTCTGATGGAATAACCAGTACTCAAACTCCTTGGTGGAAGTACTTTTTCCTATCCAGTACCTCACATGATGTTTATTTAAGGCAGATGGAACTTTGGAAGACCATGGCTGATTGTTCAAGTCCATCTGATGTCCACCCATTTACAGTAGTGGGATTGACTGTCCGTGATCCTCGCCTCTTCATTCCACACAAGAAAAGTAGTATTGGCCAGCTGAAATGTGGTATATTACTTCATATATTCCTTTGAATATTACTTCCAACTCCAATTGATGAATGTTCCTCCCTTTTTTATCTTCTCTTCAGTGAACCTTGTGATATAACTTTGCTTGCTTTGCCTTTTGTCCATCAGTCCGTTCGTAAACGTTTTTTGGCACCTTTCCTTGTTAAGCATGCTAACATCCCCAAATAACACATGGAGCTCTTTAATGTTGACGATGTGGTCTTTGAACCGTGAGTAATTAGAGAAACACTCATTTCCTTGTCCTGTGTAACCCAATGCAGAATAAAGATAGCTAGATGCCCCAAAACATTGACCACTCTCATGTTGATCGTTCTTTGCCAGATCTATTTTAAAAGTATGGTTGTTGCATGAAATAACACATGGACCTCTTTGATGTTGATGTGTCTTAGCAAATTAAAAATCAGCCCTGCATGACCTTTGATTACTGAGTAATTAGAGAAAAACCCAGTGGAGAATTATATTGATGGCACATTTTTATATCTGTTGTTCAGCAAAACTTCTAGTATACCTCCACTCCTTTTGTAAACTTCTTAAAGCAATTTAGCTGCCCCCAATATGACTTCTTGCGTTAATTGGTCGTTATATATTTAAAATCAGCTCTGCATGACCTTTGACCCGTGAGTCCTTGTTGGAAGTCTCTTGCATCATTCAAACCCGAAGCATCATGATCTAATCTTGTAGTTAATTGTTCTTGAAAATCATGTCAAAAGTAGCAGAGCTTCAAGACCTATTGTCCTCTTGTTATGTCTAGGAGCCTGTGAAATCATTTCCATATATAAGGATAAATTAATTTGTTCATTCTTGTTACTGTGTAGATAAGCCGTGCATTGCTGTCTCTCCTGCTGCACCCACCACAAGCTTTTCACCTCTCTGGGAGAGTTCAATCAGGCATCATGTAAAAGAAACAAAAATGACAGATCATTCCCTCAACATTGAAAGATCAAAACTCTTAGTACCAGGTTGTAATGGCTTTAATTGTATGCACAAATACATATTTGTGATTCTTCTTGATGTTTTTTATGATGTTATTTTACAAGTCAGGCAACCCACAGCTGCAGTATCTTCTGAATCTTGTTCACAAATGTATTTGAATTGATAAAGTATAAGTTGTTTTCCGTTGCTTATGTTAACGTTATACTTCCAGGTACAGTACCCGACCTAGGTAATGCAGAATCACGTATTCCTCTGCTATTAGTCCAGCGTCCTGGCGCACGCTCTCACATGGGCAGTAGCTCTGCTCAGGCAACACAAAGCTTTGCTTGTGGCTGGGACCTGATATTACCAGCGGGCTGGGGCATGGCATTCTGGGTGGCTCTCATATACAGAGGTGCTAGGGCAGTTGGGCTTAAAGAGGAACTGAATGTATGCTTAGAGGAAGGGCGTCTGCCATTTCCTTCCATGTTCCCGGACACAGCAGCTGGAGAAGCATCTGAGGCAAGAGAAGCTCAGCAGAGAGAGGAGAAATTCAACCGGATGCCCCCTGCCAAACGGCCTAATTTTGTCAAGCTGGGAAGAGTGGCTCCTTTCCACAATCCCTGGAGGCAGTTAGTGAGAGAATGGACTGGCTCCAAGACAATGGTATCATCAGCTGGAACAGAGAGCAGTTTCTATATTCTAAGGCGCATAAAAGCACTCAGAATCCTTCACAACAGATGTTGTGGTAAAGCCCAAGATGTTGCTGTTAAGGATGGACCTCCCTCAGCGAAGGTGCTGAAGATAGCCCCTGGAGTACGAGATTTGCTTGATGTGCCTCATGATTGTTTGGTGGCTGTGGAAGTAACCATGGTAGCGCGTGGAATTCCATCCTACTTGGCAGCTATTTGTGTAACCACAACTGAAGATATCCACCAACTCTCCAAAAGTTCCAGCTATGGAGGTCCCACTGAACCTCTCCACATGGATCCCTCAAAATTGACAAAAACAAAACAGAAAGAGTGTGTGAAAAAAGAATGTGCAAGAGGTGTAAGTGAAGTGAGTGGGAGGAGTTGTGCCAGCAGACAAGTCATAGGATACGTTTCCCTTGGTAGATTTATGCTTGGCCGTGGAAGAGCTGCAGGAACTGGGTTTGTTACTCTGCAGGGCTTGGAAACTGTGCTGGACCAGCATCTTGAAAAGAAACAAGTTGTTGTCCTTATAAGAGAAGCCAATTCATTGCAGTATCGATTTGCATATTTATCTGTGATGATCTAAGTATGACATGATTATTATAAATAGCTTTTTTATTCATACAATAACAATTTAATATGTAGTAATTGTTTGAATAAACACTTAATGTAGAATAATTGCTTTGTAGTGTATTAACAAAAAACATGACATTTCCCACTTTTATTGTCTTAACCTAGATTGTCATAAACAAATACATGCTGAAATAAAACATCTAATCTATCCACGCAATTCAACATGGTAACAGACTGTCTAAAAGAAAACTTTTCCATTCACCTATACATGGTAAATGGAGACCAGTCCTCAAATAGTTTAATCAACAAATGAAGATAAAAATACCTAGCTGAGGTACTTATGTCAATTTTACAAACCTTGACTACCATCAGAGAAGATGAAAAAATATTTGCCCTTCATTCCCAATCATATACTAGCAAGATGGCCATTCATCAATGCTCCCTTGTTAAGCACCCAGCAGCCTTAAAAAACATTCACTTGCCCATGCCACCAGATATAATTGGATGGATCGATTAGCGGTCTTATTCTATTGCTCCTCAGTTTCTATTTGATTACCCTAACATATTCCAATATTTTATCTGAGAAGTTGAGTAGTCTTCTATGTAGAATAAGCAGTAAAGACTAGGAGAATAAAGATTTGAAGAAGCTTAAGTCACAACTTGATGGTGAAATGACCAGCATAAATCAACATCAGTATTTTTGATTTAACAGGTGCAATGAAATACTGGCATTCGCTTACCCTAAAAAGCTACATAGAAATGAGAATCTAGACAATTTAATGATTAATAGAGAGAAATAAATAATATCAGTACACATCCATTGAAACAAGACGAGTGGTATTAGCTAATCAAGTCTACACACGCAAATTACACTCGTTTTTCCATTCTATACCTCATGCACTCCCAACTGGCTCATCTGACTTCACATATGGTTTTATCTGTTTACAATATCTTATGTCTCAATGAAGAAGTAGACAGTACTGTCTAAGAAATTGAACTTTCTCCAATAAATTTGCCATAGGGTTTCTGAAGAGTCAGATGGGCAAGATGTTTTAGTAGTAAATAGGACTGCTTCTCTCCTTGATACTCTCACCACTCAACCTCACATGACCTCCAAGCTAACTATTACACAGTAGTCACTGATGGAAACAACCTTTCAAGCCTTAACATGTGAGGTACCGTAACAAATCCACCGCCCCATGAATGGCACACAGGATGAATTACACTCAGACACCACAAACACTCTGCCTCATCCTAGAAATCAAAATTATTCAAACATTTTCTGCACTACTCAAGATAACTGTCTATGTAAAAATGACTAAATGTAATTTTGAACAAACAATTTGGACAAATTCAAAAATCAAGATGTTTCAACACTGCATGAATCAACAAAAACTCAACAAGTCAACAGCAAATAGATATATTTTGAACATCAAGAATGATATATCTGAACATGATGACCATTTTTGGCTTGTCATCTTCATTTTAGGTTTGAAGGTAGAATGAGGATATGACAAAATGTTCGTGACTAGATGGAATGGTGTTTCCTTGCTACACAGCTGCTGGAAGGATCTTTTCTATAAACTTCTTGACGTCAGCTATCTCCTGCAACCCGAAAATGGCTTGTGCATTAGAGACAGTAACATGCGTTCAAACCTTTAATACCATCACGTCTGTTGACTTTAATAAATTAATAACATGCCTGGTAGAGAAATAAAAAAGAATACCTCTTCACAGGAACTATGTCCCATCCCGGGATACTTCTTGAATTCATGGTTGCTGTTAAACGACTTGAGGAGTTGTCCTGTTACTGACCCAAATGTAAATGCCACTAAGGGATCAGCCTCACCATGGCACTGTAGAATTGGTGTTGCTTGGTTGCTTTTCAAAGCCTGGAAAGTAAAATAACATATCTTTGCACAATTGTTAAGAATAAAACACAGAAAATCAAAATGGTTTGGCAGAAAATGTATATCAACTTGATCCTTGGATTTGTAGATCAATAATTGGACAGTATGAAGGAACATTTCTTTTCAATTTATTGCTCGGTAAACCATCATACAGAATAAAGAAACATCAGTGCCATTTCACACCACTTTTATAAACTGCAACTCATTATGAATCTGCACAAACCTGTGGGAATGATTTATGAAGAGGCAGCCAGGTGCTGAGGCCTATGACACCACCAAGTGGAGGCTTCACGACCGCCAGAGCTGAATAAAGTGCCACAGCACCACCCTGAGAAAAACCTCCAACTACTATGCGGTTTCTGGCTATGCCTTTTTTCTCTTCTTCTGAGATCAAAGCTTGTACTGAAAAGTATGTATGTTTAAATTATCTCACAGTTAAAGTAATGCAGCATTGCTTTTTTTGGCAAATGAATTAATGAACTAAATACAATACTACGTCACACCTACATATATTAGAAGCTTCTTTGATTCCTGTTTCATCCTCATCACTTCCCGGTTCCAGTCCTTTGATATCAAACCTAAAGAACAAGGAATGCTATGTTTATTTTGTCTAGTTGCTGAAATGTATTGACTGTAACCCTTTCTTGGTATTTGGAACACAAAATCATTGTGAATGACCTTGAAGTCATGTAATACAATCAATCTGCTTAACCACTCAAACTCTTGCATGTTTTCTACTAGGATAATGGTAATATTGGGATTTAACATCACTTTCAACAACAAGGTGATATCGTGACGGTGATGGATGAGGATGATTGTGATGCATGAACCGCTCCCCTTAAGTGCCAGCGCCTACTTGGCACAAACCTGTTGCCTAGACCACGCAGCTAAACCCACCTCAATGGGACAAAGGTCCAGGAAGGTACTATTGAGCTACCAGGTCAGAGACCGTCCATGGACGGGTGATCTTCGATTTGGACGGTCTGGAATTTTCCCTGAAAGACCGTCCAAGCCTCCCAAAAATAAGCCCAGTCAATATAAACGTCCAAGTCTATCTCCTTGCGCATCGGCTTCAGGATATGTTATATTAGCATAGCGTCAAACATGTCTACCATGGTGAGTGCATTCCAGTATAAACAGCTCATTTAAAGACAAACACGGACGCAGAACGCTGGCCGCTCATCTACAATCAAGATAAATACTGCTCTGTTTGATAACACTTATTATGATGCATGGGGTTTAATCAGCGTCATAATACTTTAATGATGGTGATTGGAGTGACAATCAGCTTTGTTTCCCCACAAAATAAGGTCCCAGTCCATGTCGATATTATACACAATATGTTTGAGGTTTGTAATAATAATGACTACTAGATTGGAGCATCATTCTGAAATGTCTGCCTCACGGTATCACTTTTGCCTAGATCTTGGGTGGACGGGCAGGTTGGAAACCCTGGCCAAGATCCTTTGTGGTGACAATGGAAGCAAAATGTTTACCAATAACTGCCTTCAAAGCATGCTAAGACTTAAACATCAACAGTATTTAATCACTTACCAACTTGGCATTCGGAATCCACCATTCAATGAAACTGGTATGATATTTCTGCAAATATTCAAATCAAACTATTTTTCCTGAATATCATTCATGTACAGTTATGATAAATACTCACAATTCATTACCCTAATTGATTCAACAACCATATCAGTGATCTAGCTATACTAACGCTGTGGGGCACACATATTTTATGTGCGGCTGTCGTATTGCCTGAAACACTGGAGACCACCCATGACTGAAAAACACAAATGATCATATAATCAATATAGCAAACACATTTCTTAACTTTACTAATTTGCCCTCAAGAGGATCACTACCACAGTCCTTAAGCAGGCTTATTTGCACACTTTTTATGAATGAATTGTCATAACATCTTAAAATATGAGTAAGCTATTTTTATATTGAAAGAAAACAAGATCAGTTAATACATCATAACACTGCTATTTAAACACATAGTGACAAATTAATGTCTTCTGTAAGCACTAGATGATTAAGAACTATAAAGGAGGAGATGTGGACCCTATTTTTTTTTTTGTTCACAAATCTGCTTCGGTGTACATCAAGAAAAACAGTTGCTGCTATTCAATTATGATATTAAATTCAAGTAGCTGAAAGCAAGAATTGAGGACTCACCCAGTATCACCTAAGCCATGAAGGAATATCACCTGCAATACAAAACCAATGATTTGACATGACAAAATATCTACTGCAGGTCTATCATGCAATAATATTTATACTTTGTGGTAACATTTTATATGGTCCTTGTTTGAAGTGCAGGAGCAATGACCTCAAAAGCAACAAAATGAAAAATGGGTAGCAGAAACCTTACTGAACTAACCATTGACCCATTGACAATGGCATTGAGTGGTTATCAACTAAATCATGAGCATTTTTCCAATAAATAATTTACTACAATAAGCAAATACATAATCGATCAACAAATAATTCCGTCCGCAGGAGGGCTTGAAGCAAATGCTTAAGACGATTAAGACAACTGAGGTGTTGTCGCAAGCACCATCCTTCCCCCATTAGTCATTACGCTATCATGATTTCCCAAATAAGAGTAGCTACTCGAGGCCAGATTTTTACTACTCACTGTGGCTGTGTGTTTGGCAGTAGCATTTACGACCACAGGTGCTGCCATGTTATTGGAAGAATTATTTCCCATCCACCAGTACAAGACAATTGTTATCAGTGGAAGGGATATGCCAATTAAAAACAACACACGGAATTTGCGAAGATATATATTATGAGACGTTTTATCAGGAATCATAAGCAAAGTTAACTGATACACGACGCGCATGCGTGGAGGCGAGTGTCTTAGATATAAATAATAACCTGGTGAACACTCTCGATCGATTGCGACAGATGTCGCTAGGGTTGACACATATCATCATTTCAAAATGATACTCTTATGAAGCTATAGGGGTATACTGTTCTTCTTGTACTGTCTGCTGGCCACAACATTCATTTATATCTATTTGATACGCAAAAGCACCTTATTGGTAAACAAAACAGAGGAGACCCATATTTTCGATGCACACGAAACAGTTACATGTAATGTTAAAGAGCGACTGAATTAAATTGTGATTAGGTGATTCTAAGGATGTGACTATATATGCTTATTTTCTATAATTTCTTATTGAGATGACCACAATGTCTGAATACGAGATGGGTGGACTTCCCGAGAACACAATCGACACTGCACAGGTAAGTAATAAAGCAAAGCATTGAATATCATTTTATTAATCAATGTGTGTTGATCTTGTAATATGAAACAATCTGAATAATTGTAGATATACATCACATGCATTAATTGATTCAAGAATGACTATTTATATTATTTCATAATGAGCCGGACATAATTGCTTTGCACATGCCAATATAAAACTTGTATTCATATATTCAACATATGTCTATTTCACCTTATTTTGCACATATGAAACAATTATTTGACTTCTAAATATAAATTGATTCTTAGCTGCTTTGTTTATTTTTGCAGTCCACGTTTATTGGTTGTTTATTAGCCATTGCAGGGAACTTGCTTATTAGCTTTTCACTCAATTTGCAAGTAAGTTACAACATAACTTCACTGAAACAGAACAACTGATGTATTTGATAATGTGCATATTTAGGTGAATAAATGTCATCCCTCATTTATTTCCAATGACTGTTAGAATATTGGCATGTCATTCCCTAACATGCTTTCATATATTTCACACTATTCAAATGTTATATGTCATGTTTCAGAAATATACCCACCTTCAAAATGCAAAATTGGATAATCCAGTACACTACACACGAATACCAATGTGGTGGGCTGGTTTGTTGTTAATGGCATTGGGTGAAATTGGGAATTTTTCAGCCTACGGTTTTGCCCCTGCTTCCCTTGTTGCACCACTGGGAACAACAACAGTCATTGGTACATTTTGTGACTTTATCAATTCTAATTGAATGTTTTATTATTCAGTTTTATGTAAACATTATATTTGTGTGTTGTATTTCAGCGAACATGTTCATAGCAGTTATATTCTTGAAGGAGCAATTAAGACCAGAGGACTTGTTTGGTTGGTAAATAGGCCTATACCTCTCTTAATCCAGCTGTATAACTAAATTGCTATCTCACATACAATGATTTAATTAGGAGAGCTTTACATTACTATCTACACCATTTGTGATTTTCTACAACAGAAGACATAGTATGAAAGAATTGCACCTTCTGGCTATTGCATGCTGTTATTTATTTATAAGAATCTGTGTTATGATTGAAAAATTTGGATTAACTTTTATATCACAGGTTGTGTTCTTGCTGTTATTGGTGCCTTTCTCCTTGTTGCATTTTCCACTAAGGTAACCAGTATTTCCCGTGGATTATATGGTTTTAAATATGTGTATGAACTAAAAGAATATTCCTCTTGTACACTTGATCAAATATTAGCTCAATAGCTAATTTGTTTTTACATACTGGTTAACAGTTTATTACCAGTAAATGTTTCATTGAATGATGTTCTCTTAATTATACTCTTCACATATTGCTGACTGCACATGGTTTCAGACAGAGACATTACTCACTGCTGAAAATGTTATATATTTGCTACAAGAAGCAGCATTCATCATCTATGCAGTAAGTTTTGACTATTCTTTGTTAGATGCATTATGAGTTTGATCATTCAGAATTTATGATTCAATGATTCTATTGCAGGTACTGCTAGGTGTAACTATAGCCTTGTTGCTATTCTTGAAATTTTATATTCAAGTCCAAAGTGTTGTTATCACACTCCTGATTGCATCTTTGATAGGTAAGTAGATGCTTAAAAAGGAGGAGATGTTACTTTTCATGAATATAAGCTTACATTTCACATGATTTGAAAAACTGTTCATACTTACAGCAAAAAATGTGAACTTATTAAATTTGAGTTCTTTGTCCACCCACAGCATCTTTTACAGTTATTGGTACCAAAGTAGTATCTGGCATGCTACAGTTGACCATAAGTGGCAATATGCAGGTGGATACGTTTGTTTTCTGGTTCATGTTGGTTGTGGTCCTGTCCACTTGTGTCATAACTGTCAAGTAAGTATAAAAGCTTTATTGAATTTTGTATTCTTTCATATCATTTAAGGTGAACTCTACCATCTATAAGGTTCTCATTGGTCATATTAGTCACAAATGTTGAATTATAACTCATTCATGGAAGATTATTTGACTTGCACACAAATCTGCAGCTTTCTCAACCAAGCTATGGCCATTTATGATTCAACAGTTGTTGTGCCAACCAATTTTGTCCTCTTCACTACCTGCACAATAGTTGCAGGTGAGTCACGATAAAATTGATTAAGGATCACAAATCCTTTATCCTTTCCAGCAGAGTAGTTTTTTGTTGTCAAAGATTCCCTTAAATACCCGCTTTTTGATGCAGGTATTGTTTACTTCAAGGAATTTTATGGTCTGGCACCTGTAGACATCTTCATGTTCCTCTTTGGGTAAGAACATTAGGAAACCTAGTGCTACAGACTATAACCTGTTGTAACAATGATGGGTGCAAGCCGTTTTGTATATGACCTTTGTCACTATGAACAGATGTCTCTTGTGCTTCATTGGAGTATATTTCATCACTTCGGGAAGATCATCCAAACGTAGGAAAGAAATACAAGAGAATGAACATGAACGCTACCGACTTCATTTGGAACTGTTTCCAAGTAAGTGTAGCCACTAACATTTCATTCCAATCATCTTAACCATACCAATATATCGTGTGAGTTTGATCAATTTTAGGAATTTGATATATATATATATAAAAAAAAAGTTTGTTGTTTTCAGCATGGCTTTTTGAAGGCTCGTTCTCAAAAGAAGCCGATATGCTGCTAAGGAGTCTAACAATCCAAATCGGTGATGATGAAAAGGGTTGTGATACACAGCATTCTACATTGGATGGTACTGAGGTGGAGGTGCACAATGAACACATGCATTCTCCATTCACCAGAAGCCTTGATCAGTTGCCAACAAACAGGCAAGAAAACATCAAACGGTCCAAGTCATCTCTCGCACTTTGGAGGACATATGGGTCCCTTTCGTGTGACCGTAGAAACAAAACTGCAAAATGAAATAAATATAGCGTTATCTTCCTCACATACACAGTATTCTATATCCAATTATAACAGGGACATATTTGCTTGATTTATATTTTTGTATATTGTTGTAACCATTTGATCTTGAATCATTGTAAATTGATGAAGATATATCATTTGCAGTCATAAAGCAGTGGAATCAGTCACACTTATTTATTTTCAGTCAATTGTGAATATTTACAACCATTCATACTCTTGCTATCTTGATGACCTAGTTGGATCCCATGTTAAGTATATATCCCCAAATTAAACTTACTTCTACACCATGTTTATCAATGGGAAACATATTTCCTGTTCAGTCTACATGAGCAATAAAAGTGGTCACTACAGTTTGTGTAAAAATCTCACTTGCAACCAAAATAAGTTTTAGTATAATCCCAAAAGACCAAACAAAAGGGACAGAGAGAATGTAACTATGAAAGATTCCACCAATAATGTAGAAGAAGAGTTTTTTGCCCCCACCTTGCTGCCATGCACTGTATCATCCATCACTATTGTCAAATCTATTCTTTTGGACAGTTGAAAATATTATACTTTAAGAATAGTTGAAAATATTATACTTTAAGAATTTGTGTACTAAACAACTACGGCATGTTGGTTAAAGACATAGTTGTGAGTTCAATAAATGTAGTCATTCTTCTTCAGAAGAATGACCTTTATTTGGCAGCCAGCCTTTTGTTACCTGTAATCACCTCAAGTGTTGGCAGCAACGAGCTGCATGATCCTCTGTTACTATTTAAGAAGTGCAAAACATGGCAGCGAGCCCTGATCATAATTTTGTTTACCAAAACACTGTGAATGCTTCCATACCATGCTCTTTTATTTATTCAAGGATTTTGTAATAACACCCACTCACCCCCATATGACATTTACAAGATAATATATTAAATAAGCTATACACATAACTTCATACTGCATTGATAAACAATCACCAAAGATTATGTTTATTTGAATTTCTCATGCTATAATATAACATGAAGTGAGAAGACAAAACTATCAAGACTATGATACAATAAATTTCCATGAAAATCATTAAAGTACACACACAATTCAATGCATTCAGTAAAATAGAGGATTATGAGTGACCCAGTTATTCTTAGGCTGATTCTTTGCTGCTTCACATGTGTTGAACAGAGATTTGTATGTCTTGCTTGCCCTTGAATCATCCTGGATTGATTTGACCTTCAGAACTTTGACCTCTGACTTCCCAGCATCAGCTCCTTTAGCAGGGAGTTTAGAGCCTATCTTAGGACCTAATTTACTGGTTGAGCTTCCTTGTTTGCTTGAATTGGTTTCATCTGGTGGAGTCAGCTTTGGCACTTTGCATGATGATGGACCTGAAACAATATGTAAAAGTTAAACCTAAAGACCAAAACTAATCAGTTTTGAAGAAAAAAAAATACATACAGAAGGTTTGCAACATGAGTTAATTGACTTTTGAGAACACACCATCAGTATCAATAGTATTATCATCAGCACAGCCAGATGCAGCTTCAAGTTTGTGTCTCTTCTTGGACTTCTAAAGGCAGAGGAAACAAAAGATGTGAATGCATATTTCCATAGCTTATAATATTGTGTGACTTTAATTAACCAAAACATTACAATCAGTACTCAATCGGTGAACAAGTATCATCAGAATACAGTTGAACAAAATTAATACTCAATATCACCTCATTAGTATTTCATCAAATATAAGGAATATTTGTAATTAATTATCGAATAACCTTCAAGAGTTTTGCCTGCAGTCTTCTCTCATTCATTACAGATCTGAGGTTATCGATTTCCTCCTCGCTACCGTTCAGGATGACAATATCTTTGGCAGTATATGGGGTTGTACACTGCAACAAAATGTGCTTGGGGGTAAATTTTTGGGGCTTACATTAATTCATATTCAACCTGTGCAGCAATGATGAAGAAAATGCCTATCATTTTTTCCCCTGAAAAGATTAATGGAATGCAGGTGCCTGGTAAACATAATCAAAAACATCACTGATTACAAAAAAAAACCCTGGCCATCTCAATATTGTTTTTTTTTAAAAAAATAACAATACATAACCACATCACATTCAATTGGTATACAGGGCTGGAAATGAACTAAAATGGCCACCCGTCATCAGGACGGGTGGCCAGGAGATGTTACCCTTCCTTAATAGATACTACCTGTCCAAACAAAAAAGATGCCATGTTAGGAGAACCCCAGGTCAGTAACATATTGGGCTGGTGATAAGAACCCCAGGTCAGTGACATACTGGGCTGGTGATAAGAACCCCAGGTCAGTGCAACGATGGGCTGGTGATAAGAACCCCAGGTCAGTGACATACTGTGCTGGTGATAAGAACCCCAAGTCAGTGACAGGGTGGGCTGGTGATAAGAACCCCAGGTCAGTGTCTGGGTGGGCTGGTGATAAGGAAAACCCCAGGTCAGTGTCAGGGTGGGCTGGTGATAAGGAGAACCCCAGTTCAGTGTCATGCTGGACTGGTGATGAGGAGGTAAATACAAAGCAGATTAAGTGTAAACCCATGATTCACTATGCACAGGAGCATACATCATAGCTGTAGTACCATCAATCAGACCAGGTGGAGCTAAACAGTACTACTGGGATTAACAGAACATCTGATATAAAACCTCTACTTAACCAGACTGGTGGAGCCATACTCACACACAACAAATACAGATAATACTCATTGTTTCAGTCATTTGTGTCATTCTGATGGTTTTAACAACTATGACATTTAGACATAAAATGTCTTTTTAAGCCCCAGTGATTGATATATCTCATGTTCTCAACGGGATATAATACACAAGTGAAGCCACAACATTGGTGAAGCCACAACGCTGGTGAAGCCACAACATTGACGAAGCCACAACATGGACGAAGCCACAACATTGGTGAAACCACAATATTGGTGAAGCCACAATATTGGTGAAGCCACAATATTGGTGAAGCCACAATATTGGTGAAGCCACAATATTGGTGAAGCCACAATATTGGTGAAGCCACAATATTGGTGAAGCCACAATATTGGTGAAGCCACAATATTGGTGAAGCCACAATATTGGTGAAGCCACAGCACTGGTGAAGCCACCACATTGGTGAATTTACCATTAATATGCATGCAGAAGAAAATAATTTTTCATGTGTGGTTGAGCACATGGACCTTAATATAGCCAATGTGAATCAATATGTAAATTTTGTGTGTGTTCTCAATACAGCATCAGCTTCACCTTTTCACAAATTCAACTTTTAATAATCGGAAACAGTAAGGCAGTCTTAATGACTTATTTACGGTATAATACGGTATAAGTAATGTTATCGGGCCAAGGCTACACACAAAATTAACATCGAGGGAAATTTAGCCTCGAGACCAAAATAGTCGTCGTGTTAAATGCATAATGATCCCTGAGCACAAGTAACCAGCGATGTTGTGTTCTGTAGTAACAGAGTAACAGTCTGAGGACGAAATTCTATTCGGTAAGAAATGACCACACACCCCACTGCAAAACAGAGCTGAAATTTGCTAGCTCTTAGAAAAAGAGAAGTGCGGTACAGCTCGTCGTCAATAGCAATAGGTTTTTGATCTGGTCGTTGAATGATCATGTTGTTCATTAGCCGCGAACGACGGTAATATAAATATATATATTAATAAACGTCGTGCACGGCTAGTTGTTCATATGCGACAGAGGTGAAGGAAGTTCAAAACGCACTTTCATTATTTCATCATCAGCCTGTGTGAGAAAAGAGAAACAAAGTCAGATTTCTCTTCCTGCAAATTGTCATCCAAAGTACAAACAGGAAATATCGATTTTATGAACTTTTTAAAGGTGCGCGCGTGTGTGAGGGGGAACAGAGGGAAAAGTGAGTAACAGCGGGGTGGTAGGGGTGTTTGCTTGATTGAGGCTGGCGCCATTGAGCATTTACGTGTTAACCTGGTTTGATATGGATCCTAACCCACGAGTTCAATAAAGTCATCAAAGTATGAATAATGAGCACGAGCGAAGTGGCTTCTAAATCAGCGCGTCAGAACAAATTACAGTTAGTCGAAAATTAACCATGGCTAATCTTTTATGAGTGCTTGTTGGTTAATGAACTGATTCAGCTGCAATTGGCAAGTCGCCATACACGTAGCTCCGGTCGAACGGTAATATGAATATATACTACTCAGACGTCAGAACAGCTTTCTTTGTCAGACGACACGCTGCGCTCTCTGATTAGTCTCGCTAGGATAGCTATGTTCTTATCTGTCTGTGTAATAAACAAACAGTGTTCACCATGAAAAGTTACCCGTCATCTGGACGTGTGATTGGGCTAGATCTACCCGTCCGGCCATAAAATCACCCGTCAGTGACGGGCGGACGGGTGTTAATTTCCAGCTCTGTGTATAGTATATTTCCCACACAAATGGACAAAATACTTTAGGATTACTTATTGGGTACAAGAATTAGCTTAGAAACAATATCTTGTATTTTAGCATAGGTTAAGGCCATCTACAAATTTCCTATTTACCATGTTACTAAATACACTGATTTGAAAAAGGACTAGTCATTGACAGTAATAAATCATTCAACAGAAAGCTTGCTGATCATACCACACGAGTGACACGACATATTGTGGTGAGGTTTGTTGGAGGAATAATATAACAGCTGATCAGGGAATACCATGGTACAATAGATAATAAACAACTGCCTTAGATCTTCAGCAACAAGCCAAATTATGAGGTGGGAGATATGAAAGCCAATGACTATATGCAGTGTAAAATCAACATCTGGAATCGTTTAATTATTTGATGGTTTGGCGGGTCCTACATAGCATCAGTAGCAACAGGAAACCAAAGGTGGTAACAGCTGTGCACCACAGCTAGATCAATAGACATCTGTGACCAAGTATCTATAGACTCAGTCAAATCAATAACACATGCTACCAGGTATATGCCAAAATAGGGCAGCAGAGTTCCCAGATGATTAAGCCACCTCTGCTTATGAGCCAATTGCTTTAAAAAGAGATACTCTTATACATGGAAGTGTACTCATCCCAATGAGCAGCAGAACAATGCTTATTTCACAATGCTTGGATTGGTTCGTAAAAGAACAACTCCTGCTCAGGAATAAAAGCAGGACATCTATTCAGGTACAGTTCATCTACCACAATCAAACGTATATGGAGAAATTCTATAAACCTGCTTTTTCCTGTAAATGAAAGCCCATCACTTCAATGGGACTGCTAAAATAGTCACTAAGATATAGAGCTCTTGACATATATATTTCAGTTCATGGGTGTTTATGAAAGGATTTCGATTAAGGTGCAGTGTTGAATATTTTTTTTCTGTCATGATATAGCTCATCTTCATGTGATGTCTGGGTGTGTTATAGTTCCATCGAATATAGGGAGATCACTTATATTCACAATGCAAGTGCGGCTGATAAGATGGAAGAGAACTGTTGCACTGGTTACCCTAATCACTTCATTATATTTATATATGACCAACAACTGGATATATATAGCCACAGGAGCATCTGCTAAATGGCCGGCTACATACCAACACCGACACAGATACAATATCACCTCGTTTGTGTATACACCTGATTGCAATAAACTTATGGCTGGGGACCAGATTGAAATCAAACGAGCCAAGGAGATGATGTTTACTGAGGTCAGAAGGACTGAAACGGATGAGGACTTAATCGATTCAGCCAAAGACTGTGATGAATTTGTTTCTCAAAGAGGCTATCGCATGAAGGCAGCCTCTGCTGAGGAAGCGGAGTATCCAATAGCATTCATACTGACTGTCCATCGGAACTCTGAGCAAGTAGAGAGGTTACTGCGAACCACATACGACCCCCAGAATGTCTACTGCATTCACATGGATACAAAAGCTAGTTTGTCGTTTCAGCAAGCTATAACACAAATTGTTCAGTGTTTCCCTAACATGTTTTTTGTTTCAAAGCCATTGGATGTTGTGTACGGTGGCTTCAGTCGGCTTATGGCAGACATACATTGTATGGAAGACTTGCTCAACATCACTCGGCCCTGGCATTATGTTGTGAACATGTGTGGACAAGAAATGCCATTGATGACCAGCTTGGAAATGGTACGGGCACTGAAGAGTCTGGAGGGCAAGAATGACATAGCAGGTGTTGTATCCAACGACGCCAATATCATCCGCAGATACACACAGCCTCACAAGGAGGGTGATGACCATCCGGTGGCCAGCAACATGAAGAAGAACCACCCCCTGGCAATGTCACCATACTCCACGGTTCTGCCTACAACATGTTTACTCGAGAATTCGTCAACTATGTCATAAAAGACCCATTTGCCCTTGCCTTGAGGGAGTGGTTTCAGGATACATACAGCCCAGATGAGCACTACTGGCCCACACTCCAATTCCATGAGGGCACTCCAGGGGGGAAGAAGACACCAAGCTGGAGTTCCATAGCCCGGGCCATCAAATGGCAACACATGGCCCCAGCACGATACCCCCATTGTCAAGGCTACTACCAGCGTATGGTGTGTGTCTATGGAGTGGGGGATCTCCAGTGGCTCAGTCAGAAACCTGTACTCATTGCCAACAAGTTTGACATTGATGCTGACCACTTGGCTATACAATGCTTACATTCCTGGCTTGATGCCAAGTCACACAGAGAGGGGTCACATGGACACACCCAACTTACGTCTAGCACAAACATCAATATATTAACCAGTATTCTCCACAAGAAAGGACACGGTGATCAGTAAGCAAACCATGTGATATACTGATATGAATAATTTATATGTAACTCAAACCATTGATTAAGCACAACAAAAGGGCAATTTCATTGCTTTACTTAAGCTATGAGAAACAAATTGGGAATTAGTCAGAACTTACCTTGGGACATTTTTCTGACTTAATTTCTTTTAATCCACGCTCAGATAACACACATGAACAAGTGCAAAGGTACAGAAATCTGAAAACAAGAGTTATGTATTTTTATATATTATATCGAATGACAACCTGAATCCATGTGAATCGGAGCCCAACAGACCAACAGTCGATCGAGTATTACCTTATTGGAAGCTCAAGCACTACTTGGTTCAAAAGAGATGTACTTGTTTTTACAAAGCAATTCTGGCGAGGAGAAATTAACTAAGCAAAAATGATTCCCAGATGGAGGATACATTATATAGCAACCTAGATTTTACTGCGGTTCTTGAATACACCAAATCGTTGTTTTCAGTTTTTCAACAACCAAGGCCATGTTTGGCATACTACTCATTCTTTGTACATCTAACCGATACACTTCAGGAGATGCAAAGTTTTCTATGATTTATCCACCAATCATATCATACTTAAATATTTATAAACAGTTTTTACACTTACTTGTATCTTCCACTCATTTCAAGCCCTGTGATGGGGCAGATGTGTTCAGATGTTGATCTGTCCACATAACCATCGCCTTTTTCAGCAGAATCCTTGAAAGCAGGATTGGGGGTCAGTTGAAGTTCTTTTATGTCCTATTGAGATAAAATGCACAGTGTCTGAAATCTGATCACATCAATAAAACATCACTTAAGAATCACTGCATATTAAATGAAGCTAAAGGCATGCAATGCAGAATTAGATAAGTGAGTACCAGTCAAAAATGAGAAACTAAAGCTACAAGGAAAACCAATGGTAACATAGTAAATAGTGAATGTGATACGTCCTTGTTGACAAAAGGCCTCGAAGCTTTGCTGCTTTTGAGAAAAATTTCAAATGAACGCTATGACAAAACTTGATCATAACGTTTATATAATTTCATTGTATTGCAAAAGCTCATTTTAGATGGTCACAGAGCCCTAAAATTGTCACACTGGCATTGTAATTGAACCACACAAGAGAAGCATAGACTAAAATGTGTTGGTAAGTAAATAACATTCCACAAGTGAAATTGACAAAAGAGGCTACCCAGATCTACCAGATATTCTTCATTTGATGGAGAATCTATGATGTCAAGGTCACTGATGCCTCCAATCTAAGATCCCCAGTGTCAATCCCCAGACTGATTACTTAAAAACAGCAGCTCTCCAATAGCAACATAGGGGTTAATGCAGGGCTTACTTTTTTTTTCTTTAAAAGGGCCATCAATATAAGAGGAGTCAATGTGCAATTTTGGGTGGCTTGCAATTAAGGGTCCAATGTTATGCAGGGCTCTTTTTTTAGTTTGTAAGGAAACTTGGGCACAAGAGGGGTTGGTGCAAGCTATCTTTATAAGAACGTGCCATCACACATTTCAGCTTCACATCCTTATTTGTGACTGTCACCTTTAAAATAAGGTCAAAGACACTGTTGACCTCTAACATAGGGTCTCACCATTCACTCTGTGCTAAAAGTCACTAGCGGGTGTGTTTATAACTTTCTATATGCCATATTGACAAAATGTACCACTCAAATGTATCAAGATTCAAAGATTCTATATTTGTTATATAGTTTAGCCATTAGACATTGCTGTAGGTGTTCTGATTGCTAAGAAACAGCCAAATGAATTTCCCATTGGTTTCACATTGAACAGGAGTTTTCTTATCAGTTTGTTATCAATAACTCAGGGGTCAAATTTCAAACAGACCTAATTAGAAAGAGGTATTGACATTACAGAGGTCCTAGTTGATGTGGGAACAGGAGCAATGGTATATGATACAGCTGAGTTAAAATTCAATGTTTTGTCTTCATTTCAACAATCTTAATGCCTTTGCAAGAAGCATTGCTCATATTGGTCAACCAGCATTGTAATTGCTTTATTTGAGCAGTGAAATCCTATTCATAAATACGTGATTCAAAGCAGACGATGCTGAAAGCATAAAGATAGAGAAATAACCTTCAAGCCTCTGATGTGATCACAGTTGACTGCTGCTGATTCAAATTTGCTCTTGTCAAGTAGATATTCCAAAACAGATTCTTTATTGTAAAGTCTGAAACAAAACGAAAAAGCGGGAAATAAAGATGCAGGTGATTCCATGGCAACCTGTTGCATCATGCACAGAATCGTCAATACCAAATATTGCATAAACAATGAGAAAACAAATACCTTCCTAGCTCACAAGACACAATAGGCATGTGTAGAGGTTCCTGTGTGAGAGTACACAGCTTCCACTTAGCAGCCCGCTCTGCATCCTTGTCCTTCTGCACTCAACAAATAGAACTCTATCAATGCAAATGCGACACAACAATTAACTTTAACAAAAAGCTAAGTCAAACAATGTTAAATAAATATTCAAAGGATGATGTCAGTAATTACCACAAAGTAAACATGGTACCTTAAGGAACAGCTGGATTTTATGCTGGTACACTAACTTGAAAGTCAAGTGTAATAGTAATTCGGTATTTATAGTGCTGGCAAATGGCAAGGCTAATTAGGGGAGCCAAGGGGATGTGCATCTAGCAATTTATATAGCAATGCAAGATGAAATTTTTCATCACACCATATTAGACTTAATTGAAGATAGGAATCTTGAGCCCAGCAAGAGGATCAAACAGCTATTTGAATTTTGAAAATCGGGTAAGCGGTTGTAATTTTATTTGTGTTTGAATTTTCAATTTTGGTCACTTTTGGTGAAAACTATCATGCTTAAAACAACAGGGATAGTCTGGACCCCTCAATTTAGACACTTAAAGTTGTTGTTCATCTCTAGAGTGCTGTAACTTCATTAATTTTCTGAAATCAACATGGAAATTGACACCTGGGTAGAAAAAATGTCCACGATCACAATTATGATATCAGAAAGTTTGTCCGTTGCCGGATCCTTTTGATTTAGACTCGGCAGCTCCGAGCTACTTGGTGCGCCTAGGCGCATTACGCGTGACGTGACGAATTGCTCTTTTGATGTTGTCTGCCATGGAAGACGACTATAACTAGCAATGCAAGATGAAATTTTTAATCACACCAAATTAGACTTTTTTAAGATATGAATCTAGAGCCCAGCAAGAGGATCTAAAAACCATTTGAATTTTGAAAATCGGGTAAGCGGTTATGATTTTATTAGTGTTTGAATTTTCAATTTTGGTCAGTTTTGGTGACAGCTATTATGCTTAAAGCATCAGGGATAGTCTGAACCCCACAATTTAGCCACTTGAAGCTGTTGTTCATCTTTAGAGTGCTGTAAATTCCTTAATTTTCTGAATATCAACTTGAAAATTGACACCTGGGTAGAAAAAATGTCCACGATCACAATTATGATCTCAGATTTAATGAATATCTTAAGGTTACACAGCTAATTAAAGCCTAATTTGCATATTTTATTGTAATAGCATAAAACCAGACCAGTTTACCAAATAGGTTATATGAATGGAGATGGTGTGAGGGTCAGGTTTTATACAGTCAAGATCAGAGACAGTTTGTTGTCCATTGCTGCCACGGTAGACAACTATAACGTCTGTAGGTTTGAATTATCCGCTTCTGACAAAATGCATCAACGGTCATTTATATTTTGATACGATTGATGTATCGTTTTTTATCGAGTTGTAATATACAATTAGAATTGCGGCACAAGCGCGGTCGCTTTTTGCAACGCTCAGCTGACACCCCCACCATGACGCATTGATGGATGCACTTTGGGACATTCCTACAAGTGTAACTCAAGTTTCCTGCCACCAATATTGACGAAACCTCGCCAGTTAATAGATGAAATGTTGTTTTAAACGTCTATTAACTTTAGGATGATGTCTATGCGTGAGAAAGTAGGTTTTGAAGCGGTGGAAATTTATAAATCTCGATATCTCCGCAATGACGTGACGTTAACAACAGCCAATCCAAGGCCAGGATATCGGTGAACACCCTGCGCGGGATTAGCGAGAGACCCAAGCTGGGGCCTGGAGACAGCGGCCCACGCTTATCGCTGGGAATTGCCACATACCTACCAAACATATACCGAATGACCGAATATTGCCAACTTTAACCGTCAATTCCGCGGCATTAAATGACGGTTCTGTTTTATGTCATCGCCATTATTAGAAAGATAAGATGTTATATTTTAGGACTGAGAGGTTGGCTTGCGAAAAAATTCTCTGGTAGTTGCGCTGGGATTAGGACAAAATTCTTCCGTTTGTAACAGGAATGCCGCTTTCACTATCGTGTTCTGTAACACGTCCTCTAATTGTCTGCCAAATTTCATTCCGCGGTGAATACATTAACCCCAGCGGAATCCCGGGAAAAGCCAAGGTGATTCATGCCATGGCCATTACTACAGAGGCAACATTACCGTCCCGTTGTTCAACTTTGATCAGTAATATCTCAAAGACTGTGTGGAGTATCAAAGAAAGGAAAGCTCCTATGCATTCTTTGAAGATTTCTTATATTATGTTATGATTTCATGTAGATTCTAAATTTCATCAAACGCATACACTCGCTAGAAAATTGTGCTTCTGCATGTGACCTATTTTCACCCATTGCGATAGCGGCCTTCTTGCATTGCTACTATTATCAATGTGATAATATGATTAATTCCTCCACCATCATTATTACCATAAAAAAAAGGATGTAATCTTGATCATCACCAGTACTCGCAGCATGACCTTCATGATAATTGTCACGAAAGGGAACATACAATTATTTATATCACAGTTGTGATCTTCTCTTGGTCAACATCACCCACCATACAATGATGATCACCACTGATTGAGAAAACAGTAATTAGTAACACAGACTAATTGATAATGATGATGATGATGATGATGATGATGAAGGACTATGGTGATGATAGCTCAGATGATTGGTTCTAGTAGTTGACCAATTGATGTGATGATGACGATGATGAGAATGATGATGAAGAAGATGATAATAATTGGGAACATCAGGTTTAAGAATTAATTCTTGGGATGAAGATGACAATGACATGACCACAAATGATGATGTGATGATGGTCATGATTAGGCTCCAGAGGGCAAAATAGAAGATGTTGTTGCTGATGCACCCAGATACGCCAAGTAGAACCCACTCCATGAAATGGAAAGCAAACAAGTGACCTTATATTTACCAAAATCACAAATTTTCAGAATTCGATATACAGATCTGAGATAGATCAGTGGATACTTATACTGTTATAGTATAAATATCCAACTGTATACCTGAATGCTAGTAATACTAATAATAGTCAGTAACAGATTGACTGACGTCAAAAAAGTAAGAAATTAGGCGAATAACTAGGCAAGGCACTCGCCCCTGGTTTTTTATAATGATCTGAAGCCACCTTAAGGGCGAGGGGCCGTATGGCAGAATCTTTAGGGTTATAAACAAATTTGCTCCTTCTCGCAATGCAGGCAAGGGACAGTTTAACATAGATTTTCATATCCATAAATATGGATATTTGCCTAGAGTGCAACAACAGTCATACTCCTTAATCAACAGAATCAACGAAATCCAACACAATTTTAAAATTGTTGTCCAACATGGCTACCCTGAGGTAGCAGAATGTTGTGTCCGCAGGGCGAGGTCGAGTGGAGCCGTCAATAGGACACGCGTCTATGGTAGGTATGTGACAAAACAAAAATAATTTTAGAATTTAATTTAATTTTTTTTTATTCTGATAGAGCTTAATAAAAGAAACAAAATGACACCTAGATTGTCAAAATATGTTATGAAACAAGAAAGTTATGTCGATTTTAGTCAAATGAAAACTAATAAATTTGTCCCTGTTTTGCATTGACTAGGCCAAAATGGTGTGATCTGGGAAATGAATTGGCCATAACTTTTTAGTTTTTCAAGGGTAATCTTATATACAGTCAAGAACAGAGACAGAGACAGTTTGTCCGTTGCTGGATCCTTTTGATCTAGACTCGGCAGCTCTGAGCTACTTGGTGCGCCATGGCGCGTTGCGCGCGACGTGACGAATTGCACTTTTGATGTTGACCGCCACGGTAGACGACTAATATGTCCGTTGGTTTGAATTATCCGCTTCTGACAAAACGCATTAACGGTCATTTATATTTTGAAACGAGAATGGGATTAAACTGTAACTATCGTTTTTTTTTAAAAATATACAATTAACATTGCGGGATAAGCGCGGCCACTTTTTGCGACGTTAAGCTGACACCCACACCATTGCTGAATGTACATGGGGACATTCCGCTAAGTATAACTCAAGTTGCCTGCCACCAATATTGATGAAACTTGGCCAGTTATTAGATGAAATGTTGTTTTAAAGGTCTATTACCTTTAGGATGATGTCTATGCGTGAGAAAGTAGGTTTTGGAGCGTCGGAACTTAACGACAATTTGTAAATCTCGATATCTCCGCAATGACGTGACGGAATCAAAAAATTCGAAAACGAGGGGAAAATAGGGGTTTCCATCTACGTAATAGAAGGATTCCCTGTGGAAATCTCTACAACAGCCAATCCGTAGCCAGGATATCATTGATCGCCCTGCGCGGGATAAGCGAGAGACCCAAGCTGCGGTCTGCGGACATCGGCCCACACCTACCGCTTGGGATTGCCACATACCTATCTATGGATGATGTACGAAGAAAATGGGTCAGAGATGATATAATACTGTTTCATACTGCAGATTTGAATATAACAATGACCTGTATAATAGTGTATTGGTTTGGCTTTCTGTCAGAAATCACGAGCTCCATCAAATTATGTTGCATTGTGGGAGTCGGCCATGTTGAGTTTTTGAACTAAGTTTCATGATGTGCCGTATCTTAGTGCTCAAACAGAACAATTATTATCACTGCTTATTAGACAAAACTGTAGTAACAGAAACAGTCCTCGTGTCATTTTGTCTCAATTTTTTGGGCATGGAGGTCTTTTGTAAGTTTTTAGCAAGTTCCGAAGTCAATTTGACCTCGGAACCTCGGAAATTTCACAGGCGGCTCTTCGCCTCGACTTCAGCGCGGATGTGAGAGATAAAAAGAGTTAAGTCGTAAACGGTAAATAGCGCGGAGCTGTCAGAGGCAGAGTTTCTTAGCCTAGGCCCTAGCGACTAACCTGCTCAGGTTTTTTCTTCAAACGAACGAGTTCTCCTCGAGTCGGAATCGTACCTCCATCGCATCCCATATTGAAAGATTGTCAAGTGAGTCGCTAAATTGAAAATATTTCCAATTTACAAGCGCTTCGCAGCTGTTTCCGACGATAAACCAACGACACAACACTCTTTTTCCGGTGTTCTGTGAGGCAACATATATTTTCTTGAATATCTATTGCGCAAGCGCAAAAGAATCTTCACAAATTTTATTTCGCCTTTCGAGATTACAGGCGCTCGGTTCCCGATGCCAAGCCTCCGAGCCCCGGTGGGGCCACTTAACTGAACGCGATAATATGTCGTTTAGTAACGTCATGGCCGATTTCTCAATGCTAATCGTTTGCATAATTACAGCCGCAAAATAGACATCAAAACTAAAAAGCCTGAAAGTCGATCAGTAAGTAACACGTAAAAATATAATGGTTGCCACAACAATATGAATAAGCTGCGTAATACATATTTCTAAATTATATATATGTATTTATAAGTATGGTTTTTCTCTTCTTTGTATTTTTCACTAGTCTGCGTCCCAGACTCTAGGGGAGACTATTGAATATCAGTAACATGTAAACAGCGCCCGCAGCCATCAGGCTGGGGGACCTTGACTAATTTTTCACCAAAATGTTTGGTTCTAAGCTTATCAACCACGTACCTTATGTATGCAGATGACCTCGATCGTGTTATTTTGTCCATATAGTGCTGGCTTACAAACTTTGCTACAACTATGAACTGATTATGGTATGGAATTTGACATTAATTATAATTCAAAAAAGAGTGATTCAATGATAATCAGATGTAAAGATGATGTGAAAATAGCCTTTAAAATTTTTTACCTGCCTGGTGAGGAAGTGAAAAATATGAATGAAACTAAATATATTGGTCATATATTCACTGATGATTTAATAGATGACAAAGACATATATCGTCAATGTCGAATGCTGTATGCACAAGGTAACATGTTGATACGAACATTTCATATGTGCATAATTGATGGTAAAGTGTCTTTATTTTGAGTCTCACAGTAGCATATAATGATGCCATGAGAATTATAATTGGCCTACCAAGATCTGATTGTGCTAGTCATATGTTTGCTAATGTGTGTGTACCTGTGGGTGAGGGTGTAATGCGAAATCTCATGTATAAGTTGTTTTTTTTTATGTAGGCTAGATTATAGTGAAAACAGTTTTGTTCAAAATATAATAAACCCCACCAAAAGCAGCACTAGTTACATATCAGACATGTGGAAACACTGGTATAGGAGCTATATATTCACTGTATATTACGTTCTTTGACCTTGATTAAATATATTTTGCTATTTGGTGCCATTTTATATCTAGTATCTTCCCCTCCAACCCAGCAAACAAGTTACGTTCTATGTACGTTGTCATTACGTAGGTGTTTGATAGCGATTACGTATTGTTTCTATGTAATGATTACGTAAAAGTGTTGACTACCAGAAATGTTTTAAGTACATAGTAAAATACGTAGTGAAATTACCATCTCACAACCTATTTGGGATAATCAGGCGCACCTTCTTATGGTGCCTGATTCCACAATAATTGACGTCATGATAAATGATATAAGGTTTTAGCGGCGACCATATACGCAGTGAAAATTATTCTGAACGGTTACACAAATGCACATAATAATGCATTCGTCAAATGGTGTTTCGTCATTGAGAATGGAATGATGGTCACCGTTCTTTTTAAGGAGCGTCGTCTGGTATTGGTCTCGAGTGCCCCACCGTTACTCAGTACCCCGGATACATATGTGCTCTATTTTTCAAGCAGCTTAATATCCTAGTGTTCTTGGTAAACATAGACTCACTAGTGGCTAATTATATTTGCGAAATTGCGACCAAGAAATGGCAATAATTTGTAAACATACATATATGCACATCTAGAGCCTCTGACAGCGTCCGCGCTCTTTTCTACTTTCGATCTCTCATATCCGCGTAGCCCCGGTCTAGCTCTTTTGAACCAAGTGGAGTCCCCGATCGACTGTTGGTCTGTTGGGCTACCCCAGTCGAACGGTAATATACCGGACTCTGACCCGACAAAGACTTAAAGTGTTGGATGCTGTAAAATAATTGTTGTTGTCACTGGGACCTGCACGACGGTAATATAAATATATACGTCGTGCACGTCTATGCGCGAATGTACCTAGCCGTGCACGACGTTTATTTATTTATATTACCGTCGTGCGCGGCTAGAATGTACCATGTGTACGTAGACGTTCTGTAGGGCTAAGTGGGACCACAGTGTATTCAGTATTTACAGAGACAACCACCCTGAGGTCTAGGGGTACAATAGGCCCAAAATATCTGTCTGCATGGCGCAAGAGGCAACTATTAGTATAGGGGGCAACCTGTTGGCAACCTACCGTTTTGGCCTGGATTTAGCCTAGATGAGAGACTGGAATAAGTTGGTCCAGTCAAGGAGTTACATATACTGATATGTAACTCAGTGGTCAAGTTAATCGGCTGTTGGTGACATAACTTTTGCATTTTCATCCTTTCATCTGTCGTGTTGTAGTTAATCTTCATCAAGATTGATATCCCTCTGATTCCCCCCATTTAACCCAGTAGGTTGCTGCTCAATTGGGTCAATCTTGTCTATTCACCTTTGTGGGCACCATATAACACATTAGTGTTGGTGTGTCATTAAACCCTATTCTTACTTAAAGAATACACCCTGTGGGTCCAGGGGTAGAGTAGGCCCACTGTATCTGCCTGCATGTTGTAAGAGGTAACTAATAGGGGGCAACCTGTTGGCCGTGAGTTGCGACTCGTGTTGGTGAACAAAGGGATCCCGGTGGTTGAGTGGGGAGGTCTTTGCGAGGTCCATATCTGAAATATGCCACTCTGGCCCGGATTTCACCTAGACAAGAGGCTGGAGTGGCCTGGTCCAGTCAATCGGTCTGGGTGACTTGCCGCAGGATAATCGTTTCCATTTTTAACTTTTCAATCCCCATTTTCATTTATCCTAGAAGGCGGCTGCTTAATCAGGTCAATCTTGTCTATTTATCTTTCTAGGCGCCATATAACACATTAGTGAGTTGGTGTGCTGTTAAATCCTATTCGCACTCACTCACTCGTACTCAAAGAAACTAGCATGAAATTGTTTGACAGATATATGACACAGCACTAAACACCTCCTTTCAGAAGTAATTTACAAAGTATGCCCCACAGGTAAAAAGATCCATCCAGAGATATCTGAACGAAATATAGCTTTATGTACTGAGATCTCGATACATTTTGATATGTACGTATCAAACTCGTATTGAAGCCAAGAACATTTATCAGATTCATCAGGGATCTGCAAGTTAGATAGCCGGTGGCCCAGGGCTAGTAACCCAGCCGGTTGGGCCTGTGGATTTTCTTATCAGCGTGCCCGATTGGTCTAGTGCAATATTTCGCTGCCAGGATTTTTTGTGCTGCTGCCAATTTGATAAATTTGTAAGGTACAGCCATTCATTTGTCAGCATGCGACAGTGAACGCTAGCTCACACCACTCATGCATTGTCAGTGCTATTTGCTTTAAGTATCAACCAGCCAGTCACTCATAATTGCCACCAAAATATTAAACAAAGGAAATACAAATTTATAACACACAGAAGGATGACAGGGTGTAAGAGACAGAGCAGTGGTTATCTGATCCGTGACGATTAAAATCAACAGTTTTTTCGCAACGAGAAAACACCTCATTCAACTATATTTGTAATTGATCAGTTATGGCTCTGTCGAGCTTGGTTTTGTCAACTTTGAAGACGTGATGAATTAAAGACACAAATGACGTTGTATGGCCGAAAAGGATGAAATATATTTTATTCTTCGTAAGACAGGATAACTTCTTTATTTAATCAACGTAGCCGAAAAGGATGATATTTAAATATATGGTTGGTGATCTCTCCCTCTCGTGAGCGTGTCCTCCCTCCCTTATATATCCTGTCACCTTTTGGGGCTGCCCCCAATCGGTGAGTGCTATTGGCTGTGAGGCTTCTAGCCGGATCACCAATGAGGTCGCCCCTTAATGAGGTAGTTCGATTGGGGCGAAGGAAAACTTACGGGTAACCGGCGAGCCAGAAGCTTTAAGGTAGAGAGGGTGAAATTAAGTAAAACTGTTTACGACAGCTCAAACCCAAATCACCGGCTCATTTTGGATGTGATTCAAGCAAAAAAATTCATGGAAGAGTCAGTTTTTATCTTTGAGCTTTTACATTTCTTTGACAGAGGAGAAGTGTCCATTGAGGGTCTTAACCAAGTTTATATCCTTGTATGATGCTTATTTTAAATTATGCCCAGATAAAATTGTTCTTGTCACTTCATTTCTTGTGAAGAAAATCAAAACAATGTTTAAGGTGGTTAACAGCCTTGTTTCCTGCTTTTTGAGGGCACTTAATTTACCGTCCCTGAATTAAATTAGTACTATTTTGTCGTTCTAAAATTGTCAAATAAAGTTTCTTCATAATCATAGAAATCTCATGATGATATCGACTGACAGTTGGAATATATGTATCCTTGAATTTGTTGGTATTCAAATATTTTCTTGTTGATTTGTTTGTTCAGACTCATTTGACCATGGCTTCTGAAGTGTATGACCCTTCACTGGACAGACATGCAGATGATCAGTACCTGATGGTAGCTGCGATTGACTTTGGCACAACTTTCAGTGGTTATGCATTCTCCTTGAGGTCTTCCTTGCATGATATCATTGTGTACAAGCATTGGGGCTCAGAACTTGGTATACAAGGATATAAAACCCCAACTTGTGTATTAACTGATAAGGATGGGTCCTTCAAGCACTTTGGTTATGAAGCCGAGAATTTCTTTGTTGGTCTTGCTGATGGCGAGGACCGAGAGTATTCATTTTTCAGTAAATTCAAGATGGTCCTTCACAGGATAAAAGTAAGTGCTTCATGTTTAGGGATTGTAAAATTTTGGTATCTTCTGTGGCAACCTGATGTTTTGATTGAATGACTGCTTACATTAGCATTGGTGTGGATGAAAAGCTGAGATATTTTTTACAATTGTAAGACTAAGAATTTTCTGGTGACAGAAACTTAACAAGGCAACAAACATTACTGCATCCAATGGGCACTTCAGACCTGCAATTCAGATATTTGCCATGGCACTCGAGTATTTAAAGAACCATTTGCTTGAAGTGGTCACTAAGCAGTTAAAATCGTGAGTATATAATGTGTCCCCTTTTATTTTGGCTCTATTTAAGTTTTACTGGTTAATTTCTCATCCACAGTAAGTTCTTAAACTAACTTGCCCGAATGGTTTTTTCTTAACATTATATCCAGATGCCCCAATACAAGGCGGATTCGCTGGGTGATTACAGTGCCAGCTATCTGGTCTGATGCATCAAAACAGTTCATGAGGGAAGCAGCATTTGAGGTAGTTTTTTAACAGATTAACCAGACGTGCTATGTGTATTTTATAATGAAAACACTAAGGTTTAATTCTCCTAATGATTCATGTGCTATTTAATACCCTGCATACCAACTTCTTTACTGGCAGGGATTTCAATGACTGTAAATTGAGTCTGACCTTACATGGGTGTAAACAAGTGGTTGTGGTTCATCAGATGAATGTGGGGATGATTTTTTGTCTCTACAGGCAGGGATAATGCCCACTGTTGACAGTAATCAGCTGATTATAGCACTTGAGCCTGAAGCTGCTTCTGTGTGGTGTCGATCTCTCAGTGTTGACAACTTTCTGAACACCACCACATCTGCTTCTACAATGCAGCCTGGTGCCAAGTATATTGTCATTGATGCTGGTGGTGTGTAATCTTGATTCAGTGATTTTATGTACAAGGTCTTTGTGATGAATGATGATTCTGAAATATCAAGTTTATAATGTGTTCTTTACTTGTGCAATATAGCAACATTTACTGAAACAGTATTTTTGAATTACCCTGCTACTAATTCGGTTGTGAATCCTCAATTATAATTTTGAAACAGGTGGCACTTTGGATTGCACTGCCCATGAATTGCTAGAAGATGGTCATGTACGTGAGCTAGAGAGGGCATCTGGAGGTGCCTTTGGTGGAACCAAAGTTGATGACACCTTTGTCAAACTCTTAAACGATGTATTTACCAAGGACTTCATAAGTGTGTGCAAAGCAGATTGTCCTGCAGTCTGGCTGCAACTCATGTCTTCATTTGAGCAAAGGAAAAAAGGTTTCCGTCCAGATCAGTCAGAAACCACAAATATCCAACTGACATATCAGTTAGCTAGCAAGTACCAAGAATTCACTGGCAATAAATTGAAGGATGCATTAAAGACTTCAAATGTATCTGGGGTATCTGTGAATAATGGGATGTTGCGAATATGCGAGAAAATGAAGGAGCTTTTTCAGCCTTGTATTGATGGTATAATCTCCCATGTTGATCAGATGCTAAAGAACATCAAACTTGAAAAAATTGAATACATTTTGATGGTTGGAGGGTTCAGTGAATCACCTGTGCTGCAGCAAGCTATGTTGTCTGCATTTCGACAGAGGGCTAAGGTGTTGATACCTCATGAGGCTGGACTTAGTGTGATCAAGGGTGCTGTTCTCTTTGGCCATGATCCCCTGTCTATCACCACTAGAATATCCAGGAGAACATATGGCATCAAGTGTCAGCGGACCTTCAATTCCGAGATTCATTCCTACCGCAAGATGAGAACTGTCAATGGAGTTGACAAAGCAGTGGATATCTTTGACCCCATTATTGTAAAAGGTGAAGAGGTTGAAATAGGGACTGTAAAGACCTTCACCTTCAGGCCCTCTCGGCCCGACCAGACTGGTGCTGATATCCTCATATACGGTACAGATAGGGAGGAAATTCAGTATGTAACAGAGGAAGGTGTGGAGTTGCTGGGACATGTTTTTGTCGAGTTAGCTGGTCAGGGTCAGGATCGTTGTATTCAAGCACGTATAATATTCGGAGGGCCAGAAATCACAGTGGAAGCAAGAGATTTAAGTTGCACAGAATCAGCAGCCCATCGATGTTCTTTACAATTTCTTTTTGAATAGAAATCAAAATCCTATGACATTAATTTTTGCAGGACATATTGAAAATAATCAGATTGAATTATTCTGAGATTATGTTCATAACTTTTGTGAATAATATTATCAAACAAAATTTGTTAACTGAAAGAGCTTGTTGTAATATCTTTGTTTTCTATTCATGACTTTTTGGCATAAAAATGTAATTAATTGTATTCCATTGTAAGAAATTTCACTGTTCAGTTGCCAGTTGAAGCTTGTTAACAGCAATATATTGTGTACACAATACAATAAAAATGGAACTGAAATGGATTTTGCTCCCTGCATGTATCATGATCAAGCAACTGGTCCCTATGTACTAAAATCCAGTGCTTGCAAATAGTGAACATATGTTCTCATTTTGTATGTTCTGCTGCAGTGATTGTCAAATATAGACAGATATGGCAATACCAACTTCATTGCTCAGATATGACAAAATCACTAATCCAGCTTTAGTACAAATTGATTGTTCATTGGGCAAATAATGACATCTTGTTTTATTTCTTAATTGAAACAAATTATGGTACTTACTGGTGACAATAATAGATCAACACGGTTCTGTATCTGAAGATGAGCATGCATGCCAATGAGGAAGATATATGAAACTTTGCTTTAAGTCGCAAAGTGATATAGTTACGATGATAATTGAGGATGATTGTGATCCTTGGACAGCTAACCTCAAGTGCCAGTGTCCACTTGGCACAAGGAAGTGGCCTTGATCAATCCTGTGAAAATTTATTCAACTAGACTGCAACTTATTCATATAACAAATGTTTGACTTCATACCAATATTGTGTAATTGTATCGCTTGAATACTATAAAATCATTTGATACTGAACAAAAAGGGACCTATGTTATGTTGTGTACGGCTCTGAGTTAAAAATAAGGTCTGGCCTATGGGGATAAAGAGAAATGGAGCCTAATGCAACAAACTGTTATATTGATTTTGAACACAAATTTATCTGATTCATTCTAAAAATTAATTGAAATATAGTTAAACTTATGTTGAGAGCAAGCAAGGAAATGAAACTTCGTCTCTGGCATCCATCGGTCTTCTTTACTATCCATGTCCGCGCTGTATGCATAATCCATAAGGGATCAAGTGTCTTCTTTGGGGCGCTGAAAATGACTGGCGTAGAAACTTAAGAATACGGTATAAAAATAGTTCCCAAAGAAGTCATTTCTTTTTCAAATAGAAAAAGAAAACAGATGAGAAGTGGTCTGCTATTTGTAACCCAATGACACTGCGCATTTATTTAAATTCAAACATGTGATAAGCATTCATCACAGGATGAGGTATTATCGAGACGACAATTTCAGTAGTTTAATATTCCCACATACGGTGTCGCCACTAGCGTTTCGTTGTTGGGTGTATTGGTCACGTGACTAGCATAAAATAATTCGAGGTCTTGATGTGATAACCAGCTGTCATAAACCGCCTTATATATTGTCTTTGGATTTTTTTACGGAGTAGAATCAGGTTCGTTAAATCAAGGTATATTTTATCACTGATTTGCAATGGCTTTTACTAAAGTTGCATATATGGCTTCGAAGCTTTACCAATCTTTTCTCGAAGTAACTCTGTGTGGTTAACAAAGAAAATCTAGGTCATTACATCAGCTGATAGGGGAGGAATTCATTTCGCAGGAAGACGGGGACTGCCCAAACGCTATTCTAAAATTGTTCGGTTCGGACGTACCTTATACACCATATCCGTTCATGTTGTATGGATAATGTATCCGGTATAAATTGACTAAGAACACCTTGAACAAAATAATTATAAGAGGAAGGGAATACGGTTTCATTTTGACGTCAACATATTTTTGCACCGGCAGAAGGATCAGCTGTTCACCAGCGCTCTTCTGCTGAATGTGAAAGACTGCTGTTCTTTACTGTTCAGTCGCTGACGTAAGTCAATATCAGTGGTTATCACACTTTTAAGCTACTAAGCGTGATGTAATCTTCGTTTGTCCAATTATCGTTTTCGTTTTCCTCAAATATATTATCATCAACGGCATTCGTATGTGGTCATTAGTCATTACCTGCACTGGTGACCTCACTTGTCATCCAAAGTTGCACTATAGCAAATTGACTATAGTCTTTACAACGCCCTGATATTAGCCGCGATCGGACTGTAGATTGGCTGCATTTAGGTTACAATATATTTTTATTCTGCTTAATTTTGGTTCCATATGTGTATATAGTGCTAGTCATTATTTGACTTCTTGTTGTAGCAGATTATTAGCTTATAATCACAATCATCAGGATCATCCGCATAAACTGCATTCAGTGTTAAAGCCATTTTCAATGTTATTCTTGCTTATCATTTTGTCAATGTACCTCGATTAGAGAGTTGAAGAAAATATAATTAAATTAGCTCTTCACCAGATCATACCCCAATGTCCCATATTAACTTGTGTTATGCTACATATATAGTGGTTTTCCTGAGCTTTAATTAATCCTGATGATTTTGTTTTCAACATTTGCAGATGGGGGAGGTCGGAGGTGAGGAGAAAATCAAAGACTCTTACACAGCAATGAGTCCAACATCCTCCTCCTCTGATACCATAGGAGGCACCACATACACTCCTATCACAGTCACCGAGTCATGTAGCCCCTCATCTGAAACATGTTCTCCGGAGGTGTGTTCACCTATGGCTTCTCCAACCAAATTCCCTTCCACACCGGAGTGTCCAGGAGTTCTGCCAGTGACTACCATAGGTTGGAATAACAATAACACATCCATCCCAGGGACTTCAACATCACCTCCACCCTTCCTGAGTCACTCTGCTTCAAGTTCATTTGTGCCATCAAATTTCACTCTCTTGGGACATTGTAATTTTGACTCCAAATCAAATTTGTCAGACACAAATTCAGCCATCTTATCAATCTGTAGGATATGTCACATGCCAGAAGATGAGAATGACAGTCTTATCAGTCCATGTAGGTGTGCTGGATCATTGCAATACATACACAGTACCTGCCTTATGGTAAGCCCATTCATATTACAAACTGAGAATGTTTTCAATGTTAATTTCAGGTAGATTTATGCTTTCAATATAATAGAAAGGCTTCTAATGGTATTTCAGAGATGGTTGGACATATGTACCAGAAAGTCTAGGAAGGCCCCCAAGTGTGAACTGTGTCATTACCAATATCACAGACACAAGAAGTTCAAGGTAATTTGATGAACACGTTTTTCATTAAGTGAACCATATAGCTTATCATTGAAGTGCTATACATGTATTAAGAAGGAGCAGAAACCCTGTCATAATTTGCATTATCATGTTTTTTAAGTATGTGACATACTATTTTTGTCTCTCTGTGTGTACAGTTGCAGCAATGTAGATTTCCAAGAGTCTCCCAACAAGATAAGATCCTGCATGTGATTTTCATAGTCAATCTCTTGATAATGGTGGGCTGTGCAGTGGCCACTGTCATGTGTTTTCTCTCGGACAAAGGACGTGTCAACAGCTTCCCTCGGAATAAAGCCAGTCTGACTACTGAGGAGATAGTCACTCTGTCTTGTGGGGTTCTCTTCTTTGTGTCCTTCTTCATTGCCATGTCAGTGCAAATCAAAGCCAAGCATACCATTTACCAGCTGTTTGTCAAGTTTGTGATGCATAACATGGAATGGGAGATTGACCAGTACGACAAAACAAAGGACAGTAAATTAAAGAGTGTTGATTACAAGCAGTCATTGGCTTTTGTCTGATGCGGAAGTTGGAAGTTTAATCAGTTAAAACAGACGGAGCTGAGAAAGACTTGTGGACTGCCTGGCATACACGGATGGTGATGGAAGTGACTTTGCATGTTTGTTAATCTACGAGGATGTCAAGGCAACATGTCTTTATCTGAGCATTTCTTTCTGCATTCTTTTTATTTTTTGAAAAGATAACATCCGTTTTCTCTCGAGCTTTTTCAGTATGCATTTATGAGTGCAAGTCCTTTGTGGTTGGGGAGATTCTGTGAACTTTAATGTCATGTTGTTTACCATTATTCAGTTTTTTGTCATGCAAAATGAAGGTGAAGATACAGTGGTCATCCTGTGATTAATCATATAATTTATCATGTTGCCAGTGCAATAATATACACAATTGAGGACTTTTTCTGTTCCTTGTCGCAGTGCATGTAACTAAAATGCTGGCGCATTGCATTGGTAAAGGTAATACAGATGCATAGATTGAATGCAGATTGAAAACATGCATGTCTATTACACATTATTGATTTTTAAACTATAAAAAGGTATGATACAACTACACTTTCAAAACTAAGTGTCTTGCCATCAGTGTTCTTTTTTTTTTAGTGATAAAATATCATATGCTGTGTATCAAGTGATTGTGTAAATCAAATATGCATCCCATGACATGTTTATATTGCTTCAGTCCTTTTCAGAGTTAAACATTGAATCATTCATTTGTATTAGTTGTGGAAAATGCACATCTCGGTTCGTAGTCTGTGACCTGATTTCTGTTTTATTAACACAACCCACTATCAGTTGTCATATTCCTGCCTGTCATTTACACCGAGTTGTGTGCAGTTAAAATGCATAAGCATATTGGTGTGTGTCACTGGATGATTTATCATTAATCAAAATACTGTTATATGTCCCCATTCCACTTAGCAGCGAACATAATAAGAACAAGACTTGATGGGATAAGTTGTATTGGATGTTTGGGCAATTTTTGTTGGATGCTCTTTGACTTCCTGTCTTTAGTCTGTTTGCTGTTCCTGGTTGATCACCATTCATTTAGGTTTACTTGTCACAGGCAACGTTATGGTTGGAAGTTGAGATGACATTTTCTTCATCTGGGTTTTGAATGAAGTCATGTAGTTGTGTTACAAGTGGAGCCTTTAGAAATGAATTCATTCTGTGCTGTTTTTAAGCTGTCATTGGGCTGAAAACCTATTTTCCAGGGGGGAAAACATTGGCTGGCATCAATAGTGTTTTAATTATTGAGGTCACTTGGCTAGTGCTAGAAAAAATGTCCTTGAGAATACGTTAACTAGATATAGTTAATCAAACAAATTTTTCATTGATTGATGATCAGTATGGCTTGCTTTCACTATTTTCTTCCTCAGTGTTTTCCATGTTTTGATCTCCTTGAGACTTGCAGTTCATCATTAAGTGGTTGGTAGTTTAACAACACTTCTCTGCTCACTAGTATATATTGATGTGGATGGTCCTTTTTTTCTAACAATGTTTGTAATTTAGTCTGTATATCAGCAAACACTGTCAAAAAAACAAAAACAGGGAGCAGAATGTAGAATCTGCCATTCGTTCTATCTTCTGTGTTTCTGTATTATGCAGGTAGTGCTATATTATTATCGTTGTAGACATATGCATGAAAATGTATTTCAGATTTATATTAAATTAATTATATTGTCACACAAATGGAATATCAGCTTACAGATGGACATTCCCACTTCATAGGATTGACTGTGTTAAGTGGGCTATACTTGAATAAATATATGGGCAAAATATACTGTATGTTAGTTTTCCTAAGATATTATTGTAATTGGAATCATTTTAACTTTTTGCAATCTCATTACTGTGCACAGATAATTTTTGTATGGAGTAATGTGTTTTCTGAGGCGCATTTTTCACAGCTACAACAAGAAGCAGCTTGTTGTAATGATCAGTGCTTGGTGAGATTAGCAGGATTTATAATCCCCACAAACTCCTACTGTACGGTTGCCATGACGATTTTTGTTGTATGTTATTTTTAAGTTGTACATATTTTATATTAATTAAAAGGAAATGCAAACTGAATTGTATTGATATGTTTTTGGTTGTTGAGATCATCCAGCCATGATGATAATACATCAGTACCTTATATTCCATGAGTCCTGTTGGAAAGAAATTAAATCTGGGAGTCCCAAAAAATGAGGTGCTGAATTATCAAGGCATCGGAAATAAATGATTCAAACTGGTTAATACCGAGATCAAACACCATTAAACAACATTAGAAATGTAAATTAGTCATTTATTGTTAGGCAATCGTATACAAACAGTGTTATCATAAGAACAGCCATTGGTTCCTTGAATGGTAAAATTATATTTTAATGTACCAGCCAAACTCACAAGAAAATGCTTCAACAGAAACATTTAGAATTAAAGATATCAATTTATGGGCATTTATCGTATTAAGCAAAACCCATGAGACCTAATAGTGTCCTCTAACGCCCGCGCGTATCAATGACTGTAATCCATCAGTAAGCGAATGCGAGGGGAATTACCTATACTACGCGCTTGTATGGGCCTTATGAATTGCAATACCAGCATTCCCCAGCAATGCAGTTCCAACATTGAGGGCAATGTGGCCTCAGTCAAGGCTGCGAAGGTCGGATTGAAGTCGTGAACTGTTACTGGTTGCGATGCATAAATCCAGACTGCAATAACAACACTACAATTGGTAATATATATATATTAACAGCTTTTGATCTTCAACAACTAACTGTTAATTAAATGTGTGTTTGGTCAGGGTGCATTCTCGTCCAAAAGTAAAAATAGCCACCAAGCGGCGATCAATGACAACGGCGCACGGCAGACATTATCACAGGCCAACACCTCATGCGGTTTTAACCTGGTACCAATAAGACCAAATACTGCAACGTCATCACCAATGGAGGTTAACGCGTGGTGGACTGTTGTTGTTCAACGCTTTTCCCTCACTGTAGTTGTTTACTCCGATTTCATGCAATGTCAACTTATACGGCATTGGCACTTCTATGACAGTTATAGGTAGCCTTCAATATTAGTAGGCATTACAGACCCGATGACCAATTCTCCCTGGTGAGGATGGCCGTCCCTACTTAAGTGAAGGCAGCTGGCGGACCTAGAGGAGGTATCGTAATGGATAATGACCCGACAGCGGGACCTGTACCGCGCGCCCTGCATTAGCTGAATAATGTCAAGGAAGTGCGCACAGACATCAGTAGCCCATCGACCATGGGAGAGCAACAGCGCTTAATCAATACATTACTCCCCAAACAACCCATCAAGTCAAAGAACACAAGGCAAGGCCAGCACTAATAGGTGTATTATGTTGGTTACATGTTCCCTGCCCAGAAAAGTCACTGACCAATATTAACCCACTGACCCCAAAACAGCCACGCTCAACGACCCCCTTTGTCGTCCTATTTAGGAAAGTAGTTTATATAATAATACCAAGGTCGTTGACCCAGTGCAGTTACATATTGTTTACAATTACGATATACCATAATGAGTATTTTAACGTATTAAATGACCAGCGCCGCAATATACGAATCAACGGCTTGATGAGCATAAGGCTATCTGGATCCAAATGATGGAAGATATCAATATCATTGGATGCAAGAAAAGACATTGATAAATTTATTCATAGGAAACGAGGCACATGACCGAAACAAACAAACAGACAGACAGACAGGCACACACACACACACACACACACACATATATATATATATATATATATATATATATATATATATATATATATATATATATATATATATATATATATATATATATATATATATATATATATATATATATATATATATATATAAATATATATATGCGTGAGTGTGTGTATTTATGCCGCAAGTCATAATTATTTGGAGGAACCTTTACCGATTACAGCAAATGACAGAGGGTACCCAGTACTGATCCAGTCAGCCTCAATAACTTACGGAGGTGTATCGCAATATTATCACTATAGTTTCTGTCGTGAGCGAGCAACTGTTCTTGGACATATGTACTCTACGAACTGAGCTCCTGGTGGCTGATGTATTTGTGGACGCAAATAGCAAACACTAGTATTGCTGTACCGCTGTTTTGTTGTTTCCACAGAGAACGACCCCATTAACCGCCAGTCAATTCCACGAAACAAAACCACGGACATATTAGAACAACTGTATTTCAAGTAACCAGTTGCACAATGGTACACACCTCCTATAGCGCTACAACATAATGAAATAATGTAAAGCCAGCACCTGTCACTGAAAGAGCACATAAATATACATGCTTTATTAGCACACATGCACCGTCGTCGATACACGACACGATGTCACACCGACAACTGACATTAATTGTCTTGAGTAACGACTTCTGACAAGAAAGAAAAACCGAGGCGCAAGGGTTGTTCATCTCGAAAGAAGATATCGGGGGTTCATCGCAACCCATCACTGTCTACATGCACTGCGATGCAACTTCGCACAGTTTATCCCCGGTAAAGATTTTGACACGAACCGCATTTCAAGAATAACAGGTATGGGGCTATTGTTGTTGTACGGTGTGTGAGAAAGGCATTGTGGAACGGGAAATAAGTGCATCGTGCGTTGAAGGTGAAGGTCGTGACAGTTAAGCAAGCAATAGAGAATATGACTGGTTCTGCCAACTCTTTGTAAACACTCACTTGTATGGCAGATTATCCTCATTAATGTCAAACAATGTCAAGTGTTTCGCACGTGAATCGCACGCAAGAAGTCCACTTGTGAATTTACTCAGGTAGCGCTTCGCCTGTATTACGTGCGGTATATTCGACACGTGCCGCCCCCCTCTCCCACCCCCAAGATATCTCCCTTCACCAAAAGGAAGGAAAGTTTCGCATTACACTTCATTTTAATATTTTATTCCCTGATACCAAGAACACATACACTCACATTATAATAACAATTATCGCTAACATGTACTTTCGGCCGATTTACATTACACTTACAGAAGCAACCGGTGCAATGTGTTATTGGAGTAAATATTCCGTGTGGACGGATTGACCCTGTGTGTCGTTTCCATATTGCAGCGCTCACCAAGCGTTATCCCTTTGTGTTATTGTGAAGTTACAGACCATCAATACCATTTCAGGTTACTCGCCCCACATAACCTGGGAATTAACCTGAATAAAGAATCTAGTTTCCAATAACAGTGAATCCGCTATCTATTTATTCTGTATCAGCAGGTGTGAGCGAGGATGCACATGCGACCTTGAAGCAGGTGACACGACAGAAAAAAGCTGAATTAAAGCTGAAGGCTCAAATATCACGGTGGAAAACAAATTCGCTTATTAAACCTTGAAATTGTTATGATGTTTTTTTCCAAACGTCTCTCTCTCTCTCGTAAATAAGCAGTAAGATATCCATATACACACAGCCTAACAAGTTGCAATACACATCGTTAAAACTCCGCCTGTGTTCAGCCTCGGATGTCCACTAGTGCCCACCACATGTCAAATTTGTCCCGCAAAATACAAGCACACAAATTTTGATGATTTTCTTTTGGTGAAATGTACCCGCTTTACGTGCTGAGGGTACAACCCCAATATTTAGCATTAGCGATAACTTACAGCAGGTCGAAAAACACAACAAGAGATCAGGTCAAGTATTGTGTAACTCAAGACCATTTGTAAGAGACGAGTCGATAAACTGTAACTTTATCAATAACCAGGCGGTCACTTAACTAGTGACAGTGACAAGAAATGGGTAAGTGGTAACATATCTTCGCCGGAGAGGGGGCAAGTGGGCCTGTTATTGGTTTCTGTCGATATCAGGCGTTACTCGCATCACCTGGTTTCACCAGGCAAATTATTCAATTTTGGGTTGACGATAGCTCAAGAGACCAGGTGGCTAATTAAACAACGCTACGATTTGTTTTCATCGATATGAAAAAGAAGTAAGGTTAAAAACAGTAATTTTGTAGGCGGATTTCTGTCACATCGATTATTGTGAAACTTGGTCGGCAGCCCGTAACACGACCATCCATGTCCCCTAAGATGGCTGTGGATCCCTTTATGAGTTGAGTAGTGCATAAACTCCCATTTGGATCAACAGAATAATTATGACTTTCGATATCAGCTATTCTAACAAGAACTTATCAGATATCGCCTTCAACTCAAATACATGTTCGCCCAAGGTACAGAATTTACCAGTTCATATATCTGGGGCTTGGGCTAGACCTTCATGGTTTTACCTTTTCGTTTCGAAGCATGCCAGTCAAGTCTAATAGGCACTATCTCGGCGATCACCAACAGGATAAATATCAAATTCGCCTGGTTATTTAGAGAATTACTGAGATCATGACATGGAGAGGATTCATTAGGTAGAAACTCACATTTTACAGTATTGCTATAGGGCTACAAAGTAAGTCCCTGTAGCATTTCTATACAAGATGAGTTTTGACGCCATGCGTCTTGTCCTTAATTTTTTTTTTTAGCTGGTGAATCATCCACATGTCATAGCCCCTAGCTGTGATTCCCTAAATAACCAAGTAAGTTTGACATTGATCCGATTCGTAGTCACCGATATATTGCCTCTCAGACATGATGACTAGAATGTTACAGTGCCATGTTAAGGAGCCAGCTAGGACCGTTATCAATGATAAGGCGTCACACTTCGTAGAACTATTCTGATAATGGAGTCACGTAAACATACCATGAGGCCTAACGGTAACAGACACCGGTGCTCAGAAGTCGTGTACGGTAACCCGTATGTATCTCGTCCTTTCGGAGCACATGACAAGGCAGGTAAGCCAACGGGTTAGGTAACTATAAACATAGAAAACGCACGCAGATCTAGGCTGGAGCGAAGGAGCTGCCAAACCAACGCATGTGTTGATGGCGTGATCACAGGTGTGCTACGTGATGCAAGACGCGTGCAACCATTTCACCGCGTGACTTCAAGTATGCCAAATCCTAGCTCGGTCTGCATTTAATAGAAAAATACCCCATAACCATAGGAAGCTTGGCATCGGGAACCGAGCCTCTGTGCCCCAACTAACTAGCTAACACTGATCTTGGTATAGGGAAGCTGGTACATAGGGTCTGTGGTTTCATAGCTTTATCCAGGTAAATGTCGACTCAGCCCTTGACCCGAGATATATAATTATGAATGACGTAACCGTCTGTAGCATTCGGACCATGTCTGGCAGTCAATATCTAAATGACTACGAATAGGATTAATATCAAATTCAAATGGGTATTTAGAGAATGACTGGGGCTGAAACATACGGATTATTCATCAGTTAGAAACATTTATAAAAATGCCAGACGTTAAAAGATGTTAATTTTGTTAAAGAATGCTATAGGTCCACCTCCCCCCTCCCCTCCCCACACAAATGTTGCTTAGGTCAAGTCAGACAGTTTTTGCACAATTTTGCCGGGATCACTTCGTAGTCTAATAACAAGCTGATTTATCCAGCTGTTATTTACCAACCTCATGTGCTGGTCGAGCTAGTTGCAATCTATGGTAAACAATCGTGGCATCATCGCTGACAACAGGTTTAAGTAAACAAATCCGTTGCACAGCTTAGTCTCTGTTACCAGTTAGTAGAACACAACAGATTGTATTGCGTTCTCGTGTTCTTATCGGAAGCACACGGGGTTGGGAGGCGTTTGTGGATCGACAAATGAGCAACGTCCCACCAACTTATCGTTCACCGAGGCCGTGTAATATCTGCCTCTTTGCCAGCTATTGATTTAACCCACTACATTTAGGCAAGACGATTTACGACCTAGAACTATGTATTTATGAATTAGGCCCACAATGCAAACGAAGGTTTTTGTATGCCTAACCGAATTGTTTTAATAAGTATTCCAGCTTGTGGTATCGGTTATATATTTTTTATCCGCAAGTGCATGTGTTTGATGCGAAGCCGACACGAGCCAAACCAGCCTCAAGTAATAAAACAACAGAGTTTATGACAAGAAAGTTCGTCGACATTGCATGTAAAATTCGCTGTACACTTTACTGTGTCTGCGAAGACACGCTTTGACTAGAACCAGGCGCTTCGCATACCGCGTTTTTGTTTCCAGGTCACTCTTGTTTATTTACATCGTCCGCACGTTTGTGTTTTGGTTTTCGAAGGCCCTCATGCTTTGACTTGGAAGAAGCAAGCAACGGGTAGATTTTGCCAAAGTGGTCCCATTTATATACACCAATGACTCAACATCCATCAGCCGGGTGAACACACAGGCAATTCATTTAGCAAGTGCGTTCGGTTTCGACTGACTCATGTATTAAACAGCTCTCGGTCGCTAAGGGGCTACGAAAACAGTGATTGAGGAGCACGGGCAGAGGCCATGATGGTTAGTTAGCAATTAGCACGTAGGCTAATACCAACCTCAAGGTCAATATGCAGTAATGAAAAATATACCGAATACACTTTTTAAATTTCAACGGTAACGAGTTCAAAATCTGGAACTGACTCGTCAATGGCCAGCAGTGACCGTCTCGATAGGCATGTCGCGGTTGGCATCCGGTGACTTCTTGGCGAAAACGCTGCAACAAGATACACCGATATCAATATGTATCATTATACAGCTTCGTTACGCATCTTCATTTCACGGTAATAGAGAATATGAACTTTTCGCAGTATTATAATTTCGCATGGAGGCACAAAATCTTCATTCAATTGTATGGGGCGTGGCTTACGTGTGGGGAGGGGCTCCGGGGGGCGTGGCGTCCTGCAATGGATGCATCCTTGGCATGGCGACGGTGATTTCACGAGGTTGGCCACCTCTATTGTGAAACCTCGTCTGCAATAATTATCACAACCGGTTTGTTTGAGCTCCACTTCATTAAATAGGGCCGATATCACTGTCGCTCGAGTCTTTAAACGCAACTCCTCTCAAGGTTATTAAACACTAGTCTGTACATAGTAGAGTCGAGAGAAGACTCGAGGACTTATTCCGGTAGTAACTGTATCCAAGTAGTGATATCTCACCTGCGCAACGAGAGCCCCCGGGGGCTTGGACCATGACAGTACGGGCGGGCCTGGGGCTGGGGGAATGCCCTGCCTGGGCGCGCCCACATCAGAGCTGTCCGGGATCGGCGAAATAGACGGCGACACGTCCGATCTCACTTGAACGGACGACCGCAGCTGTGAAGGGACAAAATGACAACAAATTTATCAAACCAGCCCAAAATGTAGCCTCTCCACTGTTCAAGTGATTCCCCTTGGTGATTAGAAGAAACCAGCACATTGAACACTTATCATTCAAGTATGCGTTAAGTGGCGTATTACCTTACTCAAGGTCACTAAACCAGCGAATATTTAATCCCCGCATTAAAATGGGACTCAAGTTTGGAGAGCGGGAATTGCACTGGCTCGTCTGCAAAAGTTAGGGAGCCAATGAACTCCCTTTTGTGACTAAAGCGGCTCTTGCTTGACCTGTTCTGCTAAATAAGACAGTGTCTGTAGGATGACAGTAATGTCGGCAAGGACAACAGACGGGATAGCACTAATAATAATATCAAACAACTACCAACAACATTCCCCGCCCTCGTCAAACATCCAAGCGACGCTGAAACAATAACTCCCTGCCATTATACACCGAAAATAGTACATAATATTTTGTAGAACATTACACAACCTTGACTCACAAGTGAGCGTAATTCGGAATGGGAGCGTTCGTTGGCCTCAGTTTGGGGTCACTAGGATAGTCGGAAAACAGGGCTCTGATCTCTCCCACTTATCTCAAATCTGGATCTATCATTGGGCCTCAACCTCCTCCAATTCATTTAGCCCCTGACAGATATATTATTTTTATGCGTGCAATGTTCTGTACAGACAGGAACATAGCTAACATGGAAGACATAACTCTGAGACAGGTGAAGAGTTTATGGTAGGGTGTGGCGAATAGAGAGAGTGGCTGAGTGGCTGAGAAAAAACGATTATAGAGAAATTGAAGAAACTTAACGTCCAGGGACCAAGAGCGGATGAGCCAAACAGCAAAACTATGCTTTGACATACTCGGTAAACAGACAGTGATGATGTTTTGTTGCTGATACTGAATATATGGAAGACGACATGATAACTGCACGAGAAAGCTACATGGACCATCCAACCTAAAATATTACAGCCATGTCAAAATATTAACATAATCATTTAAACGAGTACTTCAGCCGTAAAATGTTCCATTGGTGAGACCGCATATATGGTTTATGTGAATTGTAGGTTTGAGATTCTAAAGTGTTTGTAAAGTGATATCAGTTGAATTCCGCTCAGTCGTGCAGCAACTAAAAAGCATAGAAGATATTAACCGGACAGCCATGGATGGAACCCCGATTACAGTACCCTATTCAGCCGAGAGTTAGCAAAACCTAAGCGAAATTAAGTACTTAAATTAGTTCATTGTAAAACTTATATTGGTGTACCACCATGGTAAACAAGCGTTCGGGAACAAGGCTTCGCGGCGTGAGACACATGAGACGACGAGGTACATGCCAAATCTGCTGACGCCAGCTGTTTAAACGTCATGGTTATTTATCCAGACAACCGAATTGCGTGGTTATCTGACGGAGGCGACCAAGCGAAATATGAGCTCTGCATATTGTAAACACACATGACACCAAGCTATTAACAGTCAGCGACATGCCGGGTTTCCCATCATGAATAACGAAGAAGACCCATGTCGCACACATACACACACACACACACACACACACACACACACACACACACACACACAGGCGCTGGAGTCTTAAAACGCCCCCTGTAACGTATAAATAACACTGTGCATTAGAAGCCAGAAAGTAAGGGCGTTTTATGACTCGAGTGCATGTGGTCTTTCTTGTACTGACTGACACACCAGTAAGCACTCTCTTATGCGAGACCGGCGTTATATCCGCCATCTACCCTCACTTGAACTCTGCAACATCGCGATGGGATAGTATTTGCCCCCAGATATTAATACGCTTTTTGCCGACTAATTCATTTTGATTGTGACCTGTAATTAGCATTTGTGATTTTACCCCCATTTATGCACTTGTACATAGAGACGACCAGCCTCACGATGGAGAATGACCAGGAAGCTCCCGTTTGGCCGTGGTTACGTGGTTTGAGTCAGGGTACAGGGGTCAGGGTACAGGGGTCAGGGTACAGGGGTCAGGATACAGGGTACAGTTCGCGTTCAATGAAGTGTGACTAGGAGCCTTCATATGACAACCCAATTACAAATACATTGTTTCTTAAGAGTCAAAACGAAAAGAGATCTAAAGGTTAAAACCGCATATAGATATCATACCGTTTATCATACAATTAGTTATGATGAGGAGCTTAAAGACTTGAATGTCGTGGCCAATAATCCAATATACAATGCAACCCCTACCCAAGCGCTTGATGGTCGCAAAGCCTGTTATTGCAAATCATAGCAGCTGCTTGTACATCAAGAGCGTATTGTACACTCGTATTTACACTCGCCTGTTCAAATCCTAGGTATGCGTATTGAGAATTCGATCAAGTGATTTGATTACCGACCATTAGCATACCGGTCAGGTAGGCAATCGATCGCGACCATTAATCATACGAGTCAGCTTGAAACGTGATTGTAAACTTTCTCACCAGCGAACCAAGCGTCAGCCGCGATGAATCATAACAGCTCGTTAGGTTAGTCCCGACCGATCCCTGGGAAATAACTTCATATAACCTTCCATCACAACATACGCGACAATTTGATTGTAATCATCACAGTTAAGTTTCGTACATAATTTTCTGTATTATTCTCCTCAACAGACTAGACCTACAATCGGCCTCAAAAGCTGTTGGAAGCACGGGCAGATCACGTCTGGTTACCCGGCTATCATGATACCAGTACTTGACGGAAAATGATAAGGCGCCAAACCAAAAACTGCCTTTGCCCTTGCAATAAACGCGACAAACATGCGCCAATAGATATATGTGGAAATCGTGCGTTACAACTGTATTACCTGGAAAGAGCACTTTACCTAACTGAAATTGCAATTATGTACAACAACAATAGCGACAATTCGCTAGTGAAGTGTTTACCGTGGCAATCGACATTCCTTCAACAGCTGTTGTGCTATTCATATCTTGCACCTCAAATCTTATGAACCCGTGGATAAATTAGATTGCAATCGGTCCTGGGGCGGAGTGTGAAAGAGGGAGCCATCATATTCACAATTTACTGGCCAGCATCAGGAGATTTGAGAAGCCTTTTCCTTGGTGAATTATCCTTCAAATGGGACACTTACTGGTTATTTATAACTAATTCTCACCACAGGTCGAGTGGGATCATATTGATCAATCAATCAACTCACTAGTCGTTATTTACTTGACATAATATGTCACGCACTAACTGATAAAAGTCTGTCCTTGGTGAGAACACACCGGTTTTGACTGGCCATTCATGCAACATATCCATCAGAGATTAATACACGAGGGAATCAGCATACCACGCCCCTATATTTTTTTAAATTATTTGATGGAAGACACACAGAACTTGAGGACATCACGTCGGAAAACAAACAATAACATATCTTCTTGAATTTTTGCTCAAACTCCGCCCGCCTCTACCGTGTTTTCATATTTGGGTTAAAATTCATATCCCGTCTACAATAAGAAATCGAACTTTACAAAGGACGTAAGTTTTTGGATATCATTACTTAATCAAGTAGGTTATCGATCGATCAATTTTGTTTCAAAACAGATTTCTATGTTTTTTTACGAAATGCACCTTCAACTCTATATATATGATAACTTTTCACGACTGGTATTGGCCTTTTGAAATGTTTCTAGCAGCCAACCAGTCACGTTACCCCAGTAATTAGTCAGTTAATCCCCAGGAACGCGACTTTAAGTAACGTTAGGAGGTGGAGCCTAGTTAATTAGCCACTGGCTTTTATAAGCTGGCCCGCAGGTAGACAGGTCACTCGGCTACGACTAGATCGAACTCCATCCTCTGCAATGGAAAATATTATGGCAATTTTGCTGAATGAGGTAGTCATGCCGCACCTTGTGCTGACCATCTCACTAGAGATGCCGTACAGGTCAAAGTCAACAACGGGGTGGTTTCCCCTGAGAAGAAGGCCGAATTCAAACTATCTATTATTATTTTTCGGCACGCGCGGACTTGGTTGTCCACGCACCAACTCCCTCGATAACGGAGTAACTGCTTTCACTTTTACTCCATCTGCCACGACCATGACAACTAACGCCGTTTTCTTTCTCTTTAGGTACACACCCCGATACCATCCGCTTGTACATATTTCCCTCTGCCCATATGTTTGTGCCCATATAATGTTGTAAATAGTTCCGCAGCGACACCCCACCCCGCACCCCACCTGCCATGTGAAGCCGTTCCTTGCCAGTCTTCTAGGTATCCTGCCCGCTGTTCAACACAGAAATGTGGATCCTCCCGACAATACAAACAGCCACAGTCAAGACTTGATCAAACGATTTATTACTTTAATTTAACTTCCATACCTTATATACATTTCAGTTAAACGTTTGACTTAAGCTTCACTGTTATAAATTTTTTTCTCGTGCCATCATTCTGCACCCGTATGCATGCTTATTGAATGTTTTTCATCTTACATCGATCATTCATTTTAGCTGTCAATAAGTTGCCAAGGGGGAAGAGTACACTTCCCTTTACCCAGCCGGTCTGAGCCTCATAGGACAAAACCTACCACCCCCTCCACAGGAGCTAGGGTTGGGTAGCCTGCTCGCGGCGCGCTAGTCAGTAACCACACCCTAGTGCAGTTTACATTTACTTGGCAACAGGTTCTTTCCCGTTTCGACCTTAAACTCTAAATTCCTCAATATCGTCCCCCACTCAATCATACATTCATAACCGGTTAGCTGTACAGCCTGTCAGTATCATACTGCTGTACGTTCTCTACACTATCAATAATTGTTTCCAAAAAGAACTTACATGAATTAGCTAACTAAGTTCTACATCTTCACTTCTATCTATTAAGTATTAATAACTGTTTCTTATGAACAATTGTTGGGAACACAAAAACAAAAAATAATTAAAAATAAACTATAAGAGTTAAAACAAATTAACACAGTGATTAAATACTTAAGAGCTATTTGTAATATTAAAAGATCATACCAAAATTCTACTGAAATTCTTTTACAAACTATTTTCAAATCTTGCATAACAGTTAAATTCTTACACGCTAGCATAAAATGGATATTCATCCACCTTAAAGGGGAGGGAGATGTCGTAAACAGTTTTACTTAATTTCACCCTCTCTACCTGGCTCGCCGGTAAGTTTTCCTTCCCCCAATCTAACTACCTCATTAAGGGGCGGCCTCATTGGTAATCCGGCTAGAAGCCTCTCAGCCAATAGCACTAACCGATTGGGGGCAGCCCCGAAAGGTGACAGGTATATAAGGGAGGGAGGACACACTCACGGGAGAGAGAGATCACCAACCATATATTTAAAATATCATCCTTTTCGGCTACGTTGATTAAATAAAGAAGTTATCCTGTCTTACGAAGAATAAAATATATTTCATCCTTTTCGGCCCTACAACGTCGTTTGTGTCTTCAATTCATCACGTCTTCAAAGTCGACAAAACCAAGCTCGACAACACGCACTCGAGATATAAAAAACCACCTTCACGAGTGCCTGTGTTTCAGAGAAATGGCGCGAAAGAGACAAACACGGCAGTGGAGTCCGACGGGATTATGGGATCAATTGTAGCAAAGACTCATTTGGCACACAGCTATACACCGATGCACGCATCAGTACCTCTATGTGGTGTCTCATATATCAGACAAACCTCGTGACCCAATATTAATAGCCTATGCTTATATCATGATATACCCTTGTGTATAGCGGCGATTTTATCTCGACAACGTGTCCAGACACGTAGATATGTTTATTTATAGACCAGCGTTTGCTGCAGACCGCGAACAAATCCTTGCCCGGTGCCCTCTGGACCAAATCAAATTGATCTGATACCGATCGATCACACAATCAGGCCCCAGGCAATAATGAATATTACTGCTATATCTATAAACGACGCAGATGTATGCTTCAGTGACTTGTAAAATCCCTGAACACTGAATGTTCATCATTAATTGCCTCGTACACATGGCTCGCTTTGGAAATAGCGAAATACGAAATGGCGCTCAATGCAACAAGCGTGGGTACTTTTTCTTCTCATTTAGAAAGAAAAATAAAACAACCGAACATACAGCACCTTTAAGGTCGTTTCCATATATGAACGTTCAAAGCAGGGCCAGAAGCCGAGCAATCGGAGAACGAGTTACTCTAGCTGGTTGTTGTTTACCGGGAAGGGCGGTTGGGCTAACTATCTGATAACAAACCCTGTACATCGGTCTACATATAGCACACTCCTAGTGGCATGACACATATAGAACAAAAAAGTTTCGTAAAAACTGTCCCGGAACAAGGCACATAACAAACGAATTTCCATATTGAGGTTACCAGTCACGTTACTGTCAGGCTTTGTTTACATGAAGAAATAAGATGGATATGACTGTGGAAATTTCAATAGGCATCTCGTGACTACGGGATAAACAGCCCGTATGCAGAAAAGTTGATCTCAGCATTCGTCTACTTTCTATAGTAAATGCAAAGATTCACGTAGTCCAAACGACAGCACGAACAATGGTTAAAACAAGCATTCACACAAGACACGAGGTCGTGAAATTGTTCAAATTATTCATATTCAATCGAAGCAAAGATAATGGAAATGGGAAGAAACTCGTAGACTTTGGGTAATGGCAACTGAAAGTCACTGGCATCGAACGTAGCTAGGTATTGACTGGGGTTCGTGATGAGATCAGGTTTTACGCCAGTGAGGGTTTAAAAGTATATAATTAACTTTACAGGTCTCGATTTCGGCCCGAACCATAGGCGCTCGGTTCCCGATGCAAAGGTTCCGAGTGCCTACAAGATACAGATAGCGGCTCGGCGCTTGGCATCAGGATCCGAGCGCCTCTGACCCAAACCATCAGCTGTATTTACAGCAGCACGTACCATGGAGCGTTGTTCAATTTGAGAAAAAAAGCTCAGTGCACAGAGAACTCAGGGAAAAATGATACGAACACACCCACTGCGATGTAAACAAGTCGTGGAAATAGTTGGTATCAGGACGGCGTATGAAATAACAAATATTACCAACACATTGAATGAGCGACAGATTGACAGAACACCTGCAGAACATCAGAAAAAAGGGCCCCCACGATAAAGGTTACCGTAGCCTACTGAGTTATGTCGACCACAAGTTTACGCCACCAGCGCCGCCAAGTGCTTACTTATTCACGTTATCCCCTCCTCACAGACAATCGGCCGTATTCCCAAATCGCTGCAAGCTTGCAATAATTTTACGGCTATCCGTGCGATAACTGCGACCGTATCTCATAAATGAACAATACATGCTTTGATCCAACATAAACAGTTGATGTAATCAAACATTGAAGGAAATGCCACAACTGAAATAATTTGTCAACTTGATTCATGGATAATATCAGAAAATGATTATATTGTGCACGTGTATACTCACTCAACCCAGGTACTACACATTTACATATGTTTGTAAACAAAGTTCACAGGCTTTTTATATGTCATAAATCAAAAGATTGATGATTTAGTGTGTACAATGCCAAGAAAGGATAACAACAGAATAATTCCTCCAGCCAAACAAAAATGGAAATAAAATTACTAAAACAAAAATAAAACACTTTCTGATAATCATACTCCAAAGTCACACAGAATCCATGTTAAATGTTGGCCATAACATGCAAACGACAATAAAACAGGCATAAAAATTAAAAGCATTCTAACTTCACTTTCACTCTATTAGCAGATAAGTTAATGCTCATTATCTCACCTGTGCCTCTTGCAACTTGGCTTCTTCCTGCATCATCTGTAACTGCTGCAATTTCTTCTCTACTTCTCTCTTCTGTTGCTCCATCCTCTCAAACTGCAGCTGAATGGCCAAGCGATCATCACCGTTAATTTGGTCTGACGGTAGGGGGACTGGAGACTTCATGGCCTGTGGAGGACGGAATGCTGATGTGCGACCGTGATGAGGCAGGTTCTGTGGATGGACTGAGGGAGGATTGGTTGACAAATTTGCAGTTGGGTTATCATTTCGTTGACCCGTAGGTAAAGCTGCTATCTGGAATGCTTGAGGCTCCCATCTCGACGGCTCCATGCGACTTCGGGGACCTGTGATATATGGAATATTGATATTGAGTCAGATCTCACACAACTGCCGGCCATCAGTTTCATATTCAGACAAGTCATCATGCAATATAAAGCACATAACAGCTAGAAATGATGGGATGATGTGAGTTTCCTGTGTGTTTGTGATAATTGCCATGATTTACAACACACAAAAGAAATCATAAATGCATCAGGTTCTTTATTTTGAAAAAATAAACCAGAGAAGATTGCATCAAAATCTTGTCTGGTTTAACTGTTGAATCTGAATTTCTGATACTTTTACCAACAACGACTATTTGTTACAGTTAAACTATGCTTAGATAAGGTCACCTGTTGGTTTTGGGCTGTCCATCTGGGCAGGAGGAGATAGCATGACAGCTGGTCTTACATCCATTCCATTTATCGAGGTACTGACTGGCTCAGGTTCCGAAGCCGAATGTTGAAGCAGAAGTTTCTGTTGCTGCTGGAAAAGGTATTGTTGCTGCTGATGCATATCAATCGGTGGATATTTTCTCATGTCTATTTGCTGCTGTCGTAAGTCAGTTCTCTGTTGTTGCTCTTGCAAGTTCATTTGTTGGTGTTGTCGTTGCTCCATCATTTGTTGTTGCTGCTGCTGTTGATAATGCATTTGTGGTGGCAGAGGCTGGCTATGAGATGCCTGAGGCTGGGACTTACTGACAGGAATCTGAGACTGATATATAGGAGCATTTGAGTGGTGCTGAGAGGACAGGAGGCTGTTAGAGACTGGCTGGGTGTCGACCTTTGATATCACCTCGGCTGTGACATGCCCAGTACCTAGGAGTGGTGGTACTCGAATGTTGTGACTGACCAATGTGTGCTACACACCACAACAACACTCACTTGAATAAATAATCAATTAACCATTTTGGAGGTTTTCAAAACTACAAAGAGGAAGGAAACCATTGACTTAAAGTAAGAAGGTTTCAACTGACTGTGATCAACTGGAGTTGTTGCTGAGTGTCTTTCTTGGTGCGTGTGAACTCGGTGAAGAGCTGAATATACTCCTCCTGGGTGGAGATCACATCCTGCACATCATCAACATATGGACATATATTACAGTGCACTTGAAAACTGAAATTTCGTTTGGATATTAGCTGAAAGATCAATGAGCACATACTGCGGTGAGGGCATCAAATGCAGCCTTCATCTGCTGTACATCCTGGCCTAATTGTTCTCTCAACGTTGTTTCCGCATGTAAACGTCGCTCACTCTGGAACAAGGAACTGGAGGTAGCAAATAACAGGTCAGAGAAGTGTACAAAAGAAACATCATAACTGATTTACAGGATCCAAGAGCCAGTGAAACTCTCCAAACATACAGTATACAACATCAGCCTTAAAAGCTTAACTACCTTTCCATGGCTGCAAAGCTTTATTGACAAATCCATGCACATAACTGGAAAATATTTTCCTGATGTGAATATTTTTCTCAGGAAAAAGGATGAAAATTCAGTTTTATACAGTGGGTGGCTTTCAGGATCTCATTATTGTACACGGCATAATGCATAATGTATACAGAAAATGTTGCTTTATTCTCGTCATAACTTACCTCTTTTAGATATGCAGTTAGTTTGGACACAGCATTCACAAGAGAGAGTGTGTAGCCAGAGAAGCTGGAGGGTGCCTCTGCTGTAAGAGAAGGCTGTCTGCCAGTCATCCTCTCATAGTCAGCAATATTAGCCTCCAGCCCTTCCAACACCTGTATCAAATGACATAATAGAGACTTTTCAGAATGATTTTTTTGCTCTTTAATTAGCACAATAGAACAAGGAACGTATGTTGATCAATGTAAACAAACTGAGATGAAAGTTAAATAATGCACCTGCTTTAGATCTGCCACACTTGCTGGTTGGGCGGCCACACTAGTAGCAGGTTTGGTGTTTGTGTTTTGATCAACGTGTTCCAGTCGGGACATGGCACGCTCCACCTTCCCTGTGTCGTTCATGGCTACAAACTTAGGCGAGTTATGTGGGGTGCCTCCCTCTTCTAAGTAACTACCGTTCATGTTGCTGGAGGGTTTTCTTACACCTTGGGTAGGTAACTCTGCCCATGAACAAAGAAAAAACACATATTTATGATATATGATCATTCAAATATAAGGGAGTCATTTACAATTTCATGTCATTGGCCTGTCAATCATAACATAGACCACATATAGTTTCATTCACATTTGGCATATAACAACATGAAATTGTGGAAGTCACCAAATTTTCCCTACATTTGATAAATTGACAGATAATTTGGTACAACAGGCCAGCCTCTAAATATCTTCATTAACAGAAAAAAACTTGCCTTGATTCTTCTTAAATATAATTAAGTGCTAAAACCAAATGTCCCTAGTTCTGATGGGGTCTGCATTGTATGATACAATGAAAGAAGTTGCCAGTACAGAAGCTTGATGAAAATACTATCTTGTGACAAGTTATTACTAAATACAGCAAATTTATTGATGTGTGCTGCTGAATGACATGGAAATATAATATTACGTTTGACTGGGGCTGTTTCTTCTAATCTCTCATTGGCCATTGCAGCAGCCACCCTTTCTCGTAGCTTCCCAGTCCTCTGTTCATCTTCAACTCCTTGTTCAGTCAATTCTAGGAAACGCTGGAACCTCTCAAAGTCAATTACTGGCTTGTAAGATTCAGCCTCTTCCTCATCTTCCTCATCTTCATAATCTGGTGAGATTGACAGAATTGATTGGCTTAATGATGCCAACATCTGATGGAAACATCTGAGCTATAATATCTTTTGACACTGGAACTATCTGACCACTACAAAAACAAAATATATGCCTTCATCCAGCATCTATTCCAAACTCATTCAAACTGAAATTATCTTCTGAATAACTGACCATCTGAATATACACACCTGAATCGGATCCAAGATCATTAAGAGCATTCTTGTTCATCACAGAGTCACTGAGCAAGTCCAGACCAGTAGGTTGCTCTATAGTAGACCCGTCTGGTAAAGGTCTGCATATCAAGACGTCAAATAATAGTTGGTGCAAAATGAACAAGTGTATTTGTACCAGTCCTGACAGGAAAAATAGACTGACAAATATTAATTACCGCTTAGCATTTTTCTCATTTGGTGCAGTAGTAACATTTGGCAAACCTCTGAACTTCTGAATTCAAAACAAAACAACATAAAGGCAAAATGTAACACCTCATTAATAAAGCCAGTTTTTTTGTATAGCATCCTAGAGATGTGTTTCCACAAACCTTAGGGTCATCTCCAAACAGATCCTTTACAACAGACATGGCTTTGTCTGATTTAACTAAAGTATCATGTAGCTGCAAACACAGGAGGGCATATCAATGGAAATGTGGACACATAAAGTTGTCAATGATGAACCAGCCAATGACAATTTCATAATGACTACCAGCGCACGAAAAGTCTACTGCTAGGGACATCATGTAACCAGTTATGAATTTTAGGAGATATGATCATACTTGACTCTGATCAAATAGCATCTCCCTCAACAGAGCATTTTGCCTCTGCTTGTGGAGCTGCTGTCTCTTCTTTGCACTGCCAGGTGATTTCCCTTGAATACGAGCTGCACAAAGCATGTGAGAATAAGGTTTCTATAGTTCATGGGATCTCCATCAGGTAAAATACTTATTTACACATTGCATTACTAAAACCTCTCTTATAAAGATATAATTCATTAACAAACAGCCATTTTGTGTAGGTTTGGTATAAAAGTACCTCTGGCAATTTTCTTTCTCAGTTTTTCCAATTGGACAGTCTCGACATTCTTTGACTGGTGAACTTGCTTCCGCCGCACCTACATAATATGAAAATAATGGTAACAGCTTAGTTTGACTCATACCATACTGAGTTTTTGAATCAATAGAAAATACTTCAATTTCATAGAAAATCACGTACAATTTCTTCAGGACTCGCTTTATACACTGATAAGTCATTGTAGGTACTCTGGAACAAAATGTCATATTTTGGAATGATCAATCACAAATTGATTCAGTCAGAATATACAAGCACTGCAAGTCATGGCAACAGATACATTACATCCCAATCTGGTTTCTTTTTCTTCTTCTCTCCAATTTTTGAGGTTGCTGCGCTGCCTTTAACTCCTTTTGGTGGTAAGCGAACAAACGACATGATTTATCCTGTTTGCTGCAAAACAAAATATGGACGTGTTAAAAGGCACACTTAAACCTTTATAACATAACAAATAAAAACAAGATCAGAATGACCTGCTTCATTATAGACCATGAAGTATTGACAATAAAAACAATCATACACAAGTTAAATGTTATCACAACCAAGAGAGCAGAAACCAAAAGAAACTGCACATAATAATACAAAATGAACTGGATGGAATGGTTGATGAAACGGATACTGTGTATTTGTCTGGCAATAAGGAACTAAATATGCATCTGTTAACATGATGCAAAAAGGTCCATACACTGTAAGGGATGGAATCACTAATTGACATGACTGTACATAATATTGTCTTTTAAATAGATTGACGGTGCCCTTTTTTTTTGCTATTAAGTTAGGTATTGTATAGCATTGATTGCATTTTATTACTTCAATGACTTTATGTTCTCAGATATAATTATGTAGTGAATTAATGCAACAAGCATTCTGTACACTTGAATATAGCCTAGCCGCGCACGACGGTAATATAAATATAAACGTTGTGCACGGCTAACTTGAATAGTGTATAATCTGTGCAGTATGCCTGTATGGTTCAACACCCTGCTTCCTATATGTTATAAAACATCAGAAAAGAATATAAACCAACACCTTATGACTACTGTAGTATAGTTGATTTCTGGCCAAAACAACACTGTACTATATACATGCGCTTGATCTTTCATGTTCGCTCTGTACTGTAAATAATCATAAGGGACGAAATGCTAGGGCTTCCTGATCACTGACACGAAACGCCAGCTTCAATCCCACAAGTCTACCCCGCGGAACCCCGCAGGACGACTGTTAATATTTATCAACACATCGTTGTCGGTCCGTGTTAACCCCAGCAGAAAACCCACCGGGGAACAGTTTCAGCAACTTCAACTCTCAGTTAGAAATTTCCCAAAGAAGGGTTAACAGGTTAAAGCGTCATTGAATGTGATCTCTCTTTAACCGCTTTCAACTTTTAATTATTACCAACTTTAGAGAAAACTTACCTATAACAATCGTATATGACATACCTAAAACAAGTCAAGACTGATCAAGAAATTCTGAGTTAGAAATACTTACAATTGAGCGGTCCATACAAATGTTGCGCATGCGCTGACGTTGTTGACACGCTTTCCGGTTGTTTGTTAAAGTTTGAGTTTTTGGTATATTTTGGTGTATATTTATGCCGCATTAGGTTGAATAGAAAAACCGAATATATAGAAGAAAGGTAGTATCACTCGATAAGAAAACTGAATTTGTTGTTCGGCGTTGAAATCATCCATAAGCATGGTCAAACTTACACCTGACTTGATTGAACAATGCGCTCAGTTCACAAATCCAGTTCGTGATCGGGAACTGGACATGAGAGGCAAGTAGTATTATCTTATTTTAAGTTCAGGACATTTGTACAAATCGGGTATAGGTTAAACTCTTGCAATATGAATTCATGACCGGTCGGAGGGTGATATACCCCAGATAGCACTACATCATTGGCCCAATGTTAGCCGTGCACGACGTTTATTAACGTCGTGCAAAGATCGTAACCGAATGCGCGTGAACGATACATGAGTTCCAATTATACACGATAATTACACAAATGTACATATGAAGAATAATTTTTCACATAAATGAATGTTTATTAACAAGTTGAGTTAGTTTACGGGTGAGATTTCGTCAAGGGCGATTTAATCCGGCCACACAAATTCTGAAAAGTTTATGTTTATTTTGAACGACAAGATCGGTTTCTGCGCGCATGCGCAGACAAGGTTCTTCGCAAGCGAACTTTTTCTTTCTGAATTTTATTATTTAAGTATATGTGTCATTTTGTCAATGTCAATTTTGTCTTTTGGAAATATCTACTTTGAAGGGCGATATGTATTCAACGATATCACATTGACATTTAAAAAAATTAACACTTATTGATTCCCGCAGTCTGGAGGGGGCACTTGGCCTTGACCTGCGTAGGGGGTGTGCCCCGGGATCTCAAAAACCTGTACCCGTCATACAAGGTAAAAATGGCAAGAGCATACCCCATCCTACAAGTGTGAAGTCAACAAAACTCGTCGGGAGGCCGAATAAAAAACCCCGACACATGTATACTACCTCTATATACTTAAGTGCCCCCTCCTCCGGGACCTGCAGCCACATGGCGAGTGAAAATGGAACTGCGTAATGTGACGTCATATCTCCAAAACTGGGGGGCTGCCGCGAATGAAAGTTGTGATTCTAAATGTTCATTTGACAATTGCTAAATAATCACGAGCCAGTGGATAACCAAAATAGTGCGGAGAAGCGGATATTCATCTCATTTGTCGACATATATATTTACGTAAGTACACAACATTGATGAGAAGCTATATGCACGCGAAATACAAAAATTGCCACACGACCCACATATCCTCAATCACGACGTATATATTTATATTACCGTCGTTCGCGGCTAGGCCCAGCGTAGTTTTGTCCAGCGGGCCAACGTAGGCTTGCCAAAGTTGGCCCAATATAGTTGGCCTAACGTTGGCAAGCCTACGTTGGCCCAGCCTAGGCAGACATGGTTTCACTAATGTAGTTGTAGGTTCCCTGGGGCCCTGCATTAGGTATAAATAGATAACAAACATAACTCAGAAATACAACTGTTTTATTCAATGTTATATTTTCATTCCAAATCAGAATCGGACTCCACAAGTTCTCACTGTAACTGTTCCAAGTAAAGTCTCACTGTAAAACAGAAGTGCAGAAGTGTAAGTTATACACTGTAAGACATAATACAGAACAATGTGTTTTTCACTGATTCATGATATTGGGGAGAAGTTTGGACACTTACAAGCTGGCTCCTTTCCTTATAGGCTCTCTGGTGCTATCATACACACACACACACACACACAAACAAACAAAATTAGAAGTCTGCAACAAAAATATGGGGTTACAGTTTCAATTTCTACTGACAAAAATTTACCTTTCTTCTTCTGGTCACGAGACTTTATCCCTGCCTCCATCCCTGTCACAATCTGCCCGCAGCCATTTCTTTACACATTCCTCAACATCTGCCTCCTTCACCGACAGCTTTTTTTTCAGCATCTGATTAAACCATTTGTCAGGTTCAGGTTATTGATATATCAATTCTTGCAATATTAATATTGCAAGAATAATGTACAAGCATGGCAACTGAATATTAACATTGATCCACTAACCCTTCACAGCTCTGACAAGACGTGTCTGCTGTCGTACCCCTCGTTTCATTCCTTTTCCAGCCCAGTTCAATGCTCTGGCCAAATTGTTGCTAAGCAGTGCGAGGAGCATTCTATACCCCCGAAGCTGCATAAATGAGTAACCTAAATACACATCAATAATTTGATATCGTCTGTCAATATGCTGAAAGTTACATACACAGAAAAGTAGTTGGCTAAATGGGATTGACCTTTCCGACGTTGATAATGGGGGGGGGTTTTTTATACCAAAGAGTCACAAAGGGTTGAATAGGGAGGCCAAAAAAACACTACACCAGGAATGACAAAATTTGTTAATTCAGTTGCAACATTAGGTTAGGCTTATTGTTAATTATCAATAGTATGAAGGACAAAGACACCTTTCTGGATTGAAAATCAGTGGCATACTTTAGTTTAGGCTCATATTACCCCCGTCTAACTTGAATGAGAGGTACGTGTAGTTAACAGATTAAGGCTTGTAAAGCACATGATTCATAGCAGCCAAGTAGATCATTGTGCTTATCCAAGAGCAAACCGGGACCAGAATTTGCATAATAATAGCTGAGCGCTCGCCGTGTTCGTCAAAACGGTAAGCTGTAAAACTGCTGGTGTAAGGTCGTAACGGTAACACGTCATCAGTGCTCAGTCAAAATAGATTCCAATACCATAAGTTATAAAAATGCTAAAAACCAAAAATCAATTACAATGGCAAGAGCATACCCCATCCTACAATTATGAGGTCAAAAGTTGTAGGGAGGCCGAAAAAACCTACCCCGACACATGTATCACCTCTATTGACAATTGACCTGCAGCCACATGGCGAGTGAAAATAATCTGCGTAAGTGATGTCATATCTCCAAAACTGGGGCTGCCGTGAACGAAAGTTGTGATTCTAAAAGTTCATTTGACAATTGCTAAATAAGCTGGTAAGTACCGGCTGGTGTAGCTCAGGTCGTAACGGTAACATGAATTTATCTACTCAGACGTCATTCAGTGCTCAGTCAAAATAGATTCCAATACCATAAGTTATAAATTGCCCCTGAAATGCTAAAAACCAAAAATCAATTACAATGGCAAGAGCATACCCCATCCTACAATTATGAGGTCAACAAAACCCGTAGGGAGGCCGAAAAAACCTACCCCGACACATGTATACTACCTCTATATACTTAAGTGCCCCCTCCCCCGGGACCTGCAGCCACATGGCGAGTGAAAATGAAACTGCGTAATGTGATGTATATATCTCTTCAAAACTGGGGCTGCCGTGAACGAAAGTTGTGATTCTAAAAGTTCATTTGACAATTGCTAAATAATCACGAGACAGTAAAATAACCAAAATAGTCATGATCAGCGAATATTCATCTCATTTGTCGACATATATATTTACGTAAGTACACAACTTGGTGGGAAGCCCCTGGAACGCGAAATAAAAAAATTTGCCACACGACCCACATATCCTCAATCACGACGGTATATATTTATATTACCGTCGTGCGCGGCTACGTCCTTGTCTGCAGGCGCACAGCGACAGTCCTTGTCATCCAAAATAAAAGTGGCGCTAAGATGGAGATGTGAACTACTCAAAATTTGTCTGGATGGATTCAAAACATGTAGGGAAATCTCACAGAGAACTTACTAAACTTGTTGATAAACATTCATAGATATGAACATTTTTGTTGTGTATCGTGTTAGCTCCGGTAATATGAATATATACCGTTGTGCTTCAATCATTTCCCGCGCGTCGCAGAAAACGCGTTTGGATTAAAGTGCTGCCCTACGCCTCTAGAAAATAACATATATCAAGAGCCTGTAACGTCCCTAAGCATAAAAAAACTTACCCCCACTAGACGCTATTCTTCAAGAAATACCATCGATATACCATTTTGGAACATATTGGGTCACGTGATTTCCTTCTCATCCACATTGCCTTAGCATCCTGGGGGATCACTTGGCCTTAAAGTACCTATCGCACGAAAAATCATGTCATTTTTTTCCCCAGATTACGGAAATATAACCCAGAAGTACCTATTCTGTCTATGTATTAGTCGCCAAAGGGAGCGCTTTTGGATCGAAATTCGACTTTAAAGATGAGTCTGGCGTATCGAGACGACGAGCTCATGAATAATTAATCGCCTTACCTGACGTCACACGCATGGTTGACCTAGATAATGGCTGCCGCAACGTTTTTTCGGGCGCGCTAATTTGAACTGACATTTTATCAAATCTTGGCCTTAACTGATCAGATGCGACGGTTATTGGACCGGTTTGAGTTTATTGATCACATTATGAATTGATTTCAGCGAAGTACCTATAACCATGCGATAGGCACTTTAACTCAGGTAGGGGTGTGCCGTGAGACCTCGAAAACTCGTACCCGTTGTACCAGTTGAGAATGGCAAAAAGTATACCCCGTCGTACAAGGTATTATGCGAATGTATAACCCGTCGTACAAGTTATGAGGCCTAAAAAACATACCCCTTCGCGCGGCACATGTACACTACCTCTATACACTTAAGTGTCCCCCCCCCGGGCTTAGTATTAGTCGTCGATGGGTCACATCATTCTGAGCATGGGCGGTGTACATGGGCTTGAACCGGCCTGAAAAATTTTCAAACGCCCCTGTTTTCGTTTAAGACTTTCTAAACCGCTTCCAAATTGTTCATTAGTCCCCTATAACTAATTACCATGGATGAAATCCCCCGCCACAAAGGTCTGTGACCTCTGCTCGTGAACTGTGCTCATTGCATTTTAAAACTCCATCACTAGGGTATGTTTAGTGTTTGGTAGTTGTCTGAATCGATCTCAAAATTTTACATGCTTACTGATGAGTGGAAAAAAGTAAGACGTAGCACTGCAGACTCTACATTCCCAAGTCGCACGCACATGAAATTACGGAAGTTGATCAACTGTTGGTGGGCCTATTGTTCAATAGGGTGCACTGCTATCACAACGAAGAGGCGGAAGAAAAGTCACCAAGAGCGCGCAAAGAAAATACCGCGCACATGCATGGCTGATGTTACGTCTGTCTGTCTTGTCTAACAGCATTTAAGCCAGTCAATCAAAAATGTTACTAGTGCAAGAAGAGTTGACTTGTGGTTGTGGTTATTACGATTTCACATAATCATTGCAAATGCCCTTGTATGCATGAATCCATCTTTTCTGCCCACAAAGTCAGAACATAGCCTTTATCTCAATTCTTATGAATACAAGTCACAGATGATACATGGTAAATCAAATTAATGAATTCAAATCAAATGCCTTTATGCGATGGAAAAGTGGTAATATAACACTTGTCAACAGGCAGGAGATGGGAACCCTGGTTGAATTGTTGTTGCCAAGCAACTGTTAAACTTATTCAGGTTAGTTGTATTTTAAAATGCGAGGCTGCTATTTAGATAGCTTGGGAGGGAGAGAGATGGGTTGTTGTCTTACTTGTTGAACGAACGGACAAAAAGGGATTTATGGCAATATATAAAAGTGCTGCCTCTTGCATATTTTCAATTGATCGCAGCAGAAATTGAAACAGCTAGTTAGCTTACAGTTTTCTGTGAGCCTATCTATGACATTGGTTTATTTAACAGTTTACTTTTAGTTTATATACTGTGGATCAATAAATGTAATTACGTAAGACATATATATAGCCGGGAAGCTTACTTATCTTATGGTTTTGATGGGTTTATGGTCAAGTGATGCCGAGTCACGCGAGCCCCGCTGCGGTCTTATTGAACTTGGGCGCGAGGTGTGTGCAGGTGAAAAAATCTACCCGCCAGCCGGGGACTAGTTGTGCTTGCTCAACCCGCCCGACAGCAATTTCATCCGCCATTGGCAAGCAGGTGCTTATTTCGAGCCCTGTGGTTGGATAGTGAAATGTGATTTGACCGCTATGATGATTTGCATCGTCTTCATGCCTCAGGAGTTAGGGAGGATAGCCATTTTAAATCCAAGTGCTAGTGTGGAGACAATAAAAGGTCTACACATTTATCATATCATATTCTTAAGAAGCACTTGGTTGTTGAGCTGGATTCGCGAATGAGTGAATGACTAGAGCAGTTGTTATGAGTGAATGACTAGAGCAGTTGGTATGCGGATTGAGTTGTGTTTTCTATGTTTATTGACCTTCTGCCAGTTTTGTTTTAATCATGTTTGTGGATTCGTTTCTTTATACCTATAGTTATTTGGTAGTTTTGGATAATTTAGACATGACATTCAGTATCAAGATTATTTCTATGTTCCAGGTTACAAAATCCCAGTGATAGAGAATATGGGTGCTACACTTGTAAGTATCATATCCTTCCAGTGCATAGAATTGCTGACATTGAGAATACAATATGCACATCATGCAAATATATCATTTGTATAGTATGTTCATTTGGCTGTTTAGTTGTTACAGTGCCATTGTATTTGATTTAACTTTGTTTTGAATTTTTACTTAGGATCAGTTTGATACAATAGATCTGTCAGACAATGAAATCCGTAAGGTTGATGGGTTTCCATTGCTGAAACGCCTGAAATGCATTCTACTCAACAACAACAGAATTACGTAAGGCGTTGAAAAATATCTGCCTTTCTTGATATTGTATCACAGCAATGATTTTGTTGAATGTATTTGCTTGAAAGGAACCGTGCTTGGGGTAAGTAGTCACAACACCATTCGTTTGGTTGTATGTGTTGCAGAAGAATTGCAGAGCACCTTGAAGAATCATTGCCAAATTTGGAGAGTTTGATAGTTACCAATAACAATCTGACAGAGCTGGGAGATATTGATCCCCTTGCAACAGTCAAGACATTACACACAGTCAGGTAGCATTTTGTTCTGCCATGACAAATTCATTTATCCAGTTTTTATTCATCAAATTAGTGTGATCACTAGGTTACCTGCTTTATTTCAGTTTCTTACGGAATCCAGTTACAACAAAGAAGAATTACCGACTCTATGTTATTCAAAAACTGCCACAGGTTCGGCTGTTGGACTTTCAGAAGGTAAAACTCAAGGTGAGCATGGTTGTTACCGTGATGCTTAGTTCATAGTCTTTATTTGATTCCAGTAACTGCCATTCCTCTTCCTCTGCAGCATGAAATATTGTCAAGTTTTGTTTATATTCTATAAAACTTGCTCTTGCATCAATTACCACTCGTTATTAGGTTCTGTTCAGATATATATTGTTTTTATCAGGAGAGGGAAGCAGCAGCTCTGATGTTCAAAGGCAAGAAGGGAGCTCAGTTGGCTCGAGACATGGGTGGTAAGCGTGCCAAGACGTTTGTACCTGGCGGGGCCACACCAGCAGCTCCTGCACGCGCACCAGCTCCCATCGAAGCAAAACCAAGGCCAGATATACAGGCCATCAAGGTAACTGGATATACTCTAGAAATGTTCTATAACAAGAGAATCCTATCCATCAATGCCTTTAATATAATTCTGGTTTGTGAGTAGATCTGGTCTCTTCTGATTTACATCAAATGGTTTTTCCAACTTAATACTGTTTGGTGTACAAGTTTGTGCTCTATCAATGTTAACTTACTTAAAGTTCGTTTATTTTCAAACAATCTTAAGGCGGCTATTGCAAGTGCTAAAACTCTAGAGGAAGTGGAGCGCCTGAACCGCATGCTGCAGTCTGGACAAATCCCGAACCTCAACGAGCCTTCAAATGGTGTTCAAGGTACTGGGCCATATAAACAGAATTGTTATTTCAATTTGCTTGGACAATTGATACAAAGCACAACTGACAACTCTATTTGGCAAATTAAGTCTTTTATGTGTATTTGTATGGAATAATAGTTCTTATTATCCATTCATTTCTATGACTCAATTCTAGCAAATATTTGTGTATTTTCTATTGTCTGAATATTGTATGGGCTCTCACAGTTGAAACCATGTTATGAGCTGATTGTCGATGTAGGTGTTCTTGGTTTTTAACTACTCGCATGGAACAGGTAAGTACAGGACAACTCTGGTAGTTGGGAGTACCATCAGTCAACAGCCATACTATGATGGTTGGGAGTACTATCAGTCAACAGCTGTACTGTGTTATTCTGCTCACTGCAAGCTTTGCTTCTCGGTACATACCAGGTTGTTAGTGACAAGTGTGACATCTATTTTCACTTTTAATATTGGAATGAGGATTGGTTGTTTCAGATGCAGAGCCTATGGATGAATAACAGTAAATGATTTGCAGAAACCTGACCCATGTGCAAGAATTAATGGCTGTCCTTTGCTATATTTTCCTCATGAACATTAGCCATGGAGGCTTGGTGTGTCTCAAGATGAGCATACTACATCCAAATCTGGGCCCCATATTGTTATTAGTGTCATTAAATTTGTTCACTTAAGTGCTTCAGCAAGGAGATAATGGTCACTAAATATTGTGCATTTAGTTTAAGTCAGACCAAGCAGATCATGTTTTTGACGTGTGTGTCTCCATGTCATTGCTCCCATTGATAGCAGCATGGGAGCAATCTGGTTGGATATTAATCTGACAAGAACAGTTACTTTCCAAATTACTACACACAGTTCAGAGTATTTTATCAGGGGATGTTTCCTCTTAAACGTTAATGTCTGGAGAAGCGATATCCAAGCTGGTGTTCTTAAATAAAATCATCTGTCACATTTTGTTCACGTGTGTATTGGTCAAATGAAAGAATTATTCATGCATTTATTCAAGCAGTATGTTCATGCATACACACAGTCAATCATAACGAGGCAAGAAAATATACCAGCAGCTGTGCTTTTGTTTGGTTTCTGAAGCCCACTCAAAGAAGCCTTGCAAAACTGACTTTCCATTAATCATATCTATTCTCCATTACCCTATGGGCTACTGAGAATAACAACTTCCGAGTGAAACAAAACTAACATGGTTGATTAATCCCTTTCAGAAATTGCTTTTTTAAAAAGCCAAGTTGAGACTTACGTGACCATAAAATGTTGTAGAATAGGAAGAAAGATTGTGTTGCTAATCAGGGCTGGCATACATGATGTACAGAGACGCAAGGTGAATTAAGAAGTGTGCTGTGGAGCACTAATGAGAAGAATAGTATTTTATTTGGTGCATAGCAACATGTTAAATGTCTTCTAAAAATGGCAGCTTCAAATTATAGCAATGAAGAATTTGGCATATCAATTGGATGTTGAAATAATAAAGGTGAAAGAATATGGTTGTTGCTACTTTTGGTAAATACTGCCAGCATCTTACTGTTGAGTGCTTGAATGCTTTGGGTCTAGAGCAGGATATGTAGTTGGCATTCATGGATAATGGGAAAATTGCCTGCTCTATTAAGTTGTGTCTCTATTTGTGGATGCAACAGGATCCAACAGGAATATATAAAATTATTGCACAATGGTATCCCAGCTTTATGTCTCTACAAGTATCACATTTCACCAGAATCTTTGGTAGAAACCAAACTTGACCTAGTTGATATAGCTGCAACAGACGGACACAATTAACAGCCAATCAAATCACAAGCAATATAAATTACAAGCATTTATTAGATGGCATGCACCTACGTTTCTTTGAAAGGAGGGTCGTGCCATGACTGCAGGATAAGGATGTGGCAACCATAAGACGATTATAGTCTTCTGGAAAGGGCACGGGCTGTGGGGACCTAGTATTGGATTCTGGTCGGCCCAACCTGCCCCTGGCAGGCTTCCCCCATGAATACACTGTGCCTTCTGGAGATAACCAGCCAAAACAACACCAAAACTTCAATATTCCTAACAGAGAATTTTTTTTCAGATACAAATAAAATGGCTTCATGTGTGGTACACTATTAATAGACAATTCATCAAGTTATAAATAACATGGCATTTTTGGCTATCAGTATGGGTTTTAATTAGTTAGATGGAAACAGATTTTAGGTTTGTGGCTTAATCTTCCTCCCAGTGACTAAATAAGAAACCAAATCCCATCTGTCATATTCTCACCAGCAAGCTAGAAAAATTAACCACCCACCTTGTGTAATGGCTACTGTGAAGGTGTCCCCACATGCTACTCGAGTAACTGCGCTGTCCAGAGAGTCGACCCGCACTGGCTCGCGATCGTACTGACTGCACGCACAACCCAGCTGACCAAACTGATCCGAACCAAAAGTATAACACTCCCCATCATCTGAAACCAGAGGATCACATTACCACAACCTCATCAAAGTTGGAAGAACACAGAGATTCATTATCTGCCAAGATGGTTGACCTGTAATAGCTGCCGAGTGTGAGGTACCAATGGACACCATAATTACAGACTTCTGATTAAGTGGCTCTGACTTGATGTGCATGAAGCTATGGACTTCCTCCAGGTGGGCAGATCCATCATCAAGACCTAACTTATTGTACCTGACAAGGGGCAATACATACAATAAATGGTATTTAGAATATTGGGTAAGCTATGTATTGATCACGTCACAAAAAGCCAAGTAATGATTATAGCAGACCTGTTACTGCCGCAGCAGAGCAGCTGATTCTGTCTCGTGATGAGCATGGAACAATCGACGCCGCACAGAGCTGACACAGGGCTGTACTCGGGAGCCACCTCAACTGGCATCGGGTAGCTCGAGGAGCGTTGATCCCCCAGCCCCAGTCTACCTGTAAACACCAAGTGGCATGGGAAGCACTCTTTAGATCGAAATTGTGACTGTTTACAACAGATATCTGTAGCTGCTCTAATGGATTTGAACTCCTGTTAAGCATACTGGAACTAATTCACATAACGGACTGAATGTGATTTACTGGTGTGATTAACTAACCACTATCTCCTCGTCCCCAAGAAAACACCTCATGTTCACTGGTGACGGCTATAACATGAGAAGGGCCACATGACACCTGGGAAACCTCAAAGCCTAGAAGTGCCTCCACAATCTTTGCCTTCAAATGCAGCCAATTTGACATGACACAATCATTCACAGACTTTTGAAATTCTGTAGTTTTTCTATAAAGCTTGTATCTAGGAATACATATGCAGAAGAGGTGCCTTTGCTTACAGATTAATGTACCTGTGAAATATCATTATAGTTGCCATGACCTAGACATCCATTGGCACCGCTTCCAAATGTCATGAGAATACCGCGATCTGAAAGAAATGTGTACACCAATATATCCCATACCCCTATCTTAGTTTAACAGAAGTATGGTGATTATGAGAGGACAGATAATCCAAATAGAACAGAAAGTTAATCAACCTTTAATAGTATCTGGAGAACACCAGATTATATAGTGATCAATCCAGGTTACCTGTGAGACAAGCTGTGAAGAGGTCACCACATGCCACATGTTTGATGGTAACTGCAGACTGTCCTTCTAGAAAGCGAGGTATTGACACAGGCTGGACTGTATCTGTGGAACCAGGAAGGCCCGACTCCGATCCAACAGACATCCCTTGCTGTAAGCCCCCAACAGAAAGAATTAGTAAAATACTGCTAAGAACTATACGATAACACATTGGGTTTAACAGTGTCACAAGCTAACTAACAGTTTTAAAAAAAGCATAGAATTTAACAAAAAAACAGCTAAATTGAGTTTAACGCGCTGATACAAAGTTTCCATTTAGGTATTCAGTATATGTGGGTGATTACCTCCCAAAGAATGACTCTGCCATTGTTAGTGGTTGCTGCCTTCTGTGTCCTTCCAGCAGACACCTGAGTGATCTGGATATCTGACGAGGGGAGGGGGAGAGCGGTTGGGGATGTGAAGCTGCCACCCCAGCAGTAAACACAGCTACTGGGCACATGTTTACTAGAACGACCCATGACAGTGGAGACCATCTCCCCACCTACACCAGTGCTGTCTGTAAACCACCAACCATAACATACCTGAATAGGAAGTGTAACATTTTAAATGTGATTATTAAACAGATAATCTAAGTGAAGTGGTTCCCAAAAAATTGGGCATCAAAACCAACATTACTTTTGGATGTAAATGAGCTGCCTTGGGACAGCCTGCCACGACCAGGAGCAGGTAACGGCCTAGGAACTCTGCACAATAAGAATACTTTCAAACACAGTCACATTCAAGCCTAAAAACCACACACCAATTACTGAAAGGATTATTTCAAATTTTTGATCAATATTCCACTATTTGAAATGACCTGCGACAAGGAATCTTCCCGAAGTCTGTATATAGATACAGGAGAGCATTAAGCACAATAGGCTGAGCCATGATTTCGTTTATGGAGGGCCTCTTTTTCGGGTCTAGATGAAGCATACTCAAAATAAGCTGACCCAATTCCGCACTGTACTGCTCAGCAATGGGTGCGAAGGTTCCACGCATTATTTTCAGGATCAAGGCTGGCAAGTTCTGTTTCACACCAAAAAAACAAACAATTATGCAACGGTGGGGCAGCTAAAATTTATGCTCAGATACCTAAATCTTGTCATATATGCCACAACTTAAGTTCATACAATTCAATGTTTTTCTATAGAATCTATCGTGTTTCACACATAAGAGACGTGATATGAATTCACCTGAGCTTCAAATGCCCGTTTTAGACTGGCCAGCTCATACAGCACACAGCCAAGTGCCCAAATATCACTCTTCTGGTTATATGTGCATAGCAGTCAAGAATGGTAAGAGAAAACAACTGAGACAAGATACATGGACAATTTTCACAAATTAGAGTGCATAAAACAGATACAGGAGTCTGAAAACCCACAACCAAGTTATTCAAATTGTGACAAATTTAAAAGGGGGCTGAACCACTTGTTCTAGGCAGGTCCAGCATAGGTTCCACTTGATACCAGCATCATTTATTTTCATTTCAATGATCACCATTTGGATACAAATAGTACTTCAAAGGCAAACACACATTTGCCATGACATTTGGTGATATACCTGGTAATTGTATTTTAATAACCCATGCTGCAAATCAGTTTCTTTCCACATGGAACAATTGATAATTGATGATGTTAACTTGTGACACCTACTGATAAAGTCCAGCTTTGACTACAAATTATATCAGGAAAACTGTGATTGTGGTGATCATGTCTAAAATTTATGTTCAAAAAATAATTCATACCGTTTTACATTAATGGTAGATTTTTGGAACCTGTGTGAACTGTGTGAACTAACGTATGTAAAACATTTCAGTTCACTGAGAAGTCATATGATTTAAAATGGAATTAACCAGCACTGACTGATTCTGCTCTCACTGCATTGCACAACACATGAGCACATTGGCTGCACGGCAAGGATATGGTTTTCCTTCACAGAGTTCAGGAGAAATGTAGCACGGAGTTCCTACAACCTGTCATTACCACAACAAAGCTTCCGAAGATTCAGAAAAAAACTACATACAAGCTGCTTAAGTCAATCATTTCAGGTTTAGGTCAAATTTACCAGATTGTACATATTATTGGGTTAATCTTGTTTTACATGAGCAATACTTACTGAATGAGCTTTGCTTTTACTACTGAGCACTTTAGATATGCCAAAGTCACCAATCTTGATTACTTCTCTTTTTTTGTCCATGAGAATATTTTGTGTCTTAAGGTCCCTGTGGAGTATTTGCTTCGAGTGCACATGTTGAAGGGATAAAAGCATCTGAGCAAAAAACTTGAGGATTTCCTGTACAGACAGTATGGAAATATCACATGGTAAGATGATACTATGGCGGTTTCAATGTGATTTTTTTTGTCACCAGATCATAACTAAGAACATATTTTAATCCTCGTTCTTTCCAAACCCACCTCTTCCTCAAGAAGTTGGTCATTCTTTTGTTGCAGAAACTCAAACAACGTCCCACCTTTTAAAAAGAAAAAAATATGCCATATTGCATGACATAACATATACCCCACCTGGTCACTCAGTTGTTTCATGTTGAATCACTTCTGAGGGGTTGCAAACCTTGTTGGTGAGAAACTCCCCAAAAGGGGTTTGCAACTAAGTCATGAAAACAAGTTGATGCCATGTGAGTGAGGACACATGGGCACCGCTAACGCATTACGATCTACCTCATCCATCACATTTACAGTACCACCTCACTGTTTAAATTAATATAAACCCCAATATTTACTTTCATTTCATTTACTTTCCAAAGATGGAAATAATGCAAAAAAAATTAAATTGTACTAACCCTCAGCATATTCCATGACAATCATGAGTGCCTTGTCTTCCAGGAAGTTTTCGTAGTACTCAATGATGTTAGGATGATGAAGCATGGAGAGGACTTTGGATTCATTGAGAGCAGCTTGTCGCTCTTCAGTAGTCATTTGTTCCACAGGGATCTGTTTAATTATGACCGGCTTTTTGTTTCCCACTCTCTGACATAGGTATACAGTGCTGCAGCAAATATTGAGCATGTACAATACCATATAGCTTGAAAGCCCAGATAATAGGCAAATGCTAACCAAAGAGCAATGACCTGTATGTCCTTTATACATAAACAGGTTAGACTGTAAACAGGTTAGAACCTCTCTATAAGTTCTCTGGAGGAGGCATCTTGAATCATCAACCTGTATATAGCAACCCTAACTGAGATGAAGACCTGAACACAAGTCAGTGATATTATATTAACAGGCTTACTGAAATAAAAAGGCATCTTGAAATCTTCTCACCAAAATGAACAGCAGTTCTGGTGATCACACCAAACCCTACATTTGGTGACTCTGTTGAGACATTTGATGATACTGATTTTACTCATATCATCAAGTCATCTAGTGTGGGTGATTCAAAATAACTGCCCCTTACTGATGATTCTATGCGCCTTGAATTAGAGAATGATCCGAACACAAGTCAGTGACAGACTTCGAATGGGATTCTAAAGACAAGTCTGCAGTAAATTTTTAAAACTTGTGATGAATTTATAGCTTTAAAATTGCTTTTGGCACAGGAATTGACTAAAACCTAAACTAATTAAACACACCTTGGTTCTAAAGCCAGTTTGTATGCTAGTGGGGTAAACAGTTGAAATTGTTATGGCGTAAAATCGTTGTTGTTCTTGTTGTCACTACAGCCAAGCTGTTTTTCAGAAAGTAGCTTGAAAGTGCCTGATATATATATATATATATATATATATATATATATATATATATATATATATATATATATATATATATATATATATATATATATATATATGACCTATCACAGTACAGCCTCATTTGACCAGTCAGTTAGAAGTTTACTTTCCAGGGAGTAAAAGTAAATGCACCCGGGGTGGAGGGGGCACTTATTCTGGATAAGTGTGTGCCGCGGGACCTCGAAAACCCGTACCCGTCGTACAATGTCAAAATGGTGGCCAAAAGCATACCCCGGCGTACAAGGTATTATGCAAATGTATAACCCGTCGTACAGATTGAAGCTGAAAAACATACCCTGTCGTACAAGTATGAGGCTCAAAAACCCATCGTACAAGTCGAGTGGCCGAAAAAACATACCCCGTCGCGCGGCACATATATACTACCTCTATACACTTAAGTGCCCCCCCCCCCCACCCCCCCGGGGAAATGCACCCGTCCAGACATCCCGCAAACTGAGATCCTAATTCTTCTTGATACATCCAGATATCACTTAGTCGTTACGGTGGGTCTAGCACTTTTGAAGCAAGTTTGGGAGACGGGGCTCCCTCAACAAGGCAATCATCCGATAGTTGGTCTGGATGGGACTGAACTTAAATTGCCGATCAATGGATTTCTTCTGCTATCTGGTTATATCGCTCATGTGTATCATTACCACATTACAACCCATATTGAAGAATATATTTATCAAACCTACCCATATGCACCTCTTCCAACTACGCTAATCTTTTCGTACTTTTCCATAGCTGTCAATGGACAGACGGGTGAACAAAGTAAACAAAAACCTGAAAACCATCATTCGAGCCTCATCATTCGCGTCAACAGATGTATGACAAGCCGCAAGTACAATTAATTGATTACGACTAAGTTTACCTATTTACCATAAACGGAGTAAATTAGCAAGCTCCAGTATTTGCAGGTGAAAAGGTCAGTGACATGCAACCACTATACGTACTTTGCTGATCAATAATCACTTACCTCGTGGACTAAATGTATCTCAAATTAGTTAGGAAATGGTTTATCATAAATTTGGAATACACAAACATTTCAGGTCAGGTGCAAATTACCATGATTACCACACTCCACGCTCTAGCTTAGTTGCTAACAGTACACAAATTATGTATTATAAGGTCTTGTGTAGCATGCAGTGTATGTTGATTATTACCTTTCTAAGAGATGTCAGTCCCGTTCCTTATCAGACAGAATTTGTATAGAGGTTTAGCAGCATTGAGAGAAGTTAGAGAAGTAAACTTGGTCAAGTCAAAGGAGAGCCTTGAAGTTCTGCATTTAGGTAAGTGAAAACTATTATTGCACTTTTAGAATTGTATTGCAAAGAACATGCCAATTGATATATGTCAATAACATAACAATGACTATACTTTTTACAGTGAGAATACATTTAAATATCATATATACATTCTCATAATTATGGATGGCATGCAGTGTTAAGCATAGATCGAGGTAGTACATATGTACATGTGCAACCTCAGTTATAGAAACAAAACCTCAATCCATATAGCAAAACATAATCCTCAACAGAATTCAAACTTTATATTGACTGACTGGATCAAATGAGTGATGCCTGTTGGTTCCCTCTGGTTGATTTCCAAAACCTTGAGTAATGTAACTGTTGGACTTGTTCATACTTGAATGTATAGAAGTGCCATTGTTCAGAGCAAATTCACAAGCATGTTCAATTATGTATCAAGCTTTAAATAAAAATGATGTCAGTGTCACATAAAAAATGGCATGCATGTATAGTTGTGCAAGAAATATTCTCTTGGAATTCAAACTAACCATACATCTTTGCAGTATTTGCATCCATACATCCAATATGTGGGACTTCAGTCAGACATGGCTGACTGGCATTCAACAAAGAAGCGAGTCCAAGGAATATAAAGGTCAGAGCATGTTTGGACCTGGTGCAAGCAGATCAGGGCTTAGACGGACAGGTTATGGAAACCTGTCCTGTGCTGCTGGTATGCCAGGGGGCAATGCTGGTGCATACAGATCATACACCACCAGTGGCAGACAAGGGAAGAAGAAAAATTAATTTCCATCAAATGCAAATTGTATATAATTGATGTATTATTGTGGTTAATATTTGCATGTTGTTGTTTTTGTGGAGGACATTTGAAAGCAAACAGATTTTGTCAATCAGTATAACAAGCATTTACAAACTATCCACCAAAAGAGATACATAATGGCTGTGATAATTGATAGTATTGGAGTCTAAATATTCTTTTCAGTTAATCTAATCCCCATATCCATTGTAAAATGCAAGAAATTTCCCCTAAGTTGAAATGTGTCGATGTATTCTAAGAATATAAAAGTAGCAAAATAAACACAATTCAAAATATAGTTTTTTGCATTTATTGTCAGTTATCAACATGAATATCATAGCCATCGAGATCCACAACAGAACAATCGATATAATTTAAAAAAAAATACTTCATCACATGATACTACCTGCTATACATCACCAGGATTAATCAGTTTTATCAATCAGCTGATTGTTGAAATCCACTCTTACATACAATCAACCTATCAGACAGTAATGATAGTAAATGACAGCCCTACAGCATTTAATTCATAATCTCTAGGTTCTGTTTGTAGGATGAACCATGACACAGGTAAAGCACTTAATCTGTGTGACCTATGAGCTGCTTGAGTTTGTGCATGATATCATCGGGACTGGAGACACAGGTAGGTGAAGACGGTCCACTGCTTGACCCAGCAGAAATATATCCTGTGAAACAAATTTCACGTCAATTAATGAGGAATATACATTGCCTTTATATGGTATGTTAATTTATTTTACAATAGAATGGGTATTATAATGTCTGGAACTGAAGGCTTAGCAACTTGACAAGTTTTCACCTGGATGCTGAGGTAAGTTGAGCATGGTGGGGTTATGACTGGATCTGGGGGTGATACAGGTTGGTGTACCTTGGTTTGAGTAGGATGGCATGGTGCCAGTAGAGTCTGCTACCTTAGCCAGGAAGGTCTCCATCTGCTTGAGGGTTAAAGCATTGTGCAGTGTCTCGAGAGGACGGATACTGGACACTCTCCAGCCTTCCACACCACCTGGTCAACCAAACCATCGATCATTACAAATATCCACATCAATCTGCATATTTGTGTATTTATATGGTTTGTTATTTCCTACAACAGATGAGTTCATAATATTGAAACTGTCTAATTAAATTTTCAAGCAATCAAACAATTCAAACTATTTTGTCAGTAGCAGTCATATAAAACAACAAAGCCTAGCATTACAAGTAGCAGGTAAGCCAGTAAGTAGCAAGCAAATTTACCAGAAACAACAAAGTGAACAAAATGAAAACACAGGTAAAGTAAAAGAAAACATACTTTTTGTAACATGCAATAACATTAATTACAAATCAGTAAGATTTGCTTGGCTGCCTCTATTTAAATAAGTTTACCAGGGAACATTTTAAAATTGGACCAGTACAGCACAACCATTGAGCTGTGTCACTGTACAACATATGTACTAAACATTTGTTATGCATACCTCATGTGCACTTGAATGACTAACTAACTGCTAATTTTAATAGACCCAGAAATCCAGTGGTGAGCAACAAAAATGTGGCTAATTATATGACAGGGCTAAAGGTTTGGTCTACAGGGGTTGGGACAACATATCTTGGTTAATCCTAACATCATCGACTGAGCTTGTAAGCGATAACATGAGGTTTTTGAGCACATGAGAGATGGCAAGACACCAGGTAGAGCGGGTCGGTCTTCTTACTAGAGCACACAGAAAATGATATGTTTTCCACATAACACGGAACTCCACTGTACATGGGACCGCTACAAGCAGCTGAGAAGAACTTGACTAGTAACAAGAGGTCAATGCCAGATAACACTGACACTGTGACTGTCCCACAAATAGTCACAGTACTTATTCTTGGTTAATAGGAACTCCAAATACCAAGACGTCTGTAATACAACCAACAGCAACCGCAGATAGGCACTTAGCAATCAGGCAGGTACAACGAACACACATGCTTTCTTTGTCAATTTTACACTTATAAGCTTGACAAACATTGCCATCATTGTTGAAATGAATTAATCCATTACAATGATGCTTTACTTGGCCTGTTGAATGAGAGGTAAGATAATACGGTTGTATTACAGACGAAGTTTTAACGCAACTCTAACAACCTGCAAGACCGATTTATATCCAACCATGCACACCATGCTGATTAGCCTCCATAGACACAGGTTAGCGTGAACAGCTGCCAGGGGAAGCTTAAGAGCCCCAAACTGTATGGCAGTGTCACATACCATGCAAGTCTGTGAGGACAGGGGCACTAGATGAGCCTGATATAAGGTTGGTACTGATGAGCGAGCTTCTGCTGGCTGCTGTCACACAGACACACTACTCGTTATCACCGCCTTATCAGACAAGCACATGCAAGAAGCTTCCGTTCCCCTCTCCCTACCAACAGACCACACCCCACCACCACCACCACCACCACCAGCACTATTTAAACTACACGGCCTAACCTTAGAGCAGAGAGTTGCACATAGACGCAGGCACACAGAGAGGAGGAGAGAGGAGAACAGATATAAAAGAGCATACTTGTCTTCTTCACTCCCGTTTCCATGATCAGGCTGATCAAGGTAGGCAAGGCAATATCTTAGGAAAGAAAGGTTATATCAAGGTCAAACCAAACATAAACAAATGCACGGATTTCCTGAAAAAAATTGAATGCCTGACATTGCATCTACCTACAAGTCTCATGGGTTCAAGAGTTTAGCAAGCCTGGGATCAGCCATTTCCCCTCTATTTAAACATTCCAAAATAATAAACATACAAGTGCCTCTGTGACTTCTTATAGCAGGAACAAATTAAGAAATGATACTGAAAATATAGGATAATGGAAAAGGAAACAACATGATTTAGAAACAGGGAGTGCCAATGGGTCTTTATATAATTAGGGCTATGCAATGAAAAATCACAGCCCAGCTAGTTAAGGGACAGAATGATGTTGCAACTAGGTTAAAGGCAGCTGTAGATTACATAAGTTATTCAAGACATTTTTCATTATTATCCTCACGGTAATATATTGGCAAAAACAAATCCCTGAACTGTAAAGAGACAGAGTTTTGTGGCTTTATAAGTGTAGCTGTATTTACACTAAGGAGGTATGCTATTTAAAATATTAAGGAAAAGCTTGTAAGTGTTTGTAGTGAAAGTAGAGGATCGGGATTTCTTGTAGTGGTACATTCCTCAATCAACTTAAATAATTCACCCCTAACCCAAAAAATTGATATATATTTTCAACGATATATATATATTGGCCGTGAAAATAGGGTGTGAATAAAATATCAAAGGAAATAACAAATGAGAAATAATCTGTACATCTAGGGAGATAGTTCAGATATAACAGGATGACATACCCATCTTTTCAAAATCTTTGTTGGCAAAGAGTGACAAAAATGAGCGTCTTCTTGCTTCCGCTGCAAACACATGCATACATTATTAACATAATACATCAACTGTGGCATAGGTCCATTGTGATCACTGATTTAAATTTGTTTTGTGTGTTTTATGCAGCATTTGAAATCAAAGGTAGAATGAGGAGAGGAACAAATGCATTAGGGTTGCAAAGAGAGTGGCACTTTGTGGATGCAATACAGTCCAACATTGAAAACCAATTCGAAACAATGGCTATCATTGGTCATTATGAAGACAGACCGTTCTTAGGGAATATCCATGGTCGAAAATTCAAGATTAAACGTTGTTTTTAAAGTTATGAAGTACAACTAAACCACTCAGGTAAAATATGCACAATTGACACACCTGGGTCTTGCATTTTATCTGCCTTCTTCTGAGTATTGTTCTCGTAACTAGTACTCTTTTGAGGGCTCCAGCCAAACTGGTCACTCATGCTCTCAGAATGTTTCTCATAACTGGAAGACCTCTTCTCTGAAACGAGATTCTTATTTTCTTTCAGGCTGAGGTCATCTGTGGGATCACAGTATACGTGCACTCAATATTTGCATCACTGCCATTCAACCACTTAAGTTTGCTAGTTATAGTATATACAACATTCTTCATATATCCACTAAAGACACAAGCAACTTACCACAAAAGCTGCCTTCTGCGGACTGGTGGCGCCGTCTGGAGATGGGGACAGGTTCGGAGACGGTATGTTCTGGTAACACCTCCTCTGAGTCAACAGCAGTGTGACTCTCTGATGATGTAGCTTCAGACACCTTCACCGTTAAATCAGCTTTTTCATCACTCTCATCGGCCACTTGCTGAAGGGTCACAAAAATCATCCACATGATACATTGTTGAATCATTCAGCTTGAGTAAGATGTCTTTTTTTATTGTGAAGGATTGGATGGTTGCATGACAAAATCTTACCCAAACTTTTAAACTGCTTACCTGGGCTATACTAGAACTTTCATCTATGCTCATATCTTCACAAATATCAAATGCCACATGTGCTGAACCAATATCAGTGCAAATGGACTCTGAATCAGATGACCCGATGTTGAAACTGCAGCAAGCCTCGCTGGATTCAGCCTCCATATTGCTATGTCTCTTGGTCTTGTCATCCAGTTTGAGCACTTTGGGTCTAGGGGCGTCAACAGGTGATGTGGCAGCTGGCCCTTTGCCCGGTTTATGGGAAGCACTTGGTGTGTCTGATGTTTCTGACAGCTCTCTAAGGGTGGACATATGAGGCCTGAGAGACCCCTCCTCACCATTGTCCTCCAGGAGCTTCAGATCGGCAGGGGCTGTTGCAACATCTCTAATCTTCTCGCTTTTCTTCTCCTCTTCCACAGACTCCTGATAACATCCAACAATGCCCAACCAAATAAAGCACATTGGATGAACATATTGGCAATATAAAGATATACTCATAACATCCATCTCAACCATGGCCCACCTCTCTTTGTTTGTCCAGTTGGGAGCGGTATCCTGGTCCAGGGGGGTAGTTTTTGTTAGGCCCAGCGCAGTAAGCACCAGGACTAAAGTGCAGCTCAACGTGAAATCTCTCATCTGACTGCAGGTCCTGTTAAAACGAGGTTCATTCATTACAAGGGACAGCAGAACTAAAAGAGTCAATGCCATATTAAGTTTTTGGTGACTTCATTGGCTTACACTAAATCAACACAGAATCCCAGGGACATACCTTAGTGGGGTCTTCATATGTCATGATCACAATCTGCGTCATATAGTTAAGCTCAGTCACCCTGTCAATGTAGTCCATAGCTCGAGCCCACTGCTCATCCTTCATAGCCTGCATCCACAATCACAACGTCTTCACATTACCAACTTCACAATGCTTTATGTTATAAGGCTAAATATGTAGAGCAGACTTACATCACACAAGTCTCCGTATCTGAGGACTGTGAGGAGTGAATGAATGTGACTCTCACTGGTGAAGTAGAGCCTGGTTCTGACATGGCGGTGTGGGGACGACACTCCCTCCGAATACCTACACCACCACAACACACACATCAACAGAAACAGATCATCTTACACAGTGCGGACACAGTTTTGACAACCCAAGAAGTAATGGAAAGACAACGACCGGCCGCCAGCGTGTGATGTTACTAGAAAGATGACAATGGCGATAAGGATTATCAAATATAAATAAATGTTGGCTTCCTGCTCAAAAGAAGATATGTCGCAATATAATTTCCAGCGACACACCCGCGTACCCAGTATATCAGAAGACAAAGTCCTATATGAAGGATATGACAGGAGACTGGATTTGCTGACCTGGAGTCAAGTCTTGTGCTTTCTTCGTCCACATTACGGTGTATGTCGGTCAGTATCTTACGTAGAAGTGGTGTACATATCCTGGTTCCTATCATCAACTTCTCCTCCATTGTTATTCCATACTCCTGTATCAGAGTTTATTATCAATGACCACTGGTCACAACAAATCAGCGATGAAAACGAACAACAGTAATGGCCGCTCTTATTGATGCAATGGTAGCTTTAGCAAGAACAATACTGAGCCTAAGACAAAGGGCATATTCCATGTTTTTAATTCCATCAATTGCTACGAAAACATGGGACGACTTATCACCAGGCAATAAAATTCTTTATGTATGGGCCTCATTACATATTCATAAACATATATCCCATGGCTATGTGAACACGCCACCCACCTGAGGAATGACAATATCAGCCATGGCTTTAGACAATGCGTGTAGCTCTTCAGCAGCAGGGAAGCGCAGTATCTTCATATTATGCTGCAGGTCGTACTTGATGCAGTCATAGATGTCCGGGATCTTACTGATGTCGTACATGTGGTGCTTATGGGACTTGTAATCCTTGACAAGTTTACTCCAGCGTCGAGTCATCAGCTCCCAGGATTCCCCATGATACAGCTTCATCTCTGAAATACAAAACCCGGGCCATTACACTGGGGAACATAGAAAACAAACAGACCATGCCCCAAATTATAAAGCAAATGCATAATCCCACTCCCCACATCCCGAGTTACGAGAGAGCCCTCATAGCATTGCTACAATTTCTATGATAGTAAATGTGGTGTCGAGCATTATTCATCATACTATAAACCAATTGATATATGCTATCCACATTATCCAACGCCAAATATATGTTAGCAAGACAGACCAGATGTGCGGGGATCATCCTTCAGAGCGTGGATCCTGACGAGAAGCTGTTGCATAATCTCGTGTATCTGACAACATGCAGCATAAGGATTCTTGACGAACTCCATGGCTTTACTTAGCGAGTAGCTCTTCGTTGCCATCAGCTTTTCCTCGTCTTCCTCGTTGAAGTCTCGGTCCTGGTTGAGAATACATTGCAGCTTCTCTTTTAAGCTGCAGGAAACACAGAGCGAGAGTAAAAAAACAGTTGCCTACCCTAAAAGGTTAATGTTAAGTCAAAGGAAGAGGTGGAATTATAATCTTGCTGGAAATTCTACATCAAAGTAGAAAACTTGACATTAAGAATATAACTACAAAATATCTCATTATCTGTACATTATGTGAACCTACACATTATGTATGGCTGCCTAAACATTACATTATGTGCCTATAGATTATGTGTACCTGTACATTATGTGTACCAGCACAATGTGTGCCTATACATTGTGTACCTGTACATTATGTGTACCAGCACAATGTGTGCCTATACATTATGTGTAGCAGTACAATATGTGTGCCATTACATTATGTGTAGCAGTACTCACATGTTCTGGTAATTGGACGCTTCATTATCATTGTCCAGCAGACCATTCATGTTGGCACTTTTGACCATTTGCACCAAGATTGGGGTTAACTCTCCCTCCAAAGCCAACAAACCCTGGTACATGGGCAAGTCATCAGTAAACACTCCCAGGTACATACCACAATATACAGATGCAATGGTGTTGAATGACTGGAGATGTTGACAATGTTGAAAATGCAAGCATTACAAGCATCCTGCACCGACAATTGAGCCACATAACGTTGTCGCTAGATTCAAGGCAAGTAACCTCTGCATTCTACTAGGTTAAGAAACAAAAAAAGATTACAAACTTGATTCAATCCCCATTGCATAAATAGCAACAGTACTACATGATTCCCAGTCCCCTAACTCTTATTCAACACAAAGTAACAACAATCACATAAAAAAAAGGCATAAGTGGCAAAGAACAGAAATTCAGGCGTCCATTGCTCAACTGGAAATGCGAGATTCCTTGTTTTGGTTGTCAGTTCAATGTTCTCAAAGTTTATCCCACCTTAGCAAAGGCAGCAGCGGTCATCTGTACACGACCTTCATCTGATGCATAGATCTTGAGGTCATGTCTGAATGTACTCTGTAACCTCATGAGACCCAGGCCAGGTGAGCCTCCATAGTCCCCTGATGACAGCAATGATAAATATATAAATGCTAGGTACACACTCACACAGATGACATGCTCAGTAAACAACCAAGGTCAGACATTAACCAAAGGTCAAGGGAGGCTCTAGCAAGGCTCTCATTCCTGAACATGAACATGTAACAAGGCTGAGTTAAAATGTTTTAAAACAATATAACTGGAATGTATTGATTTACAGATGTATAGAATCAACTTAATGTACGTAGGGGTTGACACCACCAAACAAGCAATGGGTAATGCAGACAATAACCATTAGACAGGGATAAGCTGATTGAAGGAAGAGGACAGGTTGCTTTATAGCATGAGAATTAAATATTTTGCAGAAGCATCTCCCAAAATATTCAATGCGGTGTAATTAAAGGAATGATTAACTTATTACAAGATGTTACATGTTTCATTGAAGTCTAAAAGCACATGCAGTATACTTCAATACAAACATCATATACACAAACACATATATACATAATAGCTCACATAAATATAAATCTTTCAGTACATACAACCCATGCGCACACAATGGACTCAGGTATACATTGACGTAAATTACAAACACTAACTGCAAATTATCATTAGCAATGGTCCTGAAATAAACCAAAAGAAATGAAGAACAGAACACTAACAGTTGCTGCTCTAAGTCATGACATACTTACAGATAACAGAAACATGACACTAAGCCTGCAACATCCTCGAATCATCATCAGCAACCAACCACAAAGAACCCTGCCCCAACTTCATACACACCCATTATTCCTCCAATAATCACAAGGACTGAAACTAGTGAGGAAATATTGAAAATTCTGCCACGTTAATCCAGATTTCACTTGAAGGGTTAATAGGGTGGTCTTCCTTATACTATTCCAACATTGAAGTATACTGCATGGGATTTGCAACGCCTTAGGAACCACCAAGCTTATATTAACAATGCATAGCTGATTTCTATATATTTAAGCATATTGTCATTCAATCATATTTACAGCTCCCAGCATAAAATGCTGGCCAGTATTATATGTATATATGTATATACTGTATGAAATACTTATGAGGCTGGCGTTTAGCTAGGTTGAAGACATCTGGCAACATGAATGACTGTTCTCATCTCTTATCACCAGCTCTCATGTGCTGTTCAAGAAACAACAGCATACTGCCCCACTTCATTGTTAACTAAATGCTACCACCTCGTTTGCAAATTGAGATCAACCGAGAGAGCGCTTGGGTATGTGAGTTGATTAAACGTGCTTTTTCTGACGAGTTGTCGGTGGTTATGCTCGATTCAGCATTTGGTGACTGAACTGTGTTGGACGTCTTTTTGTCACTTTGATATTCTTTTGCATCCGTAACTGTAACGCTTCATCTTGTCACTTGAGCTGTTTTCGGGAAGATCAGAAGGGAAACTAGGCAAGCCCCTGCTGGCCAGCATCACTGCAGTTGTCAAAGTGATTGACGCTCATGTGGCAGCCGAAAAAACAATGGCCAGCCTATCAGATGCAATAAGCTTGCTCACTCTATGCTCGCATGAGCTCGACAACAAAAGTGGCTTTCAAGGCTGATAGGAAAGAGGATTTTAAATCCCTCGGCAGCGAGTCAGAGCCTGTCACCACCCGAATCTTTGGGCAGGATATGTGCAAAGTTACATAGCTTCACAGCCAACAGATTTGCTTCTGAGTGCAGGACATAATTTTGAGCTCCTAGAGGGCAGGAACACGAAAAACTATACAACGTTTATCTTAACAAATGACAAAATTATGTTACCCCCTTGCCCTCACTTTCAGTGATGTGTTGGATTTTTTCTCTTCCCTCTTTGACAATGGGTTTGAATACAGTGGCCTAAAGACATCTTGTGCCGTCCTGGCATTGGGTGGCATTCTCGGTGAGCTCTTGCCAACCGTCTCTGCTCTAAGACACTGAACCATCTGTCCCATGTCCCAGCATGCTGTTAGTGTTAAATGAACTGATACAGGATTTTTTTGTAAGTGTGTCTGTCACATTGTTTCCTAAGCCAATTTAGATTATACTTTGAGGCTGCTTGGCTTGTATATAGCTGTTTGTGTTGCTTTTAGTGACTTGTTATTACCTCTTTTGTGTCAGGTAGATGTTATTTCAACAAAGTTGTGTGCTTTACTTTAAGGGAGTGCCCACATGACATTGAAATTTCTGTTGATCTCAATATGCAATTGAGGAGGCAGAAATGAATATCAAACAAGACTTATCTGGGTATACACTGACAACCCACCCATTGTGCACCCATTTTCACATGGTCGCTCTTTAAATAATGACTTGCATATGCATGTGCGCTTTTGTTTAATCTCTCTTCATAAAATGAGGAGGTAGAATCTTCATCAAACTTCCACTATACCAAGTAAAAGTCTCAATTAATATTCAATTAAACTGCACAGTAAATCCAAGTCATAGGCGGATCATATTCCACAAAGAAATGGGGGCTCACAGATAAAGTTTAAATCAACATTACTGTAAAATAAATGAATGTAATCAAATACATCCATTAAAGTGATTCCCAATGTAAGTTTCTTCTACAAGTATACACTATTTGTGGGTCTTGTTTGTTTTTATGGAACTTATAATATAGAGGAGAGACCATACCCAGGTTGGAGAGAATCATGCGTTAGACTGCTACAAGCCAGAGCCACGTGCTACTCACCCTGACCACCAGGATACATACATCGGAAAGCCTTGCCAAGCTCTTCGGCTTGAATCTTGCCGGCTGGAGTCAGTTCACCACCCCATTTGAGTATGAGAACCAGTGAGGGTTCTCTTGGCTGATCTGAAGGAGAAAAAAACAACATCAGATGACTCCAGATTGTAGGATACCAAGCTTTTATTAAGTGGATATTCACTGAATACAGAAACATTAGAAAAATTATAGCATGGAAACCTTCTGTCTACATTTGATAGCTGACACCTATATAAGATACAGTCTTGCTGCCAGAAGATAGACCAATGACTGAGTAGATTCCACTGACCATCATCATCGGATGAAGAGCGCTTCGGTGCTCCGTGTGGTTGGTGCTTGAATTGAATCTTGCGGTTGATTCCAGAGAAATGTCCATACCTAAAACAGGCCGAAGAGGATATTGAATGCTTATATATAATACATGGAAAACTGTGAAGTGTTTAAAGAGCAACATGAGTGTGAATTTCTATTGACCCCTTCCCCCGCAACCAACTCTAGATGTCTCTTTTGAATTGTAAATAAAATAGAGTTGTTAGATTTCAAAACATGTATAAATTGTATCTCAGCTTTAATATACACCTCTCGCATATCTACACCCGAGTTTAACATATCACTAAATATCGTAAGCCCAGCTCACAAAGCAGCACTCACATCTCCAGCACAGCTCGTAGCTGCTCAAGCTTGGATCGATTCTCCTCAACTTCAGCACCTTGCTGAGGTCCGATGCCATCCAACAAAAAACGGGAAATGTCGAGGACTTCTTGAAGTTGTTTAGGCCTCTTCAGTTTCAAGTGGCCAGTCTTGAAACCTCCATACTTTTCAAAAAGATCAAAAAACCTGGCAGACAGACGTTTTAACCTCAAGAATTTCATCAAACATAAACATTAAGACATGCAGCATCAGACCTATGCATCAAAGAGCAAGGTAACTTATTGTATGTATACTATCTGACTATCCCTTTTATCTACCAATAGTGGCCGTAAATGCAGAGGGTCGGATAGAAGAGGGCACTCTGAGGTATGCTGATGTTGTGGCTGATTGCCAAGTTAATTTGTGCTGAGATTTCGATAAAATAAAACAATTCTATGAATATTCACAATCTTTATGATCGTAAGAACCAATAAAAAGCTGATGTGGAAACTTAGCACACTTTAGTGGCATCCGTATCATAACTGTGACATCTTAGACAAATGAGGTGTGAAACCAATTAACACAAACAGACAGCAGACGGTTGGTTCGCAGCAGCATTCAAGTTTAAGTGAGGAAGTGAAATGGAGGGTTTTTGTCTAGAAAAAGTGGTCAAAGGCCAGATACACAGGGTGGCTGGTCAACCATTACCATCTACATTACTAGTTGTTCTGCACCAGCAAAAGTGGCCGAGACAGGGGACCACAGTACTGATTCTTTAAAACTAATTAACTTTACTTTTTGTGCCTGACTTCCATCTTCATCTTCTGTTTAGGTGTGCGGTCGCCATGACGAATAACAGCCGTTACACACCTGAGCTCCATCCTGCAAAAAAGCACAATCAGACACCTCACTGTACAGACTCAAAGAGGTTCAATGAGGGACAAATCAGGGGTTCAAATCATATTGACTTACATTGTACCATAGGTTGTAGGCACAATTGGAATATCCTCGATCTGATATGTAGAACAATAAGGTATGCCAAGTAGGGGGGCAATTTCACGCATAATCATATTCCTGAAACAATCCCAACAATATTGACCCAACATACTTAGGTAATAAAAGAAACAACTCGAAACAATTAAAGATCTATTACAATAACTTAGGTACTACAGCAACCGGAAATGACAGACAGATTGATCTAAACATCATTTTTGTTGAACAGACAGCCTGAGATGACTCACTCACCCTAGAATTTTTGCACAATCATCATAATACTTAGGTGAAGTCTTGACAAAGCTGAATCCATTCACATCACAGACATAGGAGCATCCATTCGCTCTTAGCAAATCAAAGCCACAGACACTTTGCTGCAAGTGCACACATCAACAAAAATATTGACAGAGAAAAGTTAATACTGAATATTGAATAACCACTTTCAACTGAATCAAAACTGCAATATAATCTTCAAATTTCTTACACAAAATTTCAACAATATTACTATTTGAATACAACAACATTGAGAATCAAGACTTACTTTGAAGGCAAGGCAGACTTTTCGGGCAAGGAGTTTTTCCTCAGAAGACAGTAAAACAGGATATCTCACTTCCTTCCCGTCCTTATCTCGTTCAACTTTACCATCTAAAGCTGGTGATTTCCTGGCCTCAGCATGGGCATAGTCAGGGCCCACAGTATACACCTGTTATAGAAATACATGCATTCTGTGTAGCTGGAGGTTTTCTGGGGGCAATGTACACAGCAGGGTATTCAAGAATCTTGAAAATACCTTGACATCAGTGCCATCTGTAGGCATGAAATCCTCGTAGATGAATGAACCTGTTTTACGGATGGTGCTTATTGGAGAATAAACGCTGCTTCTGCTGCCAATCTGATTCACCAAACATAGCAGAATCACTGTCAAGCATGTTCAGGTGCAATAAACGGAGCATTATAAACAAGTAAGTAGTGCTACTTGACATTAAAATAGAACAAACAGTGATTAGAATATTAAGTTGCTTCTTAAATTTTTACCCTTATAGTACCGACATGCATTTATTTTCACGAGGACAGCCATTTATGTAGAGGGTCAAATTCTACTTGGGCACTTTGTGTGTTAATTTCACGCTTGCAGGAGATGATTGTTGTAACAAGATCAAATAATCAATAATATTTAGAGCAAGAAACTATATCAACAACAGCAGTCTACTTTTCTGAACAAGCGTTGACTGCCACCCCCAGCGGCTGCAGGGAAGTAAATGTAGACATTGTGATCTTCAGCATTGACAGGTTTCTCAACAAAAGGCTTGTGAAATGTCACATTATTCACATCAACGTGATCTTCAGTTTCCATGATCTGGCACTCTGAAAATTAATTACTATATGGCATAAGTGCTTTAAGAAGACAATAACCTTTGCAGGTAAGCAATTATCCACAAGCTTTCAAAATACACACACTAAATTTCACATTAGCAGCACTGAACTAGAGCTAACGAAATGTTCATCAGTTTTAAAAATCAGTACTTGTACGATCTTGGGTATCACGATCCAGCACAGCATACCGAGGCTGGCCAATGTTATGGTCATCTAGAATGGAATGTACTTCCCGCCTGGATACATGAACGATATATTTATTGAAAGTTATATGAAGTGATTAGCTTCATCAATCAGAGATTCGATTTGGCAACCCAATTGTTATTCACATGGAGAATCATTACCTGTCCTGTATTTTATACTGCATGTAGAGATCATTGATGAGCATGGGTTTACGTAATTCAGCGTATGCCACCGCCTTATCGAGAGGAAATCCCTTGGAGTGAAAAGACATAAGACAGTCACATATTGGCCACTCTTCAACTGGTTTCGAAATAATGATATCCTCTTCAAATATCAACGGCTCAATGTAGTCATACAGAGCAAGACGGTCCAATATCTCCAACATAGGTTTTGATCTTGATTTCTTGGACATAGCACATACTCCTAAAATGATGCGTCTCCCTTCATGACCCACACTATCTTGTATATCGCCACAGCTCCATGACATTTCTTCCATCTAGAACACGTATATATATGCTAATATTACAAACAAGTTGTCTGTTAACATTGCCAGTCATTTTTATATAAACGTCCACACTTAACAGGTGTGGTTTTTTAAAAGCATTGAAATGTCAATGGCAGTTACCTTGTGGGTAACAGTTTGTCACAAACAGGACAGACAATGAAAGAAAAGTACCAGATAATAACAGCCAGCAAAAATAATTTAATTTTTATTGATAAATAACAATTGTCAAAATCTGCCATAATTTTGAAGGGTAGATATTAAATAAATCCCGTCACAAACGGGACACCTATGAGATAACGCAAGTAGCGTATGTGTAAGCAGAACAAAAACTCAGCAAACCTTTAGAAATTATCATTAACTTATGTTAAAGCAAATGATTAATCTTGGAAAAACTGCATTCAATTTTACCGAGTGCTTCTTGGTTTTGGTTTTTTTTAAAGACAAATTTTTTTTGCAGACGGGACATTTACTCATGTCACAGACAGGATAGTAGTATTTCTTTTGTATGCATTGAATCAATTCTTGTACTCATGTTATGATTATCTTGATATGTTTATAACTATTAGAAACAAAAAAAATATTCAATGCATTTTACATTATTTATTTGGGGAAAAACATGCACAGATGACATTGAAAAAGCATCCATCGAGTAGCAACAATTATAACCAGCCATACAGTGTGTAAATTTAAAATATTTACACTTGCCCCAGAGACATTCAGGTTTGACAATATATTCCCCATTGATCTCTTGAATCTACTTTGTAATGCTTATCTGAGACATCCTTCTGAGACACTGGTTATTTGTACTCCACCTCCTCGGGCAGAACATGGGGTATGTCGGGGATACTGGGGTGAGCAAAAGTTATCTTCTTGACTGCCCTCACAAAGGACACCTTCTGCTCAGCCTCCAACACCTCCACCTGGCCTATGTAGCATCCAGGGACAGGCCCACTCTGGAGCCGAATTTAAAAATAATCCCCACAGGAATATTCTCAGCTTATCTTGGGGGTACATCTTTCTCTGGTTCCAGAGTCTTCTTTAGCACCATAGACTATAGCATATTGTCAGGACCAGTGAAGTAGAATTTTTAGTGGGAAGGTGATTGGGTGAGTCCTCATCTTTGAGGCAAAGAGGATTGACAGCTTGGGGCAGAATTTTGTTGCAGAGGTTGCAAAGTCCCTTGTATTTCCTACAACTTTTTTGTGAATGTAATCAACATCTGCATCATTCTGTCGTTTCTGATATCAATAAGGCGCATCGGAACACAGCATGTCGTGGACAAGATAAGCGGCATACATGATCCGATAAAAGAGTCAGCAGTCAACGGTAATTGCAGTTGGAACAGTGTGTGTCATCTAATTATCTATCTGTACTAAACTGTATTCAACGTTACACAACTGAATAGAAACAAATTGCATCCAAGAAATACATCCTTAACTGTACGTGACTGAATGACTCGATCTGGCATATCACAATATTGTAGCATACACATACACAGTCGTCGCACAACACAGCACATTTTGAGTGACTTCTATTCTGCATACAAACATTCCCTAGAGATAATATATATAAAGATGAAGCAATAATCCTTGTCCAAAGACCTCCGTCAAAATGCCCTCGCGGTCGTGAGGAAATGCCCTCATAACACCCTCCCGGCCGGGACGAAACTCCCTCACAGCCATGAGTCCTCCGAAAACCCTCACGCCAGCAGAGACTGCATGTTCATTTGATGCTTGAATAAAATATACTATCATTTGTATTTTAGTACAAGTATTGAGGTCGCAAAACTTCTGAACCCCCATTACGTCCCGGCGAGGGTGTTTTGTCTCAGGGGCGTTTCCACCTGGAGGTGTTTTGACCCGATACCAAAGAGTTAATAGCTTTGCTAAGAGCGCTCAAACAATCCTTCAACAGAGGAAAGATGTGAAGACACCACCTGCGAACCGAAGGATTTTGTCATAGCGTCTTGTCATAGCGTCTCTTATAACCACGCGGAATTCTCTGTTTGGAGCCGTGGTCGCCTTGACCAATCAGATGACTCCATATCTTTTACAGATACATTACTCTGAGACATTGATTCAACCGTCCCATGTGCTGTTGATTTCATGGTATCGGGGGTGTATTTCGTGTCATTTCATAATCACCACAATGCTTAGTATAGCTATAAACTATTTGCTCAAGGCTGTCACATGTCCCTGACATGCCAACAAATGTGAAAGTCTACCCAAGGCCAGTTCCCTCGCGGACATGAAAGATCGAGGTTGTGAGAGGTGAACTGTTTTTGATACTTGCATGCCAGATCAGGCAATTTATCGAGTTGACATTTATTAAATAGTGTACTTGTTGTAAGACTTATTGTGTGATGTGTTTTGGCAGTGGAAAGACTCTGCAAAACGACATTTTTCCCTCTCTCATCAATCGCCGTGAAGTCAGCCCAGTATTCCCATGTGCTTTTGTTTGTGTCACGGTAGCGCCACATTGTTAATAAATCTTTAATTTATGGTGAAATGATCTTGCTTTTATTACTTGTTATGCATGAGATAAGTAAAACATACCAGTAATTTTCATGGTTTAATTTTATTGTATTAAGTTAATCATTACTAATGGTAATACATTTCAATCTTGATAACTAAACGCAGGAGTTCTTTCCGAAGCCATACTTAGGCACATTCACCACAAATAGCGAATTAAAGCAGAAGTAAACACGCTCGAAAGGCACGAAATATCACAACTTGTGCAGCAAAACACACGCATCCACATCGAGTACACAAAAAGTTTTCCCGAATTGACCTTTGACCCGAGACCGGAAGCGCCTCGCTCGCGAGACTCCGAAGGGGTCTATTGCATTTGTCCACTTTTCAATTTCAGCTCTTTAGAACCAATTGTCATTGACATTAAAACACAAATTTTTATGTTTAGGTCGAGTAAAAATTCCCCTCCAAAGTCCAATATGGTATGGTTGTGTAATGATACTCAAATTGTCAAAATATTCATCAACACCTTCGAACAAGATTCCAGGCAGTTTTGGATACAGAAATCGAGCAAATGAAAATCTAGATTCACGCTTGATCATAATGTTCCAACTCATCCATATTGGCATTGTTAAGACTCACGAGTGTCTGGACAGTTGTATCATTATTAACAAACGATACAAATAAAATACATCACAAATCATCGTCACTCTAATGAAAACAAGCACCTTTACTCATCCATGTACTCCCAAGTCGAATCATCAGAGAAACGAGACCAGTGTGAAGCTGGCGCAAAATAGTAGAACCAAATAAGAGCCCGACGGGACAACCTATTCCTGGTACAGATGAGCGACAAAATAGCTTACGCCAGAAATTTTAGCATGTAGGGAAACACATGAAGTAGCTGATTGGTCGGCTGCAACGAAATATAAGGATTCAATCGGTAAGCATACTTAAACAGAATGAACGACTATAGATAAGTTAAATAGTCACAAATCACATATTTCCTTTTAACACATAAACTGGGAGGGAAACCCCCAACTATATAAGCTAATCATAATCGGTTACCATGATCCACATCAAGTGAACTTTTGTAAATCTAGAACCATTTACATACTATGTATATTGAGTTAACATTGGGTCCACAAATCTCACTTTTTGGCCCCTGAAACACAAAAACTGGGAGGGAAACCCCCAAAGTAACTATGGTCTGCTACTATACACCCACTAGGTTACCTAAAACTGTAGCCAGTATACCCCCATCGGCGTTATAACTATCTAGAACCATTTAGTGGAAGCTATGTATATTTAGGTCCCGCAAAGCCAAAAATCTCACTTTCAACCCCCTGTAACACAAAAACTGGGAGGGAAACCCCCAAAGTAACTATAGTCTGCTACTATACACCTACTAGGCTACCCAAAACTGTATCCAGTATACCCCCATCGGCGTTATAACTATCTAGAACCATTTAGTGGAAGCTATGTGTATTGAGTTAACATTGGGTCCAAAATCTCACTTTCAACCCCCTGTAACACAAAAACTGGGAGGGAAACCCCCAAAGTAACTATAGTCTGCTACTATACACCCACTAGGCTACCCAAAACTGTATCCAGTATACCCCCATCGGCGTTATAACTATCTAGAACCATTTAGTGGAAGCTATGTGTATTGAGTTAACGCAAAGTCCAAAATCTCACTTTCAACCCCCTGTAACACAAAAACTGGGAGGGAAACCCCCAAAGTAACTATGTCTGTCTGCTACTATACACCCACTAGGCTACCCTAAACTGTATCCAGTATACCCCCATCGGCGTTATAACTATCTAGAACCATTTAGTGGAAAGTAATGTGTATTGAGGTCCCGCAAAGCCCAAAAACTCACTTTCAACCCCCTGTAACACAAAAACTGAGAGGGAAACCCCCAAAGTAACTATGGTCTGCTACTATACACCCACTAGGCTACCCTAAAACTGTATCCAGTATAGCCCCATCGGCGTTATAACTATCTAGAACCATTTAGTGGAAGTAATGTGTATTGAGGTCCCGCAAAGCCAAAAAATCTCACTTTGAACCCCCTGTAACACAAAAAACTGGGAGGGAAACCCCCAAAGTAACTATGGTCTGCTACTATACACCCACTAGGCTACCCAAAACTGTATCCAGTATACCCCCATCGGCGTTATAACTATCTAGAACCATTTAGTGGAAGTAATGTGTATTGAGGTCCCGTAAAGCCAAAAATCTCACTTTCAACCCCCTGTAACACAAAAACTGGGAAAAACCCCCAAAGTAACTATGGTCTGCTACTATACACCCCACTAGGCTACCCAAAACTGTATCCAGTATACCCCCATCGGTTATAACTATCTAGAACCATTTAAGCTATGTGTATTGAGTATAACCCAAAATCTCACTTTCAACCCCCTGTAACACAAAAAACTGAGAGGGAAACCCCCAAAGTAACTATAGTCTGCTACTATACACCCACTAGGCTACCCAAAACTGTATCCAGTATACCCCCATCGGCGTTATAACTATCTAGAACCATTTAGTGGAAGCTGTGTATATGAGTTAACATAGGGTCCAAAATCTCACTTTCAACCCCCTGTAACACAAAAACTGGGAGGGAAACCCCCAAAGTAACTATGGTCTGCTACTATACACCCACTAGGAAACTGTATCCAGTATACCCCCATCGGCGTTATAACTATCTAGAACCATTTAGTGGAAGCTATGTGTATTGAGTCAAGGGTCAAAAAATCTCACACCCCTAGGTACACCAAAAACTGGGAGGGAAACCCCCAAGTCCAGTATACCCCCATCGCTACCCGTTATATATCTAGAAACCATTTAAGTATCTAGAACTAGTGTATTGAGTTAACATAGGGTCCAAAATCTCACTTTCAACCCCCTGTAACACAAAAACTGGGAGGGAAACCCCCAAGTAACTATGGTCTGCTACTATCTAGGCTACCCAAAACTGTATCCAGTATACCCCCATCGGCGTTATAACTATCTAGAACCATTTAGTGGAAGCTAATGTGTATTGAGTTAACATAGGGTCCAAAATCTCACTTTCAAACCCCTGTAACACAAAAACAAAAACCCAAAGTAACTATAGGGAGGGATAACCCCACAAGGCTAACCCAAAACTGTCAGTATACCCCCATCTATACACTATCTAGAACCATTTAGTAGGCTACCAAAAACTGTATCCAGTAAACCCCCAAATCGGCGTTATAACTATCTAGAACCATTTAGTGGAATAACTATGTAAACCATTTAGTGGAATATTGAGTAACATAGGGTCCAAAATCTCACTTTCAAACCCCCTGTAACACAAAAACTGGGAGGGAAACCCCCAAAGTAACTATGGTCTGCTACTATACACCCACTAGGCTACCCAAAACTGTATCCAGTATACCCCCATCGGCGTTATAACTATCTAGAACCATTTAGTGGAAGCTATGTGTATTGAGTTAACATAGGGTCCAAAATCTCACTTTCAACCCCCTGTAACACAAAAACTGGGAGGGAAACCCCAAAGTAACTATAGTCTGCTACTATACACCCACTAGGCTACCCAAAACTGTATCCAGTATACCCCCATCGGCGTTATAACTATCTAGAACCATTTAGTGAAGCTATGTATGTGTATTGAGTTCCCATAAAGTCCAAAATCTCACTTTCAACCCCCTGTAACACAAAAACTGGGAGGGAAACCCCCAAAGTAACTATGGTCTGCTACTATACACCCACTAGGCTACCCAAAACTGTATCCAGTATACCCCCATCGGCGTTATAACTATCTAGACACCATTTAGTGGAAGCTATGTGTATTGAGTTAACATAGGGTCCAAAATCTCACTTTCAACCCCCTGTAACACAAAAACTGGGAGGGAAACCCCCAAAGTAACTATAGTCTGCTACTATACACCCACTAGGCTACCCAAAACTGTATCCAGTATACCCCCATCGGCGTTATAACTATCTAGAACCATTTAGTGGAAGCTATGTGTATTGAGTTAACATAGGGTCCAAAATCTCACTTTCAACCCCCTGTAACACAAAAACTGGGAGGGAAACCCCCAAAGTAACTATAGTCTGCTACTATACACCCACTAGGCTACCCAAAACTGTATCCAGTATACCCCCATCGGCGTTATAACTATCTAGAACCATTTAGTGGAAGTATGTGTATTGAGGTTAACATAGGGTCCCAAAAAATCTCACTTTGAACCCCCTGTAACACAAAAACTGGGAGGGAAACCCCCAAAGTAACTATGGTCTGCTACTATACACCCACTAGGCTACCCAAAACTGTATCCAGTATACCCCCATCGGCGTTATAAAACTATCTAGAACCATTTAGTGGAAGTAATGTGTATTGAGGTCCCCGTAAAGCCAAAAATCTCACTTTGAACCCCCTGTAACACAAAAACTGGGAGGGAAACCCCCAAAGTAACTATAGTCTGCTACTATACACCCACTAGGCTACCCAAAACTGTATCCAGTATACCCCCATCGGCGTTATAACTATCTAGAACCATTTAGTGGAAGTAATGTGTATTGAGGTCCCGTAAAGCCAAAAATCTCACTTTGAACCCCCTGTAACACAAAACTGAGAGGGAAACCCCCAAAGTAACTATAGTCTGCTACTATACACCCACTAGGCTACCCAAAACTGTATCCAGTATACCCCCATCGGCGTTATAACTATCTAGAACCATTTAGTGGAAGTAATGTGTATTGAGGTCCCGCAAAGCCAAAAAAATCTCACTTTCAACCCCCTGTAACACAAAAATTGGGAGGGAAACCCCCAAAGTAACTATAGTCTGCTACTATACACCTACTAGGCTACCCAAAACTGTATCCAGTATACCCCCATCGGCGTTATAACTATCTAGAACCATTTAGTGGAAGTAATGTGTATTTGAGGTCCCGCAAAGCCAAAAAACTCACTTTGAACCCCCTGTAATTAAAAAAACTGAGAGAGAAACCCCCAAAGTAACTATGGTCTGCTACTATACACCCATATTTTACCAAAAAACTGTATCCAGTATACCCCCATCGGCGTTATAACTATCTAGAACCATAATCGATAAGGAATTTGCAATATTTGCCAGGGATATCTTTTTCATTGCACATTTACTACTCTGATTGAACAAACATGTGATTAAAAATTGTGAGTAGAGTATACGGTTTACATATCATTAAATATTGTTGTATATACACATATTGTATATATTTTGCAAATAAGCCAATTAAATCCCATTCCATGTATGATAATGCGTTAACGGTTTGAAATCAATAAAGTTACTGTTCATGTTTTACCTTAATAGCTGTGCTTCTGTCATTTATTTGTTATGAACTGCATGGTCTAAGGTTAAGAGGTTTAACTCAATACACATAGCTTCCACTAAATGGTTCTAGATAGTTATAACGCCGATGGGGGTATACTGGATACAGTTTTGATTGGCCTAGTGGGTGTATAATAGCAGACTATAGTTACTTTGGGGGTTTCCCTCCCAGTTTTTGTGTTACAGGGGGTTGAAAGTGAGATTTTGGACCCTATGTTAACTCAATACACATAACTTCCACTAAATGGTTCTAGATAGTTATAACGCCGATGGGGGTATACTGGATACAGTTTTAAGTAGCCTAGTGGGTGTATAGTAGCAGACTATAGTTACTTTGGGGGTTTCCCTCCCAGTTTTTGTGTTACAGGGGGTTCAAAGTGAGATTTTGGACCCTATGTTAACTCAATACACATAGCTTCCACTAAATGGTTCTAGATAGTTATAACGCCGATGGGGGTATACTGGATACAGTTTTGGGTAGCCTAGTAGGTGTATGTAGATTTTATAGTCGCAAACTATAGTTACTTTGGGGGTTTCCCTCCCCAGTTTTTTTGTGTTACAGGGGGTTGAAAGTGAGATTTTTGGCTTTGCGGGACCTCAATACACATTACTTCCACTAAATGGTTCTAGATAGTTATAACGCCGATGGGGGTATACTGGATACAGTTTTGGGTAGCCTAGTGGGTGTATAGTAGCAGACTATAGTTACTTTGGGGGTTTCCCTCCCAGTTTTTGTGTTACAGGGGGTTGAAAGTGAGATTTTTGGCTTTGCGGGACCTCAATACACATTACTTCCACTAAATGGTTCTAGATAGTTATAACGCCGATGGGGGTATACTGCATACAGTTTTGGGTAGCCTAGTGGGTGTATAGTAGCAGACCATAGTTACTTTGGGGGTTTCCCTCCCAGTTTTTGTGTTACAGGGGGTTGAAAGTGAGATTTTGGACCCTATGTTAACTCAATACACATAGCTTCCACTAAATGGTTCTAGATAGTTATAACGCCGATGGGGGTATACTGCATACAGTTTTGGGTAGCCTAGTGGGTGTATAGTAGCAGACTATAGTTACTTTGGGGGTTTCCCTCCCAGTTTTTGTGTTACAGGGGGTTGAAAGTGAGATTTTTGGCTTTGCGGGACCTCAATACACATTACTTCCACTAAATGGTTCTAGATAGTTATAACGCCGATGGGGGTATACTGCATGCAGTTTTGAGTAGCCTAGTAGGTGTATAGTAGCAGACCATAGTTACTTTGGGGGTTTCCCTCCCAGTTTTTGTGTTACAGGGTGTTGAAAGTGAGATTTTGGACCCTATGTTAACTCAATATACATAGCTTCCACTAAATGGTTCTAGATAGTTATAACGCCGATGGGGGTATACTGGATACAGTTTTGGGTAGCCTAGTGGGTGTATAGTAGCAGACCATAGTTACTTTGGGGGTTTCCCTCCCAGTTTTTGTGTTACAGGGGGTTGAAAGTGAGATTTTGGACCCTATGTTAACTCAATACACATAGCTTCCACTAAATGGTTCTAGATAGTTATAACGCCGATGGGGGTATACTGGATACAGTTTTGGGTAGCCTAGTGGGTGTATAGCACCAGATAAAAGTTATCTTTGGGGGTTCCCCTCCCATATTTTTTGCTTTAGCGGGTGCAAAGTGAGATTTTGGACCCAATGTGAGCTCAATACACATGGCTTCCAATAATCTTTTCTAGATAGTTAACTGGCTGATTGGGGTATACTACATACAGTTTTGAGTTGCCTTATCAGTGCATAGCACCAGAGAATAATTACTTTGGAGTCAGCTAAATTGCTCTGGACATAGAAAAACTTGATTGTGGAACAATGTACAATATTTTGTTGCTGGGATATGTTTTTAATGTATGGGATTGTTCATTGCTATTATCACTGGGGTTTTTTTCTTGAGGGGGGCGGGGTGTTAGGGGATGGTTCTACAGATTCTTACATTACATGACAGGCTCTCACACTAGGATTATTAACGCATGACATATGGGAAAGCAATATCCCTATTCGGCGAAAATGCAATGTCATTCAAGAGAGACAACAAGATTATATCATTTAGCATGTGTTCATAACTGGTTTTAATCATATTTTATTTTATAAAATTATGTGCTCGAATTCATTGATTTCTAACTTTGATTTCTAACTTACCGATCCTATTATGGACTTGATTGCACAAAAAACCTTTCAATATCGCTCAAAACTAAAGTTTACACACCATATATAGTTTAATAACGAATGATAACAATAACGCGGGTGATTGTAGATCCACTTGTTATCATTTCTCACAGCACTCGAGTCATATTCGACATTTGGCCGCAATTACCAGTATAAAACGAAGATTGCCAAATTAAAATAAAGCATATCGTAGCAGACGAAAATGTCAAGCTATCTCGAAAACATAGTAGTATCTGCAATAAGGTATTTGCTTCTTTTTCTTCTCGCGAGATCTCGTCTTATATGGTTCTACTATTTTGCGCCAACTTCACACTGGTAGAAACGAGTTACAGGAAAACAATGAAGGTCAAGGATGAAATCAAACAATAACATAACATCAGCCTGAAAATATTGTTTGCATAAATATTGTGAAAAATATGGGGAGCAATTTAATTGACAATTATTATTCAGATAATGTTAACTGAAAAGTTGAATATCTTGGTATCTGTCATAGATAATATTTAAATGCAAACTGTCTTTGGGATATATCAAATTTTGCAAGACAAAAGTCATGGAAGGCACACTTGTACAGTTGTGTTGGAAGTACTCGTGTTACATTTCACTTATAAGAAACAATGAATTTTTCATCTTCTTAAGTAAATGAACAGTTTTTGAAAGCAAGCTGACACAACTTTTGTAGCGGAGTATTACATATTCATTGGAAGTTATTGGTAAGAACCAAACAGATTATCAAGCATTTCACCCCATACAGCCATCGTTATAATCGTTTATAGACCTTTCCGATATTTTTAAATGATGAAAAATAGGATGAAATCGAGTATCGTGGATGATTTTCATGCCACAGCTGATGCGCGCCCCAACGAAAAATGCAATCAAATATATCGGGCTTTATAATAAGGCCCATTGAAGGAACTCATTCGAGGTTATACATCGCTCATTCGACCAGTGTGAAGTTGGCGCAAAATAGTAGAACCATATAAGACGAGATCTCGCGAGAAGAAAAAGAAGCAAATATCTTATTGCAGATATTACTATGTTTTCGAGATAGCTTGATATTTTCGTCTGCTACGATATGCTTTATTTTAATTTTGCAATCTTCGTTTTATACTGGTAATTGCGGCCAAATGTCGAATATGACTCGAGTGCTGTGAGAAATGATAACAAGTGGATCTACAATCACCCGCGTTGTTGTTATCATTCGTTATTAAACTATATATGGTGTGTAAACTTTAGTTTTGAGCGATATTGAAAGGTTTTTTGTGCAATCAAGTCCATAATAGGATCGGTAAGTTAGAAATCAAAGTTAGATATCAATGAATTCGAGCACATAATTTTATAAAATAAAATATGATTAAAACCAGTTATGAACACATGCTAAATGATATAAACTTGTTGTCTCTCTTGAATGACATTGCATTTTCGCCGAATTGGGATATTGCTTTCCCATATGTCATGCGTTAATAATCCTAGTGTGAGAGCCTGTCATGTAATGTAAGAATCTGTAGAACCATCCCCTAACACCCCGCCCCCCCCCAAAAAAAAAACCCCCCAGTGATAATAGCAATGAACAATCCCATACATTAAAAAAACATATCCCAGCAACAAAATATTGTACATTGTTCCGCAATCAAGTTTTTCTATGTCAAGAGCAATTTAGCTGACTCCAAAGTAATTATTCTCTGGTGCTATGCACTGATAAGGCAACTCAAAACTGTATGTAGTATACCCCAATCAGCCAGTTAACTATCTAGAACAGATTATTGGAAGCCATGTGTATTGAGTTCACATTGGGTCCAAAATCTCACTTTGCACCCGCTCAAGCAAAAATATGGGAGGGGAACCCCCAAATATAACTTTTATCTGGTGCTATGCACCCACCGAGCTACCCAAAACTGTATTCAGTATACCCCCATCGGTGTTATGACTATCTAGACCATTTAGTGGAAGCTTTGTATATTGAGTTAACATAGGGTTCAAAATCTCACTTTCAACACCCTGTAACACAAAAACTGGGAGGGAAACCCCCAAAGTAACTATGGTCTGCTACTATACACCCACTAGGCTACCCAAAACTGTATCCAGTATACCCCCATCGGCGTTATAACTATCTAGAACCATTTAGTGGAAGCTATGTATATTCAGGTCCCGCAAAGCCAAAAATCTCACTTTCAACCCCCTGTAACACAAAAACTGGGAGGGAAACCCCCAAAGTAACTATAGTCTGCCACTATACACCCACTAGGCTACCCAAAACTGTATCCAGTATACCCCCATCGGCGTTATAACTATCTAGAACCATTTAGTGGAAGCTATGTGTATTGAGTTAACATTGGGTCCAAAATCTCACTTTCAACCCCCTGTAACACAAAAACTGGGAGGGAAACCCCCAAAGTAACTATAGTCTGCCACTATACACCCACTAGGCTACCCAAAACTGTATCCAGTATACCCCCATCGGCGTTATAACTATCTAGAACCATTTAGTGGAAGTAATGTGTATTGAGGTCCCGCAAAGCCAAAAAACTCACTTTCAACCCCCTGTAACACAAAAACTGGGAGGGAAACCCCCAAAGTAACTATGGTCTGCTACTATACACCCACTAGGCTACCCAAAACTGTATCCAGTATACCCCCATCGGCGTTATAACTATCTAGAACCATTTAGTGGAAGCTATGTGTATTGAGGTCCCGCAAAGGCCAAAATCTCACTTTCAACCCCTGTAACACAAAAACTGGGAGGGAAACCCCCAAAGTAACTATGGTCTGCTACTATACACCCACTAGGCTACCCAAAACTGTATCCAGTATACCCCCATCGGCGTTATAACTATCTAGAACCATTTAGTGGAAGCTATGTATATTGAGTTAACAAAGCCAAAAATCTCACTTTCAACCCCTGTAACACAAAAAACTGGGAGGGAAACCCCCAAAGTAACTATGGTCTGCTACTATACACCCACTAGGCTACCCAAAACTGTATCCAGTATACCCCCATCGGCGTTATAACTATCTAGAACCATTTAGTGGAAGCTATGTGTATTGAGTTAACATTGGGTCCAAAATCTCACTTTCAACCCCTGTAACACAAAAACTGGGAGGGAAACCCCCAAAGTAACTATGGTCTGCTACTATACACCCACTAGGCTACCCAAAACTGTATCCAGTATACCCCCATCGGCGTTATAACTATCTAGAACCATTTAGTGGAAGCTATGTGTATTGAGGTCCCGGGTCCAAAATCTCACTTTCAACCCCTGTAACACAAAAACTGGGAGGGAAACCCCCAAAATAACTATGGTCTGCTACTATATACCCACTAGGCTTCCCAAAACTGTATTCAGTATGCCCCCATCGGCGTTATAACTATCTAGAACCATTTAGTGGAAGCTGTAACACAAAAATGTATATTGAGGTAACCGCAAAGGTCCAAAAATCTCACTTTCAACACCCTGTAAACACAAAAAAAACTGGGAGGGGAACCCCAAAGTAACTATGGTCTGCTACTATACACCCACTAGGCTACCCAAAACTGTATCCAGTATACCCCCATCGGCGTTATAACTATCTAGAACCATTTAGTGGAAGCTATGTGTATTGAGTTAACATAGGGTCCAAAATCTCACTTTCAACCCCCTGTAACACAAAAACTGGGAGGGAAACCCCCAAAGTAACTATGGTCTGCTACTATACACCCACTAGGCTACCCAAAACTGTATCCAGTATACCCCCATCGGCGTTATAACTATCTAGTGGAAGCTATGTGTATTGAGTTAAACCTCTAAACCTTAGACCATGCAGTTCATAACAAATAAATGACAGAAGCACAGCTATTAAGGTAAAACATGAACAGTAACTTTATTGATTTCAAACCGTTAACGCATTATCATACATGGAATGGGATTTAATTGGCTTATTTGCAAAATATATACAATATGTGTATATACAACAATATTTAATGATATGTAAACCATATACTCTACTCACAATTTTTAATCACATGTTTGTTCAATCAGAGTAGTAAATGTGCAATGAAAAAAGATATCCCTGGCAAATATTGCAAATTCCTTATCGATTATGAATATGTCAATTAAACTTCAATTCTCGTTTTATTAATTCATGAAGAATTGTTAGTCTAGAAAGCAGGGGTTCAAATGAAAATACCTTATTAAAGACTAGAGCTTTTGCCATGGTGCAGACATATGGCCCACAGCTATGACCATCCTTTTGTTTTAGGAAATTATTAGTTTGACAATAAGCAACATGACCCCCAATATTTAGATTCCATTTTTTTACCGGTTGCACATATATACTCAAAATGAAGGTACTTAGCTATTTGAGCCACAACTGAATCATGTGTGCCACAGTAGGAGTCACAAGTAAAAATGGCGTTTCTCTTGGTGTTCACAACAAACAGTATCCAATGGAGGTCGGAATTGCATGGTATCAAAACCCATTCATAATCAAACCATTTAATTGAACACTGACGAGTTATAAAATTTTGCAATGGTTTTTTGTTACAATCAAACAAACGTTGGAAAATCCACCCAGAATCCACCACATGAACCAATTTTGAATTTATACTATGATTCTTAATAATAAAACATGTAAGTATCTATAACAGCACTGTTAAACCACCCATCCCTATTGCAACTACTAATTTTGGATAGTGTTTCTGTACTGATGATGAAGTGGCCACCAAGAGAGATGTTATTTAACTGTTTATAAGATGGTTTAGACTTGGCCGAAACTAAACTAATTTTTTCAATGGATGTTGTCTCATATCTTGCTTCCCTCAAGGTCGGTATATTAGTTTGTTTAACAACATTCTTGTTCATAAAAATTATTGCTGTGTTTGTAACTAATAGTAATTCTTTCAAAAAAGCTGAAGAAAGTTGACGTGAAACCCCCTGGTTGTCCATTTGAAAAATGTTGCCCTTTAAGAAACTTACATTCATCAATGAGTCATTAAGTTCGAAAATCACAGCAACCACATGGTACACGACAACCCTGCCTGGGTAAACTAAATTAATTATATGTGAACTATCAAATGAGACATCACATGCAAAATCTAATATTTTGTTTAAATTGGAATTGAGTCTCACTACCAATGTACTTGGTAGTGATGAAACAACTACAGGGTGGGTATTTTGGTCTGACATACAATTACAAGAATTTACTCTGTGTTTTTTGCTGATGAAGGCTGACAGGCTTTTTAGCAAATCGTGAGCAGTTAAATTAATGACATCTATGAATGGCACAGAACAGGAAGTTAGATTTTTTTTTATACACCCTGGGCAACTACTGGTAGAATGGAAAATGGTTGAAAATGCAGTTGCCAAGCCCCCGGAAACATTTACTTGAGTAAGTGTTTTAACCATAGCACAGTAGAAAGTAATAGCACTAGTTGTAGTTGCCTCCCCCCACTAACACTTTTACAGATTAACTCTATGTTTGGCTTGTGTAATTGTTGGTGAGAAGTAAGCAGTTTAAGAATATGTTTCGCCCTATATAGCCTAGAATCTGACTTATTTGACAACTCATTCTTTAGATCTAAAAGGCCTTTGACATTGGATAGAGCGTGGACTATTGGCTCTATCCATAGTATAGTTTTGTATCGAAATGTTCCTTTTTTTCATACACTAAAACATAGGCATTTTTTCCCACAAGTTCCTCGGTTGTCATGAGCTTGGTTGATATAATATTGTCGTTACAAAGGGTCACATATGTTTGATTGCTAATTGATGTCAATACACTTGCTGTATAGTGGCCAGAATCTGGTGAATCACCCCAATGATCAATATAACTAAGAAGTTGGTAAGATTGTTTTGAACTATCTGATACCCCAATATTAATGACCTCATTTAAATATACCTCATTGCGGTTTTTCTCTGCACATTGACTAGTTTGATTGAACACAAACCTGTTTAAAATTATGACCAGTGTAGGTGGTAAACTGGCAAAGGATACAGTCTCTGTGCTGGCACTTGTTGAGCATTTGGAGCAGGTCTGTTCCATAGGACGCGGTTCTTGGTGTTCATTTAGTAGGTCCTAATAACAAAACCCAAATATCACTACAAAATTATTATCTTGCTACAAAATGATGAGAGGTTATGCTAGGGCAATTACAGATGACTTCTTTGTTTGATAAGGTATGTACTCAGCCAAGTAGCTTCGACAAACTAACTAACCTGAATAGACCTGTAATAACCTGCTGGAGACTCCTGGGGTACTGTCAGGACCAAGCAGGTGTCACTTGCTTGTTTGAAGGTAACTGTCCTGCACCTCTGACATTCCCGTTTGTAGTCAATCTGTTACCGAGCAAACATCCCTGTAAAAAGTAGTCTACAGCCAACGAAATACAGCAATGGGTAAACTTATTACGTGGGTTTATCGGCAATATTTACCATAATGAGGTATTTGAGCAGTGTTTTGGGTCTGCTCATGTACTCCATGAAGAACTCCTGGGCATCTACCTGTATTTGATAAGGAAAAATTTCTCAGAACCCAAGTAATGAAGGGGCCTTTTTTGGTTTTGAGTGATGATATTGGTAATGTGCTTACTGGATAATTCAAGCAAAAAACATCATCCTCACTTTTGTCAGCGATTGGCTTCAGCATATTTATAACGCCGATAAAGTATCCGGTACTGGTTCAGGGGAATTGACCAGAATATGATGCCATATACCTAGCAGGGGTCTCCCTCCCTTGTTTTTGTGAAAAAGGGGGTGCATATGTAAAAGTGTCAGATTGAGAAAATGCCTGAATTGTTGACTTTAACCAACATGAATTGCCAATATTATTTATGCCACAGAAAGATATGTTGATAGTTATAACGCCGATGGGGGTATACTGGATACAGTTTTGGGTAGCCTAGTGGGTGTATAGTAGCAGACCATAGTTACTTTGGGGGTTTCCCTCCCAGTTTTTGTGTTACAGGGGGTTGAAAGTGAGATTTTTGGCTTTGCGGGACCTAAATATACATAGCTTCCACTAAATGGTTCTAGATAGTTATAACGCCGATGGGGGTATACTGGATACAGTTTTGAGTAGCCTAGTAGGTGTATAATAGCAGACCATAGTTACTTTGGGGGTTTCCCTCCCAGTTTTTGTGGTATAGGGTGTTGAAAGTGAGATTTTGGACCCTATGTTAACTCAATACACATAGCTTCCACTAAATGGTTCTAGATAGTTATAACGCCGATGGGGGTATACTGGATACAGTTTTGGGTAGCCTAGTGGGTGTATAGTGGCAGACTATAGTTACTTTGGGGGTTTCCCTCCCAGTTTTTGTGTTACAGGGGGTTGAAAGTGAGATTTTTGGCTTTACGGGACCTCAATACACATTACTTCCACTAAATGGTTCTAGATAGTTATAACGCCGATGGGGGTATACTGGATACAGTTTTGGGTAGCCTAGTGGGTGTATAGTAGCAGACTATAGTTACTTTGGGGGTTTCCCTCCCAGTTTTTGTGTTACAGGGGGTTCAAAGTGAGTTTTTTGGCTTTGCGGGACCTCAATACACATAGCTTCCACTAAATGGTTCTAGATAGTTATAACGCCGATGGGGGTATACTGGATACAGTTTTGGGTAGCCTAGTGAGTGTATAGTAACAGACCATAGTTACTTTGGGGGTTTCCCTCCCAGTTTTTGTGTTACAGGGGGTTGAAAGTGAGATTTTGGACCCTATGTTAACTCAATATACATAGCTTCCACTAAATGGTTCTAGATAGTTATAACGCCGATGGGGGTATACTGGATACAGTTTTGGGTAGCCTAGTGGGTGTATAGTAGCAGACCATAGTTACTTTGGGGGGTTTCCCTCCCAGTTTTTTGTGTTACAGGGGGTTGAAAGTGAGATTTTTTGGCTTTGCGGGACCTCAATATACATAGCTTCCACTAAATGGTTCTAGATAGTTATAACGCCGATGGGGGTATACTGGATACAGTTTTGGGTAGCCTAGTGGTTGTATAGTAGCAGACCATAGTTACTTTGGGGGTTTCCCTCCCAGTTTTTGTGTTATAGGGGGTTCAAAGTGAGATTTTGGACCCTATGTTAACTCAATACACATAGCTTCCACTAAATGGTTCTAGATAGTTATAACGCCGATGGGGGTATACTGGATACAGTTTTGGGTAGCCTAGTGGGTGTATAGTAACAGACCATAGTTAGTTTTTGGGGTTTCCCTCCCAGTTTTTGTGTTACAGGGTGTTGAAAGTGAGATTTTGGACCCTATGTTAACTCAATATACATAGCTTCCACTAAATGGTTCTAGATAGTTATAACGCCGATGGGGGTATACTGGATACAGTTTTGGGTAGCCTAGTGGGTGTATAGTAACAGACCATAGTTACTTTGGGGGTTTCCCTCCCAGTTTTTGTGTTACAGGGGGTTGAAAGTGAGATTTTGGACCCTATGTTAACTCAATATACATAGCTTCCACTAAATGGTTCTAGATAGTTATATAACGCCGATGGGGGTATACTGGATACAGTTTTGGGTAGCCTAGTGGGTGTATAGTAGCAGACTATAGTTACTTTGGGGGTTTTCCCCTCCCAGTTTTTGTGTTACAGGGGGTTGAAAGTGAGATTTTTGGCTTTACGGGACCTCAATAACATTACTTCCACTAAATGGTTCTAGATAGTTATAACGCCGATGGGGGTATACTGGATACAGTTTTGGGTAGCCTAGTGGGTGTATAGTAACAGACCATAGTTACTTTGGGGGTTTCCCTCCCAGTTTTTGTGTTACAGGGTGTTGAAAGTGAGATTTTGGACCCTATGTTAACTCAATATACATAGCTTCCACTAAATGGTTCTAGATAGTTATAACGCCGATGGGGGTATACTGGATACAGTTTTGGGTAGCCTAGTGGGTGTATAGTAGCAGACCATAGTTACTTTGGGGGTTTCCCTCCCAGTTTTTGTGTTACAGGGGGTTGAAAGTGAGATTTTTGGCTTTGCGGGACCTAAATATACATAGCTTCCACTAAATGGTTCTAGATAGTTATAACGCCGATGGGGGTATACTGGATACAGTTTTGGGTAGCCTAGTGGGTGTATAGTAGCAGACCATAGTTACTTTGGGGGTTTCCCTCCCAGTTTTTGTGTTACAGGGGGTTGAAAGTGAGATTTTTGTCTTTGCGGGACCTGAATATACATAGCTTCCACTAAATGGTTCTAGATAGTTATAACGCCGATGGGGGTATACTGGATACAGTTTTGAGTTACTTTGGGGGTTTCCCTCTCAGTTTTTGTGTTACAGGGGGTTCAAAGTGAGTTTTTTGGCTTTGCGGGACCTCAATACACATAGCTTCCACTAAATGGTTCTAGATAGTTATAACGCCGATGGGGGTATACTGGATACAGTTTTGGGTAGCCTAGTGGGTGTATAGTAGCAGACCATAGTTACTTTGGGGGTTTCCCTCCCAGTTTTTGTGTGTTATAGGGTGTTGAAAGTGAGATTTTGGACCCTATGTTAACTCAATATACATAGCTTCCACTAAATGGTTCTAGATAGTTTATAACGCCGATGGGGGTATACTGGATACAGTTTTGGGTAGCCTAGTGGGTGTATAGTGGCAGACTATATAGTTACTTTGGGGGTTTCCCTCCCAGTTCTAGATAGTTATAACGCCGATTGGGGGTATACTGCCTACAGTTTTAGGTAACCTAGTGGGTGTATAGTTTTGGGTGTTTCCCTCCCAGTTTATTGTGCGGGACCTAAATATACATAGCTTCCACTAAATGGTTCTAGATAGTTATAACGCCGATGGGGGTATACTGCCTACAGTTTTAGGAAAGTGAGACCATAGTTACTTTGGGGGTTTCCCTCCCAGTTATTGTGTTTCCTAGGGCCAAATATGTGATTTGTGACCCAATGTTAACTCAATATACATAGTATGTATATTGATTTACAAAAGTTCACTTGATGTTCATGGTTATGATTAGTTATAGTTGTTTATTTATGTTTGAAAGGAAATAAACTATTTCTACTTAATAGTCGTTCATTCTGTTTAAGATGCTTTGAATCCTTATATTCCGTTGCAGCCGACCAATCAGCTGATCTGTGTTTACATGCTAAAATTCGGCGTAAGCTATTTGTCGCTCATCTGTACCAGGAATAGGTTGTCCCGTCGGGCTCTTATTTGGTTCTACTATTTTGCGCCAGCTTCACACTGGTGCTCATTCGACCAGTTGAAGTTGGCGCAAAATAGTAGAACCATATAAGACGAGATCTCGCGAGAAGAAAAAGAAGCAAATACCTTATTGCAGATATTACTATGTTTCCGAGATAGCTTGATATTCTCGTCTGCTATGATATGCTTTATTTTAATGTTGCAATTTTCGTTTTATACTGGTAGTTGCGGCCAAATGTTGAATATGACAAGAGTGCTGTGAGAAATGCTAACAAGTGGATCTACAATCACCCGCGTAGTTGTTATGATCCTTTATTAAACCATATTTGGTATGTAAACTTTAGCTTTGAGCGATATTGAAAGGTTTGTTGTGCAATCAAGTCCATAATAGGACCACTAAGTTATAAATCAATGAATTCGAGCACATAATTTTATAAGATAAAATATGATTAAAACCAGTTATGAACACATGCTAAATGATATAAACTTGTTCTCTCTCTTGAATGACATTGCATTGTCGCCAAATAGTGATATTGCTTTCTCATATGACATGCGTTAATAATCCTATTCCTAGAGAGCCTGTCATGTAATGTAAGAATCTGTAGAACCATCCCTTAACCCCCCCAAACCCCCCCCATCAGATCTGTGATAATAGCAATGAACAATCCCATACATTAAAAACATATCCCAGCAACAAAATAGTGTACATTGTTCCACAATCAAGTTTTTCTATGTCCAGAGCAATTTAGCTGACCCCAAAGTAACTATTGTCTGGTACTATGCACCCGTTAGGCAAATCAAAACTGTATGTAGTATACCCCAATAAGCCAGCTAACTATCTAGAACCATTTAGTGGAAGCTATGTATATTGAGTTCACTTTGGGTCCAAAATCACACTTTGAACCCGCTGTAACACAAAAACTGAGAGGGGAACCCCAAAGTAACTATGGTCTGCTTCTATATACCCACTAGGCTACCCAAAACTGTAAGCAGTATACCCCCATCGGCGTTATAACTATCTAGATCTATTTAGTGGAAGCTATGTGTATTGAGGTCCCGCAAAGCCAAAAATCTCACTTTGAACCCGCTGTAACACAAAAACTGGGAGGGGAACCCCCAAAGTAACTATGGTCTGCTACTATATACCCACCAGGCTACCCAAAACTGTAGGCAGTATACCCCCTTCGGCGTTATAACTATCTAGAACCATTTAGTGGAAGCTATGTGTATTGAGGTCCCGCAAATCCAAAAATCTCACTTTGAACCCGCTGTAACACAAAAACACTTTCGTGTAACAGCTGGTTCAAAGTTTGATTTTTGGGTATATAGTAGCAAACAATAGTTAACTTGGGTGTTCCCCTCCCAGAATTTGTGTTTCCTAGGGCCAAATATGTGATTTTGGACTCAATGTTAACTCAATATACAATGTATAATACATGGCATGTATATTGAGTAACAAAAGTTCACTTGAAGGGGATTATGGTTCCCGATGATGCTTAATTATAGTTGTTTATTAATGTTTGAAAGGAAATAAACTATTTCTACTTGTCTATAGTCGTTCATTCTGTTTGAATATGCTTTGAATCCTTATATTCCTTACCACCCGACCAATCAGCTGATCTGTGTTTACATGCTAAAGTTCGGCGTAAGCTATTTGTCGCTTATCTGTATCAGGTATAGGTTGTCCCGTCGGGCTCTTATTTGGTTCTACTACTTTGCGCCAGCTTCACACCGGTGCTCATTCGAAACAGAAAAATGGCAACGAAAGCCACGTATTCCAAAACGGTGAAGTTAATATCACTGTGTTGTACTTGGTACTCAGTGAGTTCGGCGAATAATGTAGTAACGAAATTAATCTTAAACGACTTTCCCTACCCAATGACTGTGACTATGGTTCATCTCTTGTCAACGTCACTGTACTCGTTGCCAATTTTGTTTCTATTGGATATTCCGTCGTCTGCTCGGATACCCCTACGGCTGTGGTTCAAACTTATCATACCCTTGTCACTAGGGAAGTTTTTCGCTTCAGTCTCCTCTCATATAAGCATTTGGAAAGTACCCGTGTCGTATGCGCACACAGGTAAGTGAATATTTACTGTAAACATTGAGGCATTTTCAGTAAATTAGATCTTCCATTGGCCGCTATCTTGCTGTCCACACCTGTACTATCGTGTACACTACAGAACAGTGGCGGCCTATCCTATCACAATATCAAGCCGTATGTGGTGGGGTGGTCAGTCGAGATATAATTCTTCACCCTACAATTTATCCATTTGATATAGACAAAACGTTATCTCTTCTTTCATATTTGTTACTTACAAGATAGTGCTAACTTTTTATTACATGTTAATATCCGTACGAAACAAATTTATCTGCCCAGGTCTAGATGCCAGCAAAGCTGAATAATTATTTAAATAATGAATGATCATTCAAATTGTCGTCTATGCACAAAATTTTATGCTTGTATGTTAACCTGACATTTCTTTCACATGTAATTTCTTCTGATATTGAAAACTTGATACAGTGCAATAAATAAACACTCACAATGTGACCACAAATCATGTCAAGGTAGCAATTCCTAAATAGTGTGCATTGTTGTTTTAGACAAAATGGTGATAGCTCAAACAGAGGAGTAGTGGCGAAGGTGTTGATGAAAATATTTTTCAGAATTGTACATATAATGAGAAACAATGATGATCTTAATGTAACAGTGAGCATGGTAAGGTATTTATGAATACACAGGGGTGGTTCATCTTTTATCTCATTCACTATTAAAGTCTTTGAGATGGAAGTATGAAGGTCCACAAACATTTGCTTGGCATAGTCCCAGAAGTAACAGTGACATAACAGAAGTTTGGTCTTGTACCAGATTAGTTTTTAATATGTATCAGAAGTGTCTCCATCTGTTGTATCTTTTAGGCTGACCCCTCACCGATGGCTCTTGATAACTAGGATCTGGTGGGACTAAAAAGATATTAGCTTGTAATGAGTTAGTTAAGTGAGCACCCTACCTAAACTTGCTCGATCTCATTATCGATTGTTGTTCCAAATGGTCACTTTGTTACAAGTACAGTCGAGTATCCCTTATCCGGAATTCCGAAATCCGGAAACCTCCGAAATCCGGACTTTTTGGGCAAGCACCGTTATGACGCCGCAGTGAAATTTTCCGAAGATTTCAGGTCCCAATAAACGACTGACAGTTGCGGTCTGACCTCGGCGGCAAGAGGTTTGTGGTGGGACCGTTATCAAGGTGCATAAATTAGTCGCACCCTCTCAGCCGACAATTGGGGGTCTCTTAAATTAGCATGTAAATGTGCGCCTCCAGTTCAGGCAGTAAAACGACCAAGGCAAAGAAACTTCGCCTCTTACAGCGTCCACGCTGTGATCATCAAAAGACCAGGGGCGAGTGTCTTGCCTATAAAATGACCATAAGCATCAGTGATGTTCTGTTGATCTGTTATATGCCTCACATCGTACATTTAGAAAAGAGTGATGGGACCTCAGGTCGTATTCTCAGCTGACATTGTCTTAAGCCTGTGTCCAAGCATGTATGCCACAATGACGAAATAGTGTCTAAATTCGAATTTAATCCCCACACAGTCACATCGCATTGACTGTTTCTTTAGATTCCCCATCACGAAATAACATTGAGGTACGCTTGCGACTGTTAACGCACCCTTTTTTAGACAAAATTATTCCGATTTCTATTGTTGAGTCGATATTTACAATGTTAAGTCGGAAGTGGACAAGGCGGTGCTCGTTTGGAAAACTGCAACGTTATGATTAACACAGACGGTTGTACTTCTACAAACTTACAAATGCATGTTAACAGCTGGTTAATGGGTGTCTGGAAAGGCATATCCGAAATCCGAAAAAAATCCGGAACACGCCCGGTCCCAACCATTCCAGATAAGGGATACTCGACTCTACATCTGAAGCTTGTAAAGAACCAAAACAACATTTTCTCCCAGCACTTATGCCATAACAGGGCACGAATTTGGCAAATATGTGAATTGGCCTTCAACTGGCCCTTCAACAAAATGAACTGGCCCTGCCAGTATTTAACTGGTCCTCTCAATGGTCTTGTTATTCACAATGCCGAAAGTGAAGTGAAAAAGCTGAGTGAAGGTGGACTTTTTTCTAGTTCATCACCGTCGCATTTAGGTAAACGTTTGACAAACTTGTCCATATTTAAACTTGGGAAAAATAATTTACGCAAAGTATGAAATCAGCGATGCTTAGGAGACTTGTAACGCTGGGAAAATTCGACACTCATATGCATTGTGCAAGTGACATAGAAGGACCAATAAAAGCAAGTTATACAATCTCATTGATAATCGTGTGCTTTCGTCAATACGGAAATAACCAAAGTACTCTGGATGAAAGCTGAGGTCAAGTCAATTGGGTCAGTTCACAATTTCAAACGATCGCGCGATTGTCAACATGTTTATCTTTTGACGTCGAGCATGGTTACAGAATAGTTATCAGCCTGGCGGACCGACTACTTTGACAACTGAGTAGGCGAAATAAACATTTAGTCGGCGCACGCCGACTAGAAATAGCCAATTTCGTGCCCTGCATAATTATACTGCTTTCTTACTTGAACTGATCTTCCCAGGCACTATTTTGAGAATAACTCGATCCATGCTTCAAATTGACCGATTTTTGGTTTTATGTCAAATCGATGTTGTAAGCATTTTCACTTAGTACAGTTATTATTCGTTAATGTTTTGAGGTTTGTTTTGTTTTTTGTCTTTTCAGTGAAAGCAACGATGCCCCTGTTCACAGTGGTTCTCTCATGGATTATACTCAGAGAACGTCCTTCTTGTCGGGTAAGTTGTCAATCTTAACCTGATGGTATTGTGATACAATATTTCGATGCTGGCCAATTATAGATAAGTAAGCCGTTGAGTGACATTTTTGGGGCTCATCAGAAATTCACTTGACACAGTATGATATAAGACAATTCACTTAGGCTGAGATCCCTCTCATCAGATACCACACTACCAAGTTCATTGAGACAGTGTTTTTAAGAGATAGAACACTAAGTTTTTACCAAGTACATGTAATCTTTTGACCTGCACTAAGTTCTGAAATGGAAAAAAGGGTGGGTACAATAAACATGTTATTGGCATAAGTGGAAACAAGTTTATCATTTAATTGTTGCAACTGTTCATGCATACTGAATTTGAAATAGCTGGTCATGTTTCCTGTTTAAATTGCCATGTCATTAAACCAACATAATCTTTTAAATAAGGATTGAAGTAACAAGGTCCACACCTACTTCCTATTCTCAATGAAATAGCTGTCTATGACGTCATGGTTCTACCACTAAGTCTATGACGTCATGGTTCTACCGTTAAGTCTATGACGTCATGGTTCTACCACTAAGTCTATGATGTCATGGTTCTACTGCTAAGTCTATGACGTCATGGTTCTACCGTTAAGTCTATGACGTCATGGTTCTACCGCTAAGTCTATGACGTCATGGTTCTACCGCTAAGTCTATGACAACTTGGTTCTACCGCCAAGTCTATAACATCATGGTTCTACCGCTAAGTCTATGACGTCATGGTTCTACTGCTGAGTCTATGACATCATGGTTCTACCACTAAGTCTATGATGTCATGGTTCTACCACTAAGTCTATGACGTCATGGTTCTACCATTAAGTCTATGACGTCATGTTTCTACCGCTAAGTCTATGACAACTTGGTTCTACCGCTAAGTCTATAACATCATGGTTCTACCGCTAAGACTATGACATCATGGTTGTGTTGATTATTAAAATTAAACCAAACGTTTTGTGTAGAATCATTGAATTACCAGGGTGAGGAACATTCCAAGGACAGCACCAAAAGCAAATCATCATTATTCCAATCAAGAGACATATTCCTGCCAGGTACCCTCACAGAACTAAAAGGTCCCTCCCATGTTGGTGTCATTTCTTACATCAAATAGGAGTGAGCTGGATGCAGAGATTTGACTTATGACTTCCATGTGCACTGTGCTACTACTGTTGGTGCTAATCAGGGAAATATGGGAATTACCGTATATCATATCTTACACCATTTCCTAAAATGGCTCGGAATACCCAATACAATGCTTATTCAACAGTTGTACTGTTATCATTATTTTTCATATTGTTTTAATTTCCAAGGAATTTTTTGGGAAATGTCCAACAGAATGCCTTATTTCGACAGTCCTACAATCCAATAAATAGGTCCATGCAATTAGTTACATATACCTATATGTTATATGTAACTCCTTTGTCCATGGTGATTGGAGAAAGATAAAAGAAAACCTGGTATGACAGGAAACTTGTAGGTCTGATAAAAGTTTACCACCTATAAGACCTGATTAATATTTCGCCAACTATGTAAGGTGTTTTTGTTTTCCCATTGTACTTTGTTGAGTAGTCTACATGTTTTTATCAATGAAATCATGCTGGGTATGTTTATAGAAGCACTCTGGTAGCCTGATGTTACACACACTGGCGTGGGTTGGGTGGGATGGTGTGCCATCTGTTAGCGAGCTGTTGAATTGACACAGATCTGTGACGTCAGTACATTGGGTGAACCAGCTGGTGCTGGAATACAACCAATAACTGAATAAGGCTCTGAATGTTGGGAGCACCTGCTGTCTGTCAGACTAATTGATGTGCAGGCAGTGACTGATGTAATAAGTAATTGATCAATACAATAAACCCACACATGCAGACTGAAAACTTGTCTCCAAAATCTATTCGTTGCAGTTAGGCATCCAGTGGGTGGAGGAGAGGTTCAATCATCTAGAAAATCAGGCTCCAGATGTCACCATTACTCTGCTTCATATATCCTATGACCTGTTAATTTAACGTAATAGTGGGAATTCAGATTAATTGATTGAATACTGCAGCTGCACAACGGTATTCCTGTGGTTGTTGTTATGTGACCAAAATATGTCATTAGGTGAAATAGTGTTGTTATTTTGCTTGATTAACCCTTTTACAACGCGAGTTGCATTAATGCATCCTGCACGTCAGACTGGGAACTGACTCTCAGAAAATAAATTGCTACAATAATCATTGTTTAGGAAGAACTGCTTTTAAATGCATTCATGATGACGCATTATATGTGTTATCATTGTTAGTCAAAACATGAAATATTATTACCCCTGGTATGAATGACAAAATCTCAACACTCTACACTCCTAATCCCAGTTCATTGTAAGTGTGGATCTTTCCTTGGTACTACGGTACATTACCATTAATATACCATTTAGCAATTACATATCATTTTGCATGCACTATGCAATATTGACTTTCTTTTATGAGATGCCCCCAAAAGTAACAAAAATTATATTACTGGTTATCAACATTCCTTATGCATTATTCCTTATGCGTTTACATCCTAGTCAATATAATGACGTTATCAGGTAATGTTATAATACTACAGATTTCCATTACCTTATACTGTGGCTAAGTCTTATGCTTGTAGTCCTACATCAGGACATGATGACCGATTGATGCAGCTGGATGTACGATGAGCCATGTTATCCCTGTTCCAGATTATTACCTCCCTGATGCCTATCATTGTTGGTGTTGCCATAGCAACTGTCACTGAAATCTCCTACAATACCATGGGTCTAGTCAGTGCTCTTGCAGCAACCTTTGGCTTCGCATTGCAGAATATTTTTTCCAAAAAGGTATGTTTCATATCTCAGTAAATGGTTCTAGAATTATTCAAAAAGGTGGCTTCATAACAGACTACTCTATACATTTACATTAACTATTATCAAGACACTGTCCATGCTCAAGTGTTACTATGTAACTAATTGATATTCAAGAACTGTACTTGTGATAGACAGTTAAGATGCTTATGATGTGTGTTGGTGTGAAGTGTTTGAAGGAGACTGGCATTCATCACCTGCGACTTCTCTTCCTACTGGCCTTCATCTCAGGCTGCTGTATGCTTCCATTCTGGTTGCTCTACGACTTCCGCTCTCTCCTCAATGACCAAACAATCGTAGGTTTTATCCAAGTCTGGGGCTTGATAATTAATAGGCTAGCTCAACCGCATGTCAATCGAAATGGGCTGAATCACCTGTATTTATGTACCATGGGTAAACTGTCATGGCATGGGCAGTTGACAGACTGGTTAAAGAATAAAAAGTTGGGTTGGGACAAAGAGTTCCAACAGGGCCTTTCATTGTTCTCATGGGCTTATCTCAGTTATTGATATTGATTCTAACAATAATTAATCCTACCATAATTGAATAGTGGTTAGCCCATATAATGATTAAAGTGTGAATACACATGCTAAGTGGGCAGCATACAGATCTATTGTTAAGTGGCCAGGTTCTGCCATTAAGGCAGTACTATTATGTTACCAGGTCTCATCAGGGAAAGTTTAATGCAGTTGTTTTTGCCGTTGCAATGTACACCGATGTACCATTGAAACGCTCTGTTCCTGTTGTCTTTTGAGTTGCTTTCAGGCTGAATCATAAATTCCGAATCATTGCTATAAATCTTTAAACGAGCTATATTTGCTGTTGGTTCCAGCTAAACAGCATTCATGCCCCTAAGCTGGTTGGACTTCTATTCATCGAGAGCTTCTGCGGCTTCATTCAGAACATTGTGGCCTTCACAGTGATTGCCATGGTCTCGCCGTTGAGTTACGCTGTTGCCAACGCGACCAAGCGAATATCTATCATCACAGTGTCATTGTTACTACTACACAACCCTGTCACCGCCACGAATATATTTGGCATGTCCCTGTCTATAGTCGGCGTCCTGGCATACAACAAGGTACAAATCTTTTGATGAATCACTCGGCAATTGTTGAGAAGTTAATCTTGATTGCATTACCATATGATTAAATGTATTATAAAACAAATTTAATTCAATCATGTTAATTCCAGTGATCCAGCCAATGACATTCATATCAACAATAACCAGAAACCTATATGTTAGTTGTTCTGATCATGCTTAATGAATGATTTTTATTAATTTGCTTTCATCCTATTTTCAGGCCAAGTTGGACCAGAGAAGACAAGAAGCTTTGCTTCCAGTGGTAAACGGTACTTACACCAATGGTCACATACCCTCGTCAAAACAAAATGGAAAAATTCATCACGGCCACTCCAATTCAAATGAAACCATAAGTCATAACCATTATTTCTTCGGTGAGGAAGTCATTAATATGAATGGTGGGTTAGGTCTGCCCATGACTCCGCCAGCGCAGCACAGCTCAAACATCTCCAGAACTAAGTACGAGGACACCATGGGTAATACAATATGGAGGAACGTGTGAGTAATGTGGCTGTACAGCCGTACCACATAGATCTCAGAGGCTCTTGCACTGCAGTAAAAGTCAACTAAGTCTTGTCAGGACATTCTTAACCGAGCTCATCTTCTTCTTATGATAGCCAATCTGTAGCCCAGTTATAGTCGTATTGACTCGACCAATCATAAGTAGGTGAAGTGGGGGGAATAGGACAAATATGAAGTCATGGATCTCAGAAATTATTGATAATGATTTATGTCCATGCAGTACATTGAGATACCCCAGACCATACACACAGCAATATCCTATGATCTACCTTGTATGGCTGGGAATAGGGTGATAGATTGCGGAGGAAGGAATCTACATTGATCATTGCCTGTTGTAGACCCCCTTTTTGTGTGCATGTGTTCATTTTTTCATTGGGGCTGGGGACCTGCAGGTTATGAAGTTAACAGCTAGACTGTCACCACAATCAATTTACATAATGTTTATTTTATCTCATTTTTTTGTAGTCTGAAATGTCAGATCTTTTAATTGGTGATTTTCTATTTATTTGATTCTTTTAGGGGTTACTATGGTTGGTTTCGCAATAAATGAACTATTACATTTGTATATATGATCTGATCAAATATCTGGCAAGCATTCAACTAAATACCTATCCTTTCATAAATAATGCTTATATGGGGATATGATATGTAACATTGTACTGTGATGACAACATTCTGTCCCTTAAGATCAACTAGGTAATTTGTGAGTAGTTGTTCATTGAATAGATGTGTTGAGGTGAATCAGCCCGGGGCAGGTAAAATGCCAGGCTTCTGATCTGGCCTACTGCCTGAGATATAGTTTATGCAATCAGTTGCGGTACATTTTTATTTAGCCAAGATGCTTGGAAATAATGGACATCCTTCTGTAGCTGCTATGTGGTTATAGAATGAGCTTGGCCAAAGGAAATGTGTGTATTTATCCGTATCATCTCAAGCATGCTTGGCCAGAAAGAGTTGAAGTTAAAGAAGTACTGCATATGGGGTCCTGTACTACAAGCATGAAATGCATGAATACATTCCAAGGAATTGTACACACAGTGTGTGAACAAGGTCTCAATGATAAGGGGAATTGCATTGTGGGCTACCTAATACCTGATGTTATGTATTTGCATCAACATGAACTTATCATTATTATTGACACTATATAAAGCCAGCATTATAACTTTTCAAACACTCATTATACCTGGAAAACCACATTACTATAGCTGCTATAGGGGAATTTATTTTGATATGAATTCCTAAGGCAGACTGATATTTAAATGGTATTGCTTGTTTGAAGAATGGCACTAACAATTGACAACCAGGTTGTACACAGAATGATATGTCTCCCTACACCATCAATATACCCATCTTGTCCCTGTCTTTCCTTGTCCTGGTGCTATCGAAACCATGTGTGTTATGCAAGTTCCGAATTAAAATGGGAAAAAAACGAAATCAGCTAATCATGATGTTTTCCAATTTTCTTCCCCATTCTCAAATATCGGCTGTCAGCTTGTGTGGATTCCTAAATGTATAGGGCAATAGGTTCATTTTATTCACTAAATCATGACTTTTCTCAACACTCATAGCATTGGTGTTTGCATCTCTGGACAGAGCTTATAAACACATCGTTCATAATTTTTGTGCGTGTGAAAAAACCTGGTAGTTTTATCAAATATTATGTGTTACCATCTTCTAGGGCAAAGAAGATTTCTGTATACCTAGTCTTGTTACAGATGCGTTGTTGATTTTGTACTGTATCGTTATATGTTCCTTTGTTTATTGTCGTCTTGATCTCTGGAAGACTTAGCATCCCTTTGTTATTGTGTGATAATATCTTGCCAAATATGAATGGTCCCCATTATTGCCGGAATCTGTCAGCAAATATGGTGTTTGTGTTGAATTAAGTAAAACGGGTTAGCTTTATCAGTTGTTCCCCTACCACCATGCATGAGTTATTAGATTTGTAATTCCCATTTATGGTGCATGTTAATATTTATGACCTTGTGATATACAGCAACATTGAATATTGTATATCAGCTGCAGCTACTTCAGGCTTTCTGTGAAATCATACATGATAGGTTGTCATGTAACTGTGGGAATAAAGATATTTTCTTGTTATTTTTTTCCTATTATATCCTATTGTTCTGATGGCCAGAGTGAGTCTGTCCACTCACATGCACTAACATGCAAACATATATTTACTTAAAAAGATACACACACACACATATATATATATGTATGTATATAAATAAATAATATTTTGTCAACCTATCCCTGCCAAACCTATACATACACCAACACACACACACACACACACACACATATATATATATATATATATATATATATATATATATATATATATATATATATATATATATATATATATATATATATATATATAATATTTTGTCAAACTAGCCCTGCCAAACCTATACATAGATGATGGGACGTGGGCATGACGCAACCTGTAGCATTATGATTACCTTTTCCAGTACGCCACTATGTGCTGCCCTCTATGGGCCATGGTGTGAAACGAGGTGAATGGTGACGTTTGGCGAAGAAGGAAGAAAATAATTTTAATCATTAAGCAAAGAATGCCTGTCCCAGAAGGCGCTGTCACTGGCGCTGCTCTTGCGTTGACTGTGTATGGATAACTGACAGTTGCACTTCTTTCAAGGTAATATCACTGTAGGTTACGCATGCTATCTATGAATGCTTCGGTTTGTTAGAAACTTGAAATAGAATTGATTCCTAACTAAGTTAACAATAACAACACGATCGAGGGATTTAACTGTTTAGTTCTAAGGATTGCAACCCAGTCCCGGTTAGGTCTCGGCGTGTCACCTGGCTCCTGTTTTCTATTGAATAAGCTACATTTAAGTAGCCCAACAGACCAACGTCAGGTTTTATCACTTTGTTAAAGAGGGAGTCCAGCTTTAGTTCTAAGGATTGCAACCTAGTCCCGGTTAGGTCTCGGCGTGTCCCTGGCTCCTGTTTTCTATTGAATTAGGTGAAAATGACCAAAAGCATACCCCGTCGTACAAGGTATTTTTCGAATGTACAACTTGTCGTACAAGGTGAAAATGGCAAAAAAGCGTACCCCGATGTACAAGGTATTATGCAAATGTATAGCCCATCGTACGTCGTAGGCAGGGTAGAAGAGTCAGAAAAATCTCAAAATCTGATTAGCTGATTTCTTATTACATGCAGTAACAACTTTGCGTGCTTGCACGGCCGAGGACCATTTATTGCATTTGCATTGTCAACAATTGGTGGGGAATCCCGGGAGAAAATCTCTACATACTGAAACAAAATATATATTAAACCCGCTGTACAGATGGGAAGAGAAAAACATTCCCCGTGGTACAAAACGAAGCCCCCAAAAATCCGTCGTATGGATTGCAGCTGATAACATACCCGTCGAGAGGCCGCTTGTCAGGCAAAGTTTCTTCAGTGTTTAATTGGTTTTACATGCTCAGTCACACAAAATGGACTGAGGTTATGAATTTGTATATTTTGCATTTGCATGCAAATAACCAGGTGAAATGCTTAGACTGATTATTCTTTTAACAGGATTAGCTAATGAAGGAACTCAGTTCCACAAATTACAGTGAATAGATTTGCCTGAGCTGGAGGTCCTGTTATCTATATCTCTCGGAAACATCTGGAGATTATAGGCCTGGTTAGCAGAATACATTGCATCATATCTAGGCGCTAGCCTGTTTTCAAACCATCATAGTGAAAAAAAAAAGCAGTGGTAAATGTGAAAAAAGAAATCAACTATTTTTGTTATGCACACCAATGGGGCACACCAATGGGGTCAGGTGTTCAGGGTTCTTGACAAATGACAAAATATTCCTTCTTATGAGATTTAAGTCATTAAGAAACTTCCACCATCAAAATTTTAATATATCTGAAGTTTTTGGTAAACAACTGATCAAATGATAGCCAGAACAGGTTAACACAACAACTAGAATAGACAAGTGGCCAGATCTAAGATTGGCAAAGTGCCTGGACTAGATCGCCCATTGTCACATGTAATCCACAAACATACAATAAATAATGCAATGAACAAGACATTCAAATCATACCTTTTTAATTATTAGAAGAATAGTTTTTTTCTGATTTTAAAACATAGAGAAATAACATTGCAACAAAAGTGTAAGCTATTTCATGCTAGGTTGTCAAACACACAAAGAGACATCTTGTCAAGGCAAATCAAGGTCCCAAATCAGTACTCTAGCCACTGCCTATTATAAACATCTGTCAGGGTAATGGGTTTTTGCCAAGTGGGCATTAGCACTGATGGGAGACTGTCAAATCCCCGTTGTATCTGACAAGCATCCTCATCCATCACTGTTGCTATTCCACCTTGTTGTTGAAAGTTAATGTATGTTATAGTATTGCTGTTTCAAGGGCCCTATATGTTGCTATGCTGAGGTCCAAAGTTCTGCTTTAACACTGTACAATGCACTACATACACCACTAAAGTGCCAGAGCACAAAAGCGCTTTGTAAGAAGGAATAGTTTGAAAGCTGGGATTATGAGAGGAACTGATGACAATTCAGATAATTTATGGTGTAGAGGGACAGACTAATGGGTGAAGTAGAAATCTAATCAATATTATAGGAATAATATGACCTCTTCAAACAATATGGGGTACACTAAACGCATATGTTGTCGATAGTCACAACATTATTTCTAAAAGGTGAGCGACCTTTATTGCTATTTATATAGATATATCATTGTCCGTGATCAAAACTGCTCAAGACACAGGGTGTTAGTCATGGATGATCATTCCTGTGGATGATTTATCTCTGATTGCCATGAGTTCTTGAATTTGTGTGATTCCACTGAACTGATGGTAGGGTCACTAAGTCATTTCTTCATAAATGGTTATTTTTAGAAGTTTGGCAGCTTACCAATGGCTAATGTTTTGTGCTTTGGTATGTTTTGATGTTTTGGCATTCTAAGTTCAACTTGGGTCTTTCTCCTGATGACCAGAAATCAATAACCATTATTCAAAAGGTCTGACACAATCTTTTCTTGGGTCATGTTTATACTATGATATTGGCACATCCAAGTCGGCTCATATGATAAAGGATGTATATAATGTCTGTTAAAATCTTTTGGGTAGTATTATATAAAGTTAAAACAGTGCCTGGCCATATCTTCAAAATCACTTTATTAACATCTGCATGCCTGACCTAGTTCCATTAGTTACAGTTTATGATTGTTTAGGTTCAGTCATATTGCAGGTAGTGGCCACAAATTGAGATGTGTTATCTTGACAATTTCTCCTTTGTCTTCCAGTTATTGCTGAAACTCAAGTATGGGCTTCGGCACGGAACTACAAGGCCATCCATCTCACACTGCTTTGCTACAGCTCCAGGATGCAGAAATTCGTCTGCTGGAGAATATAAAGAAATGCGTTAGCCAACGTATCAAGTGTGACCGTGATTATGCTTCAGCTCTTTCTGGCATGGTGACAACAGCGCACAAGCTCGAGTCATCTGAGTTTAACACCCCATTATTCCAGGTGAAGATCAAATCTTTATAATTCACTTTTGATCCCGTGTGACCTGGTGTGATTTTTACCATAAGACATAAGACATTATTTTCATCAGGTAATAGAATTTGGCTTATTTTTCTCTTCTCATTACCAATCTTCCCATTCTTGCAATAGCATGGCTGATTTGAGACACAAAATAAGTTCTAACTCTCTGAAGTTGATCATAAAAAAGAAGAGATATTGGTTTAGGAATGAGTCAAAAGGTAACCAAGCTGCAGTAAGAATCAGCCCAGAAATGTCATGGGGCCCTCAATATCCCATTAACAGACGTGTGTATGTCTGAACAACATGTATAACAATCTACAGAGCAGGATGTAGATATCATGAAACAGGTCTTAAATTAGCGGCCTGCAGCAATCATATTTACACAATACTAAGTATTGTTGTTCAAGGGGTCTAGTGCACTCACCATTATTTCCCTAATTTACCTTATGTGTGCCTATCCCATGGCATAATTCACCAATTTCCAGCTCAGTATATGTTGCTTTTGTGCAGGCATGGTCTACTGTTATCAATGAAACCGAGAACATTATAAAGCTTATCAAAGAGAATGCTGATAAGATGTGCACTCATACCCTAGAACGCTTGGTTCTTGTCATTAATGAGAAGAAAGCTGCACGGAAAACATACAGTGAGGAGCACCACAGGCTGGAGTCTGAGTTTAACAAGGTCAGCTCAAGGTCAATTGATTATGACCTGTCATGATTGAATTTGTGTTATTTTAAAGACAAGCATAGAAGTGGTTTGAAGTTTATGTCATAATTATGCTGATTAAGAACTGACATATAGATAGATTTCTGGTTGTCACTGATTTGATTTGTATTTTTGTACTTCCTTTACAGTTGGATGATTCTGTTAATAAGCAACAAACTGAAATCAGTAGATTGGTGGCCAAAGTTGTTCAAGATAGATCTAAATATGAAGAAGTCTGCCTCAAAGGTAATCTTTCCTCCACCCTCGTCATCTTATTACCAGGTAATTCATCAGTGTAAATAATCCAGTGTGGATCATTTGAAAACATAAGCAGTTGATGATTGACAGAAGAAGTGATATATATATATATATATATATATATATATATATATATATATATATATATATATATATATATATATATATATATATATATATATATATATATATATATATATATATATATATATATATATTATGCATGCATGCATGCATACATACATACATACATACATACATACATACACACACACACACACACACACACACACACACACACAACACACACACACACACAACACACATACATAACACACACACATACACATATACACATAAATATATATATATATATATATAGAGGGTATATATATATATATAGATATATATATATATATATATATATATATATATATATATATATATTGAGGGTACCGGCCGCCATATTCTGAGTGTTTAACATCAGACTCATGCTTAAACCAAATTATATTACAAGTGAATGATACATCTATATTGCAAGTGAATGATACATCCCTCAGACCACCCGTCATGCTATCGCGACACTGCATGTCTGAGCCATATACACGAAGGACCACACCAAGTCACTTCTGGACGCGACAACAGTTTTTCCTTTCATAACACCCTTATCGCGATTGTGACAGTTTGCTCGACGTTAATTTGTGCTGGCACAAGCCTTCATGTGATCGCTGCATGTGATCTCTTTTGGCACATGGTGTGAAATAAAAACTCAGTCAAAGACTGAACCCCATGTGTGAGCCTACAGAGCAGACCAAAAGTTTATCAGATCAAGGCCAAAGTGATAGCTGTGAGGCAGACATTTCAGAATGATGCTTCAATCGACCTTGCACAATTTATGCCACCCTTCTAGTTTTCATTATTCTTACAAACCTTGAACATATTGTGTACCATTTTAGAGAAGGTATAAAATTGACATGGACTGGGACTTTGTTTTGTGAGGAGACCAAGCTGGTCATCACTCTATTCACCATCATTAAATTATTATGATGCTGATTAAACCCCATGTGTAACAAAAAAAGTATCAAACAGAGCAGTATTTATCTGGATCGTAGAGGAGTGGCCTGCACACTGCATTGCTGTTTGTCTTTTAATGAGCTGTTTATAAGGACTATGCTAATTTCTTGTATCCGGCCTGGGAGGCTCGGATGGGGGGATTGTCTGTAGGGGAAAATTCAAGCCCATACAAATTGCAATCTCTCTCTCTCTCTCTCTCTCTCTCTCTCTCTCTCTCTCTCTCTCTCTCTCTCTCTCTCTCTTCTCTCTCTCTCTCTCTCTATATATAGATATATATATATATATATATATATATATATGTAATATATATATATATATATATATATATATATATATATATATATATATATACATACATACATATATATATATATATATATATATATATATATATATATATATATATATATATATATATATATATATCCTTTTGCTTTTGTGTTTATCCAGGAAAAGGTGGCTCAAAGTTAGAAGATTCCCGCAACCGATACACACGTTCAGAAACCAAGTTGCAAGTGACACACAATGACTATGTACGGATTCTCAAGGAGGTGTCCATTCACCAGCAGGGGTATGTCCGTACCACATTGCCAGATCTGCTTAATCTTCAGGAGACAATACAAAAAAAGCTGGTTCAGCAGAGGTCAGTTGGAGTCTAATGTATCTTAAGGTCGGATGAAACTGTTAATTAAGATATTGATGAAGGACTGGTACAATTTTGTTTTATTATGCAATAGTTCTATGCTAGAACAGTGTTACCCATACTTGGTAGTTATACAAATTGGTGCCTGCTTTTGTTTCTAGTAAAGAAATCCTAGAGGATTGTATTACGCACATGGATCATTCATCTGAGAGCTATAAGAAATGCCATTCCTCAATGTATCGCAGTGTGGAGTGTATTAAAGTGGCTGGCGTGTATGATGATTTCTTGAACAAATACAAGTAGGTGGAAAAATCAAATGTTCTTTTACTTGATAACTTTAATAGCAACTTTGATGAGAATGAATGTTGTTATTAGTAAATGCCAGCAATGTTAATTGACTTAGATGGCATAGAGGTTTTCTCCTCTTCAATTCAAAAGCTTAAATTTTCTGTTAGACTACAACATTTTTCAATTGTATTTCAATTGATTCGGCCTTGAAGTATTTCTTGTACTAACAACGTGCTCTGTATTAAAGTGATGACTCTGTTTTGACAGGAGTGATCCTCTATCTCTATCTAAATACGAGTACAAAACATCACTCCTGGATAATTACAAGGGAACCGCTGTAGTAGGAGAATTCGCCATCAACGGCCTCACATTGGAGAGCTTGAAACAAAGGTAACCTTCTTGTAGTCTCAACTGTCTGCTATTTGCGCTTTCTCTCTTTTCGTTTAATTATGCCTATGTTGAACTTAAGTTGGTGCAGCGTTAAGTATGGTGGTGTTGCTTGGTGATCTGATTGTGGTTATGCTGATTATCTTGCAGGTGTTCAGATTATAAAAATAATCTGACTTCCTGTCAGAGCAGGAAGGACCTCAAAACAGATGAACTTAAGCAGCTCAAGAACGAATTAGGGACACTGCAGTCAAGTGATACAAAGTATGACCAATATTTATACCTGGTTAGGATTCCATAGATATGTATTACTAAACACGTCACTGTTATCGTCAATAAAACCTACCAACAATTTGAGTAATCATGATGTCATCCATTCATATAATTCAAATATTGTTATTGGAAGTGAAGTTTTGGTGTGTTTCTGTACAGGCATTTTATCAAATGGAATGCTGTAGAAGTGCTAGAATGGGATATCGGAGAGCTGGAGTGTAATGAGAACAAACAGAAAGTGATGAACGAAATCATGACCAATGCCCTACAGACGTTGTCCGACTCACCAGTCCCTGCAGGTATCGAGTTCTCAGACAGTATCCCACCGTCAGGCAGCAAAGAGCAGGTACAAAGGATTCTCACCGCTGCTGTTCCACTTTTATTTCACATCAGAATATTTGTATACCTAGAATTCTTTTCATCTGCAGTTGGAGGCTCACGAATCAAGCAATCTCTCTCAGAAAATGAAGTCGACGTTTGGGAAGGCCAAGCTCTTTAAGAGATCGCAGCTCAGCCCAGCACAGGACGCCCCAGAACCTCCCTTGAAGGACTTCTTTGACCCTAGTAATGCACCTGAAACCAGCCATGAGAGAGAGTCACACATGGTCGAGGCAGCCCCTGTGGAGAACTCTAGCCACGGAAGTCTGGAGCCGGGCTATCAACCAGTAACCAAACTTTTTCCCTTTTGCATGTCATTCAGTCTTGATTTTTTGTATGAATAATTTGTCAACAGAAATTCACGTTGTGTTCACTAATTGATTAGTATTTTCGATGACCGGTGTCTGCTGGTTTGCAGTGTGACTTCCCAGGAGGGGCAGCGTCAAAGGTAGAAGTACCTTTGTAGACTGCTGCGTTTATTGCTTGCCTCTGGAGATTGCTTGTTCTATTGCACATGATACTACTATTTAAACCGCTTTCAACTCCCTGAATACCCCTGTGTCATTGTACAAGTCTTTGTCTTTACCATGCCAATCAATAGTCATAATTTACACATATTCCTCCTGACTGGGTGTGTGGGGGGGGGGGGGGGGGGTACAGAATGTAATACAAAAGTTACCCAGCTAGTGTAGACAAGCTTACACTATTGTATGCACTCCCATGCAAGACAGTACGTAAGGTATTTACTTGTAGCAGCTCCCTACAACCCTGAGTCATTCTCCAGGACTTGCCCAAGCCAATCACCTGTCATGTTTTTTTTAATGCCAAAGTTTCATGGTTGGTATAGACAAGCCCACCCATTGAATGTGACTCTGGTGTGACTTAATGCATCTGTGTACCAACCATGGTTTACAGTTTTATCAGGGGTTTTGAGGTGCAGTGTGAATGCTCATCGACAGTTAACCTTTTTGCTTTGTAAATTGCTGCTTTGAATTTCCAAGGTATAAATATTAAGATTCATTCATTGCAGTTGTGAGGATTTGTTGGAGATGCAATTACAGAAGGGGTTCTTTATCATGTTATTGCTGTGCTTGTCTGGTAGTTGAAGTGAGATTGTGTTTTATTTGAGTGAAATGATATCCTAAAATTTCACAAGTTCATTGAATCATATTGACTAAGTGAACATTATGTGCCTGTCTTGGTTATCCAGCTCACTTTTCTTTTTTACCTGTATTCCTATTGCCTTCTTCATTATATTTAGCATTTGGAAATGGAAATGACCAGTTCCATTTAGAAATGGATGGCAGATTAGCTAGATAGTTGCTTCCATACAGATGATGAACCTCTGTAGATTCCTTAAAAAATCCTATTAAAATTTACTTTTACCTTATAAAACCCTTCCTTAAACCTGCTTACGTGGCAGAATAGTTTAAGTATCTGTCTCTTGCTTTGTGACTTTTGGTGTGTTGATCTGTAAAGGTTGAGGTGGATGGGTTTAAAATGACCAATTAATTCTCCTTCTAAATACTCATATTTTGGTTGATATGGCATAAATAAATAAATTTCTATAGGGACAATTAATTGAAAACATCAATGAAAATATTACATTATTATACAACTAATCTGACCATTTCAATTATAAGCCAACAACTGCAACTATGTCAAAATTTTAACGAGTTGATTCACATGTGCTGCAGACGGACTCTGTGGCAGTACCTGACCTTCATGATGAAGAGTGGTTTCATGGCCTGCTGCCACGTGAGGAAGTTCAGAGGCTGCTGGTTCACAATGGTGACTTCCTGGTGAGAGAGCAAGAATCGCAAGACAAAAGAGATCCAGTATGTCCTCTCTGTCATGTGGAATGGTCACAAACACTTCATCATTCAGGGAGAAGAGGTGATGTCATTTACTATTACTGCTTGAAATGATCATAATGCTATTAAAGTTTCCTTAAAATAGTTCAGCTGTGGCAAATTTAATATCATTATTAATTGATGGTGTCCATTGCTGCAGGGAAACTGGCGATTTGAAGCAGAAGTATTCGCCACAATCGGTGATTTGATTCAAAACCAATTCTTAAGTAATGCACCAGTTACAAAGAAATCTGAAGCCATTCTTAAAAACCCTATCTGCAAGATGGACTGGGAAATCCGCAATGATGACGTGGTGCTTGGAACACATATTGATAAGGTAATCACCGGAGGATGTTGGTATCTTTGGCTAGGTAATGTATGACAGGGAGACAGTTGGAAATTACCGAGGCTTGTGAGATATAAATGCTGGGTTTGTAAATTGAAATCTTAAGAGCTACTATGCGTATACAAAATCAGAGCGCTTGTGATACAAGCCCCTGTGTATGACAGCTGCTTCTGGTGTACTCACAATATTTATACTTTGAATTAAATAAATAGCTTCATACCATAGTAAAAATTATTTCAACAGGGCAACTTTGGAGAGGTGTTTCGAGGCACTTACAAAAACATGGATGTTGCTATAAAGACCTGTCGTGAAACTCTGTCCGAGGAAATGAAACGTAAATTCCTCCAGGAAGGTCGCATCCTTAAACAGTACAACCACCCAAACATTGTCAGGTTTATTGGCATAGCAGCTCAGAAACAGCCTGTGATGATTGTGATGGAGTTTGTTGATGGTATGTGATTTTTTATGGTTAATTCTCCTTTCTATGGTAAGAAATTAATTAGGTTTTATAATTTTACCTTGTCTTTTGGGGGATCAGTTTTGTGCTTCTGTCAAAAATTGATTATATTTAATTTACTGGTATCTCTTAAGGTGGCTCACTCCTTAACTTCTTGAAAAAGAAAGGAGCCAGTATTCCCAAGCCCAGCCTGATAAAGATGTGTGAGGATGCGGGCAAGGGCATGTCTTACCTGGAGAGTAAGAACTGTATCCACAGGTACTCAACCTTATGACTTGTGGTGTTTTGATTGCCCTTAAATTGAACAATTTTAATAAGCCGTTTTGTAAAATTTTCCACTTTTTATACAAGGCTAGTTCAATCACAGGGTTGTGTCTGTTCAATAAGGGATCTTGCTGCTAGAAACTGCTTGGTGGATGAGAAACAGAATGTGACCAAAATCTCTGACTTTGGCATGTCACGTGAGGAGGAAGAGTACACAGTGTCTGGAGGGCTTAAACAGATCCCCATCAAATGGACGGCACCTGAGGCTCTCAACTACGGTAGGCTGCATTTCTCTCTGTCCGTGGCTGTCTTCTACTGAGTAAGATCAATATTGCATCATGTCTTTTGTGGCTGCTTTCTACTATCAGATCTGATGAGATACTGAAATTGGCTCCTGCATGCTATTTTTTTTGGTTTATTTGTTTTTATTTCAGGAACATACACTTCTGCTTCTGACATTTGGAGCTTTGGAATTCTAATGTGGGAAGTTTTCGCTTTTGGAAAAATTCCTTACCCAGGCCTTACCAACACTCAGGCCAGAGAAAGGATTGAAGAAGGTGGGAAGTTTATATTTAAAGCTCACATCAGTTTCTCTATGTTTGATTTTATAAAATGAACCTCTTGACTGAAACCCATTTATCATATCAGCTTGTTTGTTAGCTTACCAGTGTTATTACATGCCACCAACATTGTATCTATGTTGGGATATCTGTTTTATTGCCATAGAATTATCAGAAAGGAGTGTTAAATTTTTTAGCTTTTCCACCATTTATTTCAGGTTATCGCATGCCTGCTCCAGAAGGCTGCCCTAAATCTGTATACAATCTGATGGTCATGTGCTGGGAGCACGAACCAAAGGAAAGACCACTGTTTGCCACTCTATATAAAAGTCTTCACAAAGTTAGGATAGAGGCTGAGCAATGATGACATGTTTCTGTCGAGTTTGTTGCCTGAATATGTGTGTTTAAAAGGGTTCATCTCACAAATTATATTTCTACTACAAAACACAACCATTGAACTGCAAATGGCTGCTTTTTGACAGTAGGTGCACTTTATCACAACAAGGGTGCCATATAAAATGTTTGCAAGTTTCTTTTTGTAATTGGATTTATTTTATTTATAAAAGTTTTCATCATACAGTCATTTGCACTACCAGCAGTTTTTTAGAAAATGTAATTATTTTACTTGAGAAGTTGGTTTTACTGCGACACAGAGATTGAGTTACCATCATTGCCACCAAATATTAGAAGCATTTCCCATTTAGACTTACTTATATCTGCTTTTTATTGAGGTTATGTGTGATTGAATTATCATAAATAATTAGTGACAGCTACCTGTTACCATAACTTTTGAACATAGTGAATGTCAATTGTCAGACCATGGTTTAGTTTGGCTAGGATTTATATGTTTGCTTTTTGGTTCAATTTTTGCAATATCACTGTAGCTTGGTATTTAATGCATGTAACAGAATTTAAGCATAGATATGTAAAATACTGTGATTTTCTCTTTTTTCCATACTTGCTGGACTCATATTCACAAAATCAAAGTCACAAAATCTTCTATTGTCAACTTTCCTTGCTGCTGTTAATCAATCTTATTTCAATTTTGAAATAGTCTTTGACAAGATGTTGACTGGGACCATCTTTAATATTTCTGTTGTCTTGTTATTCTCAAGTTTACCATTATGAATTCTGCATATACTTCCTGCTAGTTTTCCTCTATAAGAGAATGTGTGCATGCCCGCAGAATGTTCATCCGACATCAACCATCTCTTACTTCACCTACTTTATAAGAAGCAGGTGTTTCATTCTATACTCGAGTGTATTGACAGGGCTTCTTGAGTAGTTCTCTTTCTTGCATGGTTGGGGGAGCAAATTCCATGTGTACTTGGAGTGTTGACTACCATTCATTCTTTATTCACAAGTCTTGTGACTTTTGGCACAACTCAAATAAATTGAAGGGGTAATTTCATGTGTATAAATTACAATAATAGCATTCCGTTACATGACTTCAATTCATGTGAATTGGGAATAGAAGGGGGTAGGGTCATGACCAGTAATTTAGCCAAGCTGTGCGTCATTTTGGTATGCCAAGTCACTCTGAACCGCGCCATCACTTAGCTACCTATCTTTCTCTGAAGCATTCCACACACGTCTTGACTTATATTCTGTGCCTCAAATTCCCCTCTTCCTTTTCCCATCCACTTTTCACAACTTTTTATATAATGATACAGATTATTATTGTTGTGTATTATTGTATCTAGATTTGTTGACAAATGGCAATTTGTTTTGGAGTGAAATGAATTGAGGTAATGTGGTTATATAACTATCTAGTCATTGTTACTAAGTACTCAATGTTCACTTCACTTGTTGCTGTACTTTATCTGAATATGTATATTAACCTACAAAGTAGCTTAAGGGGGAAAATGCTGTCTTTCTTCGTGTATTTAGATGAAAAATCCATTGGTGGCTTTAATGAAATTGTTAACTGACAAGTTATTGATTTGTGATCATTTACATACTTTAATCACTGCAGGCACTTGATTATCAAAGACACCTAGCCCTTGATCAGTTATATAGGGCTTTTGAAAGATTGAATGCCTATGGTTGTCCCAGAAATTTGACCATGACAAACAAATAATTAGCCATTTTATTGCAGAATATATGTTTTTGTCAACTAATTACTGAACTACATATTCAATGGTGAGGTTTAGTGGCTCAGGTTACGTGTATATTTGTCAGAGATACAAGAATCTTATGATTCAGAGGCATTGTTGGAACATATGATACCAGGTCTTTTCTTTATGATAATTTTCATACTCAGAAACAGACTTGTTAATGACCTCCATGACGGTATTCTATGTATTGGTAAGAGTTGCAGCTTGAACATTATTCTCCATAATTGTTTTGCATCTGTAACTCAATTTGTCCATAGTGTTATAACCTTGGATATTATAGGACTAGTAGATAGATTATCAGTATCTTAAGTTTGGTACATTAATAACAGCACACTGACCTAACCTAGTGCATATTATCTCATCTTGTATAATTGACACTAGAATTTTCTATTTTTAACAACTTATATTCATTTGGGAAAAAAATATATTTCTGAATAAACTATTTAGAATGGTTCCTGTGTTTGTATTAACCTACAAAATATCACAAAATATGTTTATTACTTCACAGACATATATTTTTATCTAATGAGCAGTTCATTGTAAAATCATCCATTTAAAAACAAAGTTGACAAATCTACCACTAATATACATCTTGCAACTGTTTTGATGAGACCATGTCAATGGGTATTTACATGATGAAGGTCGTGATGACGGTCATGGTGGAAATCATACATCTAAGAAGCCATCTTCCTTATCATTGTCCTGATCTCCATCGTAAAACTCATTAGGCGCCTCAACTCTACCAATCACAAAAAAATATAGTTGATTTTTTTACAGATGATTAACCATGGTACCACATATAGCATCATATTAAGAGACTACTAAGATCTGGAAGAAGTACTTTTAGTAACTTGAGGTGTTCACTAAAGTTTGGAGAGATGAGCCGCATTTACTTGTGTACAAATCGCAACATTTTTAATCAAATGGAGGGGGGTGCGACTTGTACACGAGTAAATACGGTAGATCCAAGATGTCATTTTGCAAAATATATACTTGCCTTGCTTCCTCCTCAGCCTGTGTAACCCTCACATCAGGATCTTGTTCTGGAGCCTCCAGTCCCTCAAGACTCAGCAGATCAGGAGGGACATCTTGCATCTGAACGCTGGGGGCATGAGCCACGTGACGCAACATATCTGTGATGTACTGCTTGATCGAGTCTAGGTACTGAAGCATTCATAAACACACACTGTGCAAGTCAAATTAACTGATTAACCTGCAACCCTCCTGAAAGAACAATGATGCAGCCATTTGCTTCATTATGAAACAAATAAGCAAACAGTATTAGTTATACCACACTGCAACGCTAGCATGAGATTGATCAGTGACACTCGTAACTAACCTGTCTCGTATTGAGGTTTTCTTGCTTAGTGTTGATATCCGGATGAAGCAGGAAATCTGGCCGGAAAAACTCAAAATACTCTGAAAAAAACATCACAGACCTCAGTACCTGTCAATATTAAGGCCAATCCAAGTATGAAAATACCTTAAGCCTTGTTGCTCAAGGACATCGAAGGAAAACTATACCATTGAAGGGCAGGTCATTGCTGATTTCTTCATCAAGAAGGACAGATGTTTCATAGCTCCAACATCGGGCCACATTCTTCAGGGTGTACCCTCCACCACCCAGAACCATCAGGGGAATACCCAAGTTCTTGATAAACTTGACACACTCTCTGTTCACAACACATAGTTTTATGAATGATCAAATTACCAAAATTTCCCCTTAATTTATTTAAAACCATTGCATATTACTAAGTTATAGTGCCGAACTATGTTAAAATTGAATTATGACTGATTAGAAGACGGTGACAAAGTGTACCACTATGAATAGACATACTTACCCATGACCTTTGGTACTCAAATTGAAGCAACCCAAACGATCACACCCAAGAGAATCAGCCCCACACTGCAACAAACACTCCCTAGGTAAAGCCATATCTTAACTCGTAAATATTGTTCCATGCATGAGAATGGTGTTGCTACATGTTATACAAAGTAGGATATATACCTGCAGAACAATACACGTTGGTCGATAGAAGTCCACAACTGACTGAATCACTGGCTTGAAGGTGCTGACATACACTAAAAGACAAACATTGTGTTTGAGGTGGGATTTAACCCCTTGAACCATTAGCAAAATGAAACTTCTTCTTGTTATTGAATTCAAAAGATAGGATGACAAGGCAAACAATGAGTACAATGTTAGATGGGTGAATATGTGGGAGTATATACCACATTCAAATCATTAAAACTTACTGGCATCATCAATGCCTTCTTTAAGAGGAACATTGACAGAATAATATCTCCCACTTTCAGCACCAACTTCAAACATATCTCCTGAAAGAAAAGAATAAACATACCTGGTACACAAAATCCTTCTCATTAAATTATTGAGATGCACAAGGAGTTCCACTGACTACAAACAAGGGATGCAAGAATGACAGGAGAAACCCAAATATCATGTGGCTGTTTACTCACCAGTACCAGGGAAGAAATAGTTGCCATATTTATGGAATGAGACAGTCATAACTCTATCTGTGAGGTAGAAAGCCTCCTGGACACCATCACCATGGTGGATATCAATGTCTATGTAGAGAACGCGAGGGTGATACCTATGCCACATAAAAAGCATCAGAGCAAATAATCAATTGTGGTGAGGTATCGAGTACATTCATGGTCAAGTCAAGTGCATATATACTCTTCTGGCCCCATAAATCAGTAGCAATGTGCCCGCTGTTTGTTAGGGAACTAGAATTCTTTTCTACCACCACAGCATCATGGCCGTCATAAGTCAAACCTATTTTCTGGTAAGACACCATACTATGAGACAAATAGCGACTTACTTCAATAATTCCAGTATGGCGATGACAATATCGTTCACATAGCAGAAGCCAGAAGCCTGTCGCACACACAATTCAAGGTGATTTCTTAATTAGCATTAATAAGTGTAGATACAGTGGTTTGTCTAAGAATATCACTTTTCTTCAAGTTACCTCAAATTTTTTGGCATGATGAAGTCCACCAGACCAGTTGATAGCAATGTCACATTGCTGAAACAAGAACAGGGGCATATACAAGGATCTCAATTAGTGTCTGTGGTTTTATCGACATATCATCATATTATATAATCTAACAGGTTCCTACATTATTATTAAGCTTGGCAGCACTTTCCAGAGAAGCTCCTGTGTACATGGCACAGAAATCATAGATTCCATCAAACACTGGACTGAAAGCAACACATTGAACACACTGGTTATGATAAAGTCTAATTGCACCATACAAGCTATGAAAGGTCATGCAATGTCATGATACACGTCACATCAAATGAAACTTTATCTTGCTGTAGTCATAATGGGATTATCAAGAACGACTACAATTATGCATTATTTTAATTAACCATGTCTCAAATGGGATGGAAGATACAAATAAATTCCCCAAATAATACACCTGTGGAATATTGTATCCATTATATATTTCAGTTAATTTCAGAGCCCATAGAAAAGGCTATCATGAGTGAAGTAGAAGCAGAACTACCGGTAATTTTTCTGTTTTAATTGGACAGGAACGAAAAGGACCAAATCACCAGCTTTAATTAACGTTATGAACATCTAACAACACAATAATAAAAAATCAAATGATTCAACCTACCAATCATCCCCAACATTGAACATGCTCAAGCATTTTGTGAAACTCTGCAGATTTTGTGGGGTAACGCGCTGAAGGAAATCAATGTATTCGTCTGAGTGGAACCGACACATGTCATGAACAGATGCCTTGTACGGTCGATACACTTGCATTTTTTTATGTAGGCCATAATGAAGCACCAGATTGTGGGTGACAGTCAAGCGATGGGGTTTCATGGGGTGACCTGGTCCTGAAAAACCAATGCAATTAATGGGAAGCAACAAAGTCAAATCATAAAGATCTTTATCCTATCTTACCAATGCACCAACACACACTTGTCATGTTATATGAAACCAAAATACATTTGCAATTTAACCACCCCACAAAAAGGTTTCTTGGGCTCTATCAGTCTATGGCTATGCAACATTGAAAGAAAATGGTAGTTCAGAGATAAGCAAACAAAGCATGACATTTTCATTATGAACTAACCTTTGACACTTAAAACAATTTTACACCGTCAAGTGAGTATTAAGTTAATCATCACCAAACATTGAAATGTGACTTCATCATCTGCGACAGACCTGCTCGTGATTAAACGCTAAATGCTAGCTAGGCGAAGGCGAAGCAGCTCGGCACCTGTGCTACAATTACAAATGTCAAATGCCTGATTGATGCTACACATTTCCGCTCCGCAATCGAGCTGAGAGTCGGCTACTACATATATCAAACTAAACAGTGATATACAGATTCCATTTAATACACTAAACGCCTTTTTTTCAATACAAATACTGAGTCAAAATATACCATAGTGGAAATTGCCGACTTCGGGATCATAAAAGTATACAACTCTTTTTGACGCCATTTTTCCTCATACGAACGCATCAAAAGCAGATGATTTGATTTAGATATATCACAGGTAGTGCTTGGCAGCAGCGTTTATGCTGTCCTCCGTGCTGGAATCAGAATTGAAAACTCCCTCAAATAGATTTAGTGAAAACGACCGCTGTCTTATCGACAAACTAGCACAATAAAATCAATTGAACGCCCCTCCAATGGCTATGTTTCACAATTAATAATTTGCATTCCATATATTTGTCATATATTTTTTGAAAAGACACCAAGAGGTATATGATACAAATAATTTGATGTTGTTGACATCCATACTCTGAGCAACCGCTGAATACTGGGTACATGCTAATGTTTACTTGAACATAAACGAATGCTTTGTTTTAATTATGAACTTGAATGGGTGGCTATTCCATTTTGGCTTCTTTGGTAAGTACGCACTATAACATTGAATACATGCTCAGAAAAAAATATCAAAATTTGCATGGTTAACTCAACAGACTATCAAATGAGGAAAATTGAGCATAAACGTATTGAATCCAGGTCGTGTACAACTACATGACGAAACCTCCTACTCAGAGGGATGGAACATATGACCTTGTCCCAGGAAGGGGTGTACCGCGGGACCTTGAAAACCCATACCCGTCGTACCAAGTGAAAATGGCAAAAACCATACCCCGTTGTATCAGGTATTATACAAATGTGTAACCTGTTGTACAAGGTGAAAATGGCCCAAAACAACATACCCTGTCAAAGAAGTTATTACGTAAATGAATTAGTCGTCGTATGAAATGAAAATGGAATATGCGGCTAGGAAGCTAATGTGGTCAAATTGATAAATGAGCATTAACAAGCTGTGTAGATGATTTATGTGGAACCTGTATTAAGAGGGGTCATAAACATTTATATGCTTAACCAAAGCCATTATTAACCCTATCATGTTTTTCAATGTAGCTGTCAGTTAAGATAATTTTTCAACCCATGTCATGACCTATTCTCTGTTGCTCCGCATCGTCCCCGCCTACTTTTGTAAATATGTGGATCCTCCGCCCAGAGCACAGGCACCCAGTCAATTCATTCATCGAGCGCCTTCAGCAGTGTTCGGTTTCGCTTGACTCATGTATATATTATTATACATTTTGCTGGCGCTCGGGGGAACGCGCTCGTTGGGGTGTCTGTGACCCAGAGAGTGCTCAAAGCTACAACAGTTAAAATCACTTTTGACGGTTAATATGTGTGAGCGATAAAGCGCTGGAGTTACACACCAGTCTTCTGGGTAGACTGATCTGCTGATGAAACTGGAAACCGGTTATCTGGTCTCTTCTAGTTCTTAAGTTTTTTGTCAATTGGATAAAGTCAGTCCATGTTAAATCTTTTATCAGTACGCTTCTGGTCACAAAGTTATTCTAACCATTGATTAATCGTTGATGCAATGATCTGATGATGGTCTACAACACTACTCTGCACTAGTCAAGGCAACTCGCCCCTGGTGTTTTGATGATCTGATGACACCTTACAGCTCGGATGTGAGAGATCGAAAGTAGTAAACAGTGCGGAGCTGTCAGAGGCGGAGTTTCTTTGCCTAGCAAGGCACTCGTCCCTGGTGTAGGGGTGTCAGCCGAACCTCGCCGCAGGCGGCTGCGCTTGTGCCTCAATGTTATTTCCAAGTTTTTTCAACTTGCTCTGACTGGCATTTATATTTAAGATACATGGACGAATGATACATCAAACGAGAGCTAACATATTGAATTTCAATAATATTGTCTTACTTTTCGCTAGCCCTAGGAGCTAACTTTTCGCATTTTTGACTTTTCGAGATTCACTCCGTTTCGAATTATCTAAATCGGTTCGTATTAGTTACTCGTATCGTTTTTATTGTTTGGTAAATGACATAATGTTCATGATCATATAAAATCTAAAAAAATTGGCCAAAGTGAAAATAACATTATTTACTTATGAAATATTACGGTGTAAACAAAAGTATTTTTTTCCCAATTTTATCAGAAACCCCAGAAATAGGTGCTCACATTTGACAAATTTAAGTATGATGTTACAAATGGGTGAGTTTTTTTTCAGATAAATGTAAATGTTTTGTCGTATTTTGCACTTCAAAATGTCGTCCAATCATCTCATGCAAGCCCCGTGAGCCCGTATCAGGGTCAACCTTGCCTTGACACAACACGGCTGCGCACACTCGCAACCACCGCTGATCATGCATCGTCAAACAAAGTTGATTTTTGTTCATTTTTTAGTCTGTTCCTTAACATCCATATACGGGGATAATTCAAGTATAGTGGAACACTTTGGTCAAGTTTATTTTTGAATCGATTGTAAATGTTTCGTCGAATTTTAAACTTTAAAATGTTCGATTTGTTTATGCCCGTGCCGGGATAGCACATAGCTTGCCTTCACACGGCCAACTCAAGATCCCTTACGCGGCTGTTGCTTGGGGTCAAACTAAGTCGATTTTGTTCATTTTTTAGTCTGATCCCTAACATCCATCTGTATTCGGGGATAATCCAAGTATTGTGAAACACTTTGGTCAAGTTTATTTTCAAATCGATTGTTAATGTTTTATCGAATTTTAAACTTGTTCGATTATGTCATGCTCGCGCTGGGAGAGCGCATTGCTTGCCTTATCAGCATTATGTATTTTAAAAGAACACTCGATTCTTGAACTTAATATGGTACCTGATTTATTTATTTGGGGTTGTAGATACAAAAAATTATCCGTTATAGGCCAGTAACTTCAAAGAAAAAATACCTCTTGCGCTGGCGCGTGGAATTCGGCAGTTAGGGTTCACAGAGTAGATGTTGAGCTGCCGACAGCTACTGCGACGCTATTCACTACTGTGGCATCAGATCATCAAAACACCAGGCTGGTGTTTTGATGATCTGGTGCCACAGTAGTGAATAGCGCTGCGCTGTCAGAGGCGGAGTTTCTTTGCCTACAACACTGATTTGTGTAATATAAATATATATGTGTAGTCATGCACGACGACTAGCCCTACAGACTACAAGACGTCTGAGTAGACATATTAGGAAGGTATATATTTACATTACCGTTCGACCGGAGCTAGCACGACGTCTTGTTGTATATTTGTTAGGCTAAGAAACTGTTGCATTATGCCATTAGCTCTTTCAAACTAAGTACGGGTAGTGCTGCATGCTAGGTGATAAATAGAACCTGACGTTGGTCTATCAGGCTATGTTGCATTGCTTAAAACTCTGATCTTTTGTCTTTACCAGTTTACATGGCATTTGCTACTGGTTAAAACTATTGTATTTGCATCAGTTAGATGATTGTTTTCGTTTTACCTCAGCTATGGTTCCAATCATTGTCATTGCCATTGGTTGTCGGGCAAGTACTCTGGTTACATGGCCTAGGACTTGATCGACCTTGGTGTGCAACACCTATTAAATTCATTTCTAGAATTTGTTCGATAATTAACATATCGGATTCCACATCAGGGAACCGCCAACTCTGTGTGTCAATCGCCATGTTGATTCAGTGTTCATCAGGTCTACTTATGTATGCACACATTTATAAACCCAACATAAGAGTTGAAAAGCTGTGCATCCATTCTTGGATACAGCACAGACATAATAAATGTGGCTGTTGAAAGCTTGCACCTAAGATGCCTGTTGTTTAATTTGCAGCCTTTATAATTGCGGAATTCTTTTTCCACCAAAATCACTCGGGGGGGGGGGGGGGGGGGGGGGGGTTTACAAAAACTACCCTAACAGTAGTGCAATATTTCCATAAAGCTATGACTTGCTTTGTTTTTTTTTGGTTTTTTTTGTTGGGTTGGGTTGGGGGGGGGTTGGGGGGTTGGGGGGTTTACAAAAACTACCCTAACAGTAGTGCAATATTTCCATAAAGCTATGACTTGCAGTACCAGGTAGTATTCTTTCAATTTCTTCTATCCCATTTGGAATTCAATGTCTGTCCCGTGCTTTCTGTGGTATCTAAATGAACTTACATGTATGCAGAATCTTCAACAAAATATCCATGATCTTTTAACCTTCTGTTTGTTTTCAGATTATTCTCTACCTCCACTAGCTTTCAGGGAAAGTTGAAATATTTGATGTGACATGGCGAACAGAATCATCATTGGAGGATTTTGTATCAAATATTTATCCCTAGGAAATAATAACATGTTAAGAAAGGCTACTCGTCTGCCTTTGTCAACATGGAGCAGGAACCAGGCTAAATTGCAAGGAAATATTGCATACCATTCTGTTGGGATGCTTCAAACGAATAGTGTTGACTTTTTTAACAGAAACACTTGTCAATCTCTGTCTTCCTACTTTTCTGCCTCCATACAAAGAACATTTTCCAATGACCCTGCTACCACAGAATCAACTCCCTCTTCATCCACACTTGGGAAAATTACAGGAAAACTTGCAATTGTATTTACTTGCAATGTTTGCAAAACTCGTGCATCCAAAATGTTTTCAAAACTGGCTTATGAAAAGGGTGTTGTCATTGTGAAATGTCCTGGATGTGAAAGCCTACATTTAATTGCTGATCATCTTGGTTATTTTCAGCATGTAGAGGGAAGGTATGAATTCCTATTTCATTCAATTATTTAAACTACTTAAACAGTGAATGGTATTGAACCTTGTATTTCTTACTTCAACATTTGTGGATTTCACAGGTAAATTGTAATCAAGCCAAAACTATCTTCATTTTCGGTGTGAATTGTTACAGGAACATTGAACAAATTCTAGCAGCAAAAGGAGAAAAAGTTAAGCGGGTCACTGATTCTGAAGGAAACATTGAGATCATGGATGAAGATATACTGGGTCAACATAGTGTTACTAAATTGTTGAAGAGTCCTGAATCTGACTCTTAGCTCACCAATGTATATGTACACACACACACACACACACATATATATATATATATATATATATATATATATATATATATATATATATATATATATATATATATATATATATATATAGATATATATATATATATATATATATATATATATATATATATATATATATATATATATATATTTGGTGTAAATAAAGTTTCTTATGTTTTTTAGTGTCCCCTTCCTTGCTGATTTTGAAAAGGTTACGACTATTCAAATACACAGTCTTAACCTGACCTAGTGATCATGATTGGGGTATTAATTTATCATTTAAAAGTATCTATGCAAATTTTTGATTTAAATGATTATAATTATTATATTAATGTACTATTTGTTACTTAAGGAATATATGACAAATATACATTCATAGAATCACAAATGAATGCTGCAAATGAAATATTTAATAATGAAGTGTCTTGAATAGAAAAAATATGGACTTTCATAGGGTACAACAACAGTCAATATACGAAAAGCTAATTTATATTGTTAGGTTGTTATTTGGGGCTGCAACATGGTTTTGGAAAGTAAGTTGCTTGTCCATGTGGAGGCCCAGGCTTTTAGTGCTCTCTGCTTCATATGTTTTTATCCCATTTAAGATAAAGTATTGGTCATGAGACTTGTTCAGTTTATTGTTCAGTTTCTTAAACTTACAATTAAGAAATACAGCCTGTATATGTTGGTTTACTAAGTTGAAAAGTAAGTTTGTTAGGGTCAAGCAATAGTTTTAGATCGAGGAGTCTATTTTGATGTCATTATCTGATCATGTATAAAAACTGCAAATGAATATTTTCTGAAATACCTGAACAAAATAACAGTCCTAAAATACGAGGACTGCAGATAGACCATGGTTTGGCTGACAGTGTGGTTTGGTGTATTCCAGGTTGGACAGCATGAGTTCTACCAGTTACCTGTAGTTAAAAACACAGCAAAACTTTTCCACGCCCCGGCAGGCACAGTAGTATATACAATAGCGGTCCTGGCCCATCTTACTTCATTCAAAGAACGGGCATCAGTTCCGCTTATGCAGGATTTTAAATTTTTGCTTCCTATATTTTCTAAGATGACCTCAAACAGGGTAACTTGGGTCGGGCCGACCCCCAACGTGCCCAACCAGCCACATTAGTTCGCCGGTAAATCAACTTGACCATAGGCTAAGGTGTCTAGGCCGTTCGTGGTTATCCACCGCTTTGAGTCAAACCGGGAGAGTGACACCTTGTTGAAGTGTAGCCCATATATCTTGTGACCATCACTGCGAAGCATGATCATCCCATGGCAGAACTGCTTCTATGTGAACAGAGACTCCATGTATTGCGCGTGGTGTAGGTGCTACTTCACTACAACATTTTTCACTCCTTTAGCCTTTTTAATCTCGCCCTCACCAGACAACAGGATCGAGTGCAGCTTTTAGATGCAGGCCCACATACTCCTTGACAGGCACACCGGCGCATTCATACTTCATTTTTCCCAAGACCTTCTTATTGTTCATGTTGTCAGTGTGGAGTGTGTTATCAGGTGAGTAGTTGCTGGTGTCAGAGTGGGTGAGGTCCGCCTGCATGTCTGCGTACATGTCAGCTGTGCAGATCACCATAAGCAGCGAGTCCGTGTCTGTGTACAGCAGGCCCAGGTCACTGCCATATCTGGATTTCATTGTGTTGTAATAGTTGTACATCGGCTGCTTGGAGAGGTCGAGTATGCACATGCCTTCATACACTGGGCGGTTTAGCACTAGGCAGGTCTTGTGCATATGCAGGGCCGCCAGGTCGTCATCAAATACTTTGTGACAAGCATAAGCAGGACTGACAACTAGCCTGCATATTTTTTCCTCTCCTGCTGAGCGCACAATCTCAACGGTAACTAGCCTTCAGAGATTCTCCATTGTCTTACCAAACAGTTGTTCATCAGCTTTACGGTCCTTCTCAAAGTGGCTGGTGGCAACCTTACGCAGGTCTGAGTTAATGTGCATGTAGAACTCCATCCAGGGGCTCTGATTGAATATAAGCGTACAGTGTATCTTGGTAAGCCGTTTGGTAAAGCTTGAGATTCCTGTAGTGGATCACATACTTCTCTTTGTTGGGCGCAAGCTTCACGACCTCTGCTTATCCAACCGCACCACCCTTCTCTAGCTCCACACCTGTGCTCTTAAGCAGCGCGTTCCATGACAGACTGGGGTAGGAGTTGGCTGGGTGCAGCCTGTACTGCTTCAGGCAGGTCTTCCAGAATATCCAAAACGCATCTCCTAGGAGCTGCAGGAACTGGTTTTGCTTTAGTCAACGGCTCAGCTGCTTTATAGCGTGAGGCCATGTTCACTAATGTGAGGGCATACTTGTAAGTCCAGCGTTTCAGCACGTCATGAGGAAGAAACGAGAGATTGGCTTGGTGAACCTCATGATGCCCAGACACATCAAATTGATGTGTTTCAGCATTAGCAGGTAAATTTGCCATATAGCTTGCTTTGTTAGCCACCCCCTGGCAACTTCCTCAGTAAAACCCTTGCGGCTGTTGCAAGCTTCTTGATAGCTGTAATGTCTTTTCAATAGCCCTTAGGACGATAGGAGAAGGTTTGCATGCGTGTGCGTCTCCAAATGGCCGCTGACCTGCTTCGTCTACTTAGCAAGCCTGTACGCGACTAGTACAGTCGCAGCCATACCCAGGATAATGAACGTCAGCTCACGTCTCTTTTGTACATCTGAGGCTCACGCTCCAGTGCGCCAACGGATTTGCCTGTAATCAGGTAGTACATCCCAGAAAGTATGCTTCTTGGCCTATGCTGCCTGAGTAGATTAACAAGGGCCACCTCCAACAAGTAGCACAATCGAGGCCATAATGTTTACTTTAGTACATCACCTGGTATTATCCCTTGTTTATTTAGCATATCCTATGTGGCCACGGCTAGCGCTACATCGGCAACAGTCATGGCCAGGTCGCGTAGTGTGAAGTCCAGTTTGGGGATTGCTTGGAGTAACCTATTGATATACCATAAATAACTGCACCTTGTTACATCGGTGTTGTCATTTTGACCTTAATCCATAAGAAAGGGATCCTTTAATTGTACGTCATACCACAGCGATTTCCTCGTCTGTAGCCGATGTAAGCTCTCTCAGAAGCTTATCCTGATTGACTTTTTGCAGTGCCCTTCCACCCTGCAACAACCCTTTTAGCATTTTTGCACTGTTGCCGAGCAGTCATCAATAATGTACAGGGTAGCCTCGCCATTAAAACAATGGTACAAAACCCTCAAGTAGTCATGTAGGCGCTCCCCTGGATCAACCCCAACGGATGATAGGGCAGAGGATCACAATTTACTCAAGGGCACCGAAGAAGGGCCCTTCAAGTAGGTCGAGCATGAAGACGGTTTTCCTGCATCCTGTCTGCCTACAGACAATAGCCTAGCCGGGACCATCTTGAAATGTTAATAAACCACTAGTAGATTACGTTGACTGCTAGTAGATTTTGTGAACTGGATGTTGACACCCTCAGACGCATTCTCCACGTGCCTGCCAATACCATGTAGCTGGTCATCGTCACTCGTCCTTTAGGCGAGCCACAGGGCATACTTGCTGGTTAGGTACTCTCCTAGAGCTATTGTCACACTGGGGTCTCGTTTAATCGTTGCAGCAAAGGCCTTCTTCGCCTCATCCCACTGCTTCCCCCTGTGGGTCTAGGGGTAGAATAGGCCCACTGAAACCTCCTGCATGTCATAAGAGGCGACTAATAGGAGGCAACCTGTTGGCCGTGGGTTGCGACTCGTGTCAGTGGGCAATTGGTTCCTGGTGGTTGAGCTGAGTGGTTTGCAAGGGCCATATCTGCAACACACCACTTAGGCCCGGATTTCGCCTAGACGAGAGGCTGGAATGGCCTGGTCCAGTCAATCGGCTGGTGGTGACTTGCCCTAGGATACTATTTGCATTTTTCTCTTTTTCATCATCATCATCCACTTTTTGCCCTCTTTTTTCCATTTATCTAAGAAGGCGCCTGCTGAATCAGCTCAAACTTATCTATTAACCTTTCTGTGCGCCATATAAAACATATGTGTTGGTGTGCCATTAAACCCTATACTCACTCACTCACTCACTCACTCACTCACTCACTCACTCACTCACTCACTCACTCACTCACTCACTCACTCACTCACTCACTCACTCATCCCACTGCTAGTAGCCATGCATGCCCTGGGCATAGAATTGGTTGGGGATGCCCTCAATGGTCACCTCGACCTTTGTTATCTTCGGGTTGTAGAATGACTCAAGTAGTAGAATGAGGACCAAGATAGATGGTGAACCAGTCCAACAACCTCCCCCAGTGCCGATCCCACAGCCACGTCTCTGGTCTGAGGTGGTGAAAGCGCCGGCTCCACGTCCAAAGTCAGCCTCCATAAAACCAATTCCACGTCCAAAGACACCCACCAGACCAGTTCCAACCCCCCGCCAAAGGTCAACCACCACGCGACCCAGACCGGTCCCCATCCCCTGCCTCAAATTCAGGAGAACCAAGCGGGCCATCAAGAACCAACTGCGAGGATGGGTCATGAACGTCCCCAAGGCTCACCCCTTTGCCTCAGACCTCCTGATCTTCCAGAAAGGCGACAAAGATAGAGTACACAGAACCAGTCCTACAAAACAAGCAGCAGGTTGTTATAGGTAAAGAAGACATTGACTCCGCGATAGACCCGGCCGGCCCCCAAATCCAGGATATGCTGGAGAAGTGGGTTAACCTAGGTTCTGGGTGGATGTTCGAGGCGGTAGAAACCATCTGGATCGACATCGCGAAGTATCAACCACTCAAAGGCGGCTCCTACCTCCCCCTACCGCCATCACTAGCAAACAAAGGGGCCATCATAAACGTGAAGAACCGAGACAACTTCTGCATCCTATGGGCCATCGTCTCAGCCATCAACCAAGCCAGCAAGGATCCGCAGCGGACATCAAAGTACAGCATCCAGTGGCTCAAGGATAAGCTAGAGGGCTCAGGCGTGTCCTACCCAACCCCGGTCGCCCACGTCGGAAAAATTAAAACCACTCTCAACAGAGGCCTGAACGTATTTGGCTGTGACGGGAAAGCTGTCATGGTCTACCGTATTAGCAAACTTCCCGGCAACTGCATAAACCTCATGCTCATCGAGAAGGACGGCCTGTGTCACTACACCTGAATCAAGAACCTGAACCGCCTCCTCTACGACCAGACAAAGCATCAGCACCGCAAGTTCTTTTGCGAGCGCTGCCTCCACGGGTACACAACCGAGAAGCTGCTCCTGGCCCACAAGCCCGAATGTGCAGGCGTAGGCCAGAATGCCTTGTGAGTAGACATACCCGAGGAGGGGAAAAACATCCTATCCTTCCAGAACCGGCAAAGGCAACTTCCAGCCCCCTACGTCATCTACGCCGACTTCGAGGCCCTCACAGTGAAGCTTCCAGGACCGGCCCTAAAATCCAGAAAAGAGCAACACCCAGAAGACTCAGGAAGACCAGGGCTGTGGGTACGGCTACATAGTAGTCCGATGGGACGGGAAGACCTCACCCCCAGTCATCTACAGGGGAAGAGACACTGTGGAGAAGTTCCTCAAGGCCTTACAGCGAGAGGAGAAAAAGATCAAAGCAGTTCTCTCCAAGCCAGTCCCCATGCGGATGACCCGGGAGGACCAAAGAGTCCACAAGACCGCAACCCAATGCCACGTCTGCAGCAAACCACTACTCACCGACCGGGTCCGCGACCACTGCCATATAACCGGCAAGTACAGAGGGCCAGCCCACAACGCCTGCAACCTAAAGCTTAGGCTGAGCCCCAAGACAACCCCCATCCCCGTGGTCTTCCATAACCTGCGGGGCTATGACTACCTTCTCCTAATGCAAGGCATAAGCAAGGTAGAGGGAGACATCAACTGTATACCCAATAATATGGAGAAGTACATATCCCTATCCCTAGGACAGCTCCGCTTCATAGACAGCGCACAGTTCCTCCTGGCCTCTCTCGACAAGCTGGTCTCAGCCAATAGCCCAGACGCCTTCACCGTGACGGCAGAGTATGAACCAGACCAGGCAAAGCGAGGGTTACTCCTACGCAAGGGACAGCTGGACAAGGGACAGTTTGATTCTCCCCTCCCGCCCATCCAAGACTACGCCCACGCGCAAAAGGTCTGGAGCACATTCGGTTGCAAGAACATGGGCGACTACCACGACCTCTACCTCCGGACAGATGTACTCCTCCTAGCCGACGTGTTTGAAACCTTCAGGAAGACCAGCCTAAAGCAGTACAGCCTGGACCCAACCCACTACTATACCAGCCCAGTCCTCTCGTGGGACGCTCTACTCAAGAGCACAGTGGTAAAGCTCGAACTCCTCACCGACTACGACAAACACCTCTTCATCGAGAAGGGTCTGCGGGGGAGGAATAAGTATGGTCTCGCGGTGCCACGCCAAAGCAAACAATCCCTACGTAGGAGACTTCGATCAGGACAAGCCCACGAGCTATATCCAATACTTCGACGCTAACAACCTCTATGGATGGGCAATGAGCCAGGCCCTACCTACCTCAAACATTGAGTGGGTGCACCGGCCAGAGTCGCTCTCCAGAATAGTCTGCACCCACCCAGACGATGCCGAGACCGGGTACATCCTTGAGGTCGACCTAGAGTACCCACCCGAACTTCACGACGACCACAACGACTACCCCCTGGCCCCAGAGCGACTACTTATCCAGAACGAGTGGCTCTCAGACTACCAGAGAAACCTCCTTAACGAATACGGCAGCCACGGAGTCGAGAAGCTGGTCCCGAACCTGAGGAATAAGGAGAAGTACTTACTCCACTACAGGAACCTCAAACTGTATCTAGCCCTGGGGATGAGGCTGACCAAGATCCACCGCGCCCTATCCTTCACCCAAAGCACCTGGATGGAACCCTAGATCCGGAAGAACACAGATCTCCGCAAGGCCGCAACCAGCGACTTCGAGAAGGACCTATACAAACTAATGAACAACTTCGTCTTCGGCAAGACTATGGAGAACCTCCGCAAGCGGGTTGACGTCGGTCCAAGCTGAAGACAGCAACAAAATAACAAAGCTCATCACCAGCCCCGCCTTCGCCCGGCAGAAAATATTCGACGACGACCTGGCCGCCATCCACATCCACAAGGCCCACCTGGTCCTCAACCGCCCAGTCTACGTGGGGTTGTGTATCCTCGACCTGTCCAAGCACCTCATGTACGACTTCTACTACAACACCATGAAGCCCCGGTACGGCCGCGATCTCACCCTACTCTATACCGACACCGACTCCCTCCTCCTGGAAATCCGCACACCAGACATCTACCACCCAGCGTAGACCGCCGGCAGACGGGGTGTATCGTATTCAACCGTGGGTGTATCCACATCTTCCACCTACGACCGGCCACTGAGGGGTTATGGTGAACTTCCCGCATCACTGTTGGACACCTCTCCCTCACCACTGCTGGACACCTCGTCCTTGCCCTCCGCACTCAGGAGGTCATCCACCTTCTCACATATGCCGGCTATAGTGAGACTGGTGGAGAGCGTAAAGGAGTGGTCTTCCTGGCCTGAGGAGGTGTGGGAGTGGCACCACCCGGCGGACGTGGGGGCTTGGTCTTCTTAGCTCGAGAAGGTTTATCTAGCATGCCTTCCTCAGTCATACCAGTATCAACGTGAGTCGCCATCCGGGCCTTCCTGCCCTCAAGCCTCTTCTTCTTCCTCACGAGGTTGTGGTTAACCCTTTCGTATCCACAATCCATACATAATTTTAGGTTATTTTTAATGCCCTTCTGGCACTCTACACAAAGTCGATTTACGATCCCCTGCTTAATCTTAAACCTGTACATTGCGCAAAAGTCAAACTTACAGGGCCTGTCACAAGGTTCTCTCTTCCCGAGTAATATCCAGGGGAACTTTCTAGTTGCTGCCATTACTACCTATCTGCCTTTTGTTTAATTGGTAATACCGTCTGGTGGTAACTGGGTATCGGGCGGCACAACAAGCAGCTCCTCCTTTACAAAGCCACGGGGCGGTCCATCCAACAAAGAGTAAAGTACAGGCTCACCAGATTTAGTGACAGAGCGTACTATCCGGTAAACATCGAGTGACCACACAGGGTCAGTGGCCCGCCGCCGGTGGTCTTGCTCGACCTCACCAGGCTGGTAGAGGTAGCGAACGCCAACATCAGACAAAGCTTTTGCTCTTTGACCCCCAGCGGGCACTCTGGTACGACTGCAGAGGGCTTTTGTACAACTCGTTTTGCCTCTATAGCATCTTTAGGTTTTTTTCCAGTCAAGCGGGTCACCTCATTATTTATCGCAGAGACTACAGCCTGCAGTTGAGAAACCCACTCAGTCGATCGTTTTCCAGTATCCTTTAACTCCACGGCATACTGGTGTCCAAAGAGTCGTTCAGCAAGGGTGCGGTAAAAGTGTTCTACTACACCCTGGTCTCGATGGATATTCACACGGCCACGCCTGACTGATACTCCATGTTTTGCTAGCAGCTGATTCACTGCTCCCATAAACTCCCGTCCGGGGTCCACCTGAAGTAGTTTAGGCCAATGCAGCGGTCCTCGCTTGTATATCCTCTCCAGTGCACCTGCGACCTCTTTAGCCTCCTTTGTAGTCAATGGCTCGGCCGCTTTGTAGCGCGAGGCCACATCAACCACAGTTAGGGCATACTTGTAAGTCCGGCGCTTTACAACGTCATGAGGAAGAAATAAGAGATCGGCTTGGTGCACCTCATTAGGGACAGGGACATCAAACTTTGGTCTTGGAATGTGTTTTGGCACTGGCAGGTAGATTTGCCATATAGCTTGCTTTGTTAGCCACCCCCTGGCAACTTCCTCAGAAACCCTCGCTTCTGTTGCAAGCTTCTTGATAGCTGTTATGCCTTTCCAGTAGCCCTTAAGACTAGGAGTATATCTTCTGCATGCGACGATCCATACAAAGTAAATGCCGAGTCTCCAAATGACCTACTTAGCAAGCCTGTATGCAACCAACCCAGTCGCAGCCATACCCAGTATAATGAACACCATAACCCGCCCCCTTCTGTTCATCTGAGGGCTCGTAGAAGTCTGAAAGCTGCGGCGTCATTTTAACATCAGCCAAGATGTGAATGATCGGGATTTCCCCTGAGACCCCACCTCCACCAAATATTGGGCTGTATGTTATCTGGCCGGCCCTACCCCACTCATTCCTATCCCCTCCAGGATATGAATCAGTACTGGAAGTAGGGGGCTGTATGTTATCTGGCCGGCCATACCCCACGTGACTCAATCCTATCCCCTCTAGGATATGAATCAGTACTGGAAGTAGGTGTAGATATGGTATAGAGGCCCCGGGTAACCTCTTCACGATACTCAAATACATTGGCACTTGACAACTTCTCCAAATTACCTACTTAGCAAGCCTGTATGCAACCAACCCAGTCGCAGCCATACCCAGTATAATGAACGCCACCTCACGCCCCTTCTGTTCATCTGAGGGCTCGTAGAAGTCTGAAAGTTGCGGCTCAGAGCCCAGCGGGGCGACGGTTTTATTCGTTATCAGGGAGTACTCACGCATAGCCTCGTCCGCATCTCTAAAAGTATGCTCGGCATGTCCCTGGTGGCGCAGCTGCTCATTGATGAAGTCTAAACGCTCAGTTCGCTTCTTGGCCCATGCTGCCTGAGCAGACTGAAGCTGCTTGATTGCCTTATCATGTCGCTTACGTTCCGCCTCCAATTGGCTGCTTCGTAATTTAGAGAATAAAAAGTTGCTCCCAGAGAATGCAAGGGCGTTAACAAGAGCACCTCCAACAAGTAGAGCGATTGTGGCCATTACTTCAGTATATCAACTGGTATAATCCCTTGTTTAATTATGATGTCCTTTGTAACCATGGCTAGTGATACATCGGCTACAGCCATAGCCAGGTCGCGTGGGGTGAAATCAAGACGTGGAGTCCCGCCACCCAGAAGCATCTCAGCAAGCTTGGCATAACCTATTGATATACTGGAAACAACTGCACCGTGGTACAGCGCGTTGACGAGCATTTTTCCATCAGTAATTGGTGTTGTCATCTTATTCCATGTAAAACGGATCCTTTAAATGAGCGTCCGGAGGTGCTGACTTCGCTGGCTCTCCCCTGACCACAGCCTGTTTAGGGGCGGAGGCCACTAGTTTCTGCCTGTTACAATACAATGCTAGTCCAAACACCCCTAATCCGCCAACAAACAAAGGTGATGTCGCCCACATCGGCCAAGACTGAGTCGAACCCATCTGCCCTGCGGCGGACCCCCCTTCGTCCCGGTCAAACTGGGGGGCCCAATTTTTAGACTGTAGCGCGGACTTAGCCTCCCGCTGCTCTCTCAGAAGTCTATTTTGATTAGCTTTTTGAGACGCAGCGCCCTTTCAACCCGCCTCAACCTTTTTAGCGTCTTTTATAGGTTTCTCCTTTAGCGCAGGTTGAGGTTGAGGCGCAGGCTGATCACTAGTCACCGCCGTTATCTCTTGATTTGTGTTTTCCATGTTACCTACTAATTTTGTTCCTCCAATTGACAGCACCCAGACAAGTCCTCTGCAGGAGAGGTGTCAGACAGCCGGTCACGGATGGCGGGGGTGCTCGCTCTAAATTTGCAGTACTTGGCGGTTGTTAAGGCTGTGGTAAGCGGAGCCAACATCAACCATAGCGATGATAAAGTTCACATGTGGCAGTTCTTAGCGTGTGCCCAACAAACGGGTCAGTCTCGAGGTCCGTAATCAGATTTGGCTGATGTTCTGTGGGGTTTGGCAGAAACATACAAGCAATGCTAGAAAACAGTTGGAGAACTGACTGCTCCAGAGTCCGTGTCGTGCTAGAGCCCAGCCGAGCCTCATATTTCGCATAGAACTTTGTAATCTCTTCATCGGACATTGATTCAATCTTTGCAGCCGACATGTGCTGATCGCCGAGGTACTGACGGGCCTGACCCCCAGCTATGACAGCAGCAAGCCTATCTCTCTTAGAAGATAAATCTTCACCAGGGGTGCAGTGGGGTTCTGCTCGCTCGGCCGGCGGGCTAGCATCTTGTTCAAGGAGTTGATCAATAATGGTATCAGGATCCATGAATATACGTACACACCTTCTAACTCTAATATATTGCACTGCTACTCCATCATATCATGGTTGCTTAAGTCAGCTGCAAAGGTGGCTGGTTGGATGGCAGAACATGTATGGGCCGCAGTTGTGGCGGTGGGGGGAGTTATCCTCCTGATACTCCATGATCTACTGCATAGCAAACCAAAGCACGGCTAAGCCTATAGCGATTCCGCCTACAATAAGAGCGGTTTTCTCATCCTCGTGCGCCCCACGTAGATCGGTCTCGGCAACGCCGACAGGAGCCGGCCCTGGAGAGGGTCAAAGCTTCCTCTATCTGGAACAGGAGCAACCGCATTGACATCAGTATTGCTGCCGATCTGCTGTTCCTCAGTTGCAATGGTAATCTGATTGTTGTACCCAGCAACGTGTCCAATGGCGAGGCTCATATCCGACGGAGCCATGTAAAGGCCCGTTCCAAACACATAATCAACCTTTGAGGAAGCATTCTGGAGGACGTTCTGATACCGTCGGATGGATGAGGGAATGTCCACCGGGGAGTTGATGGCATCCTCAACGTTAGCCAGAAATTGTTTCTGAGCATCAAAGGACGTGCCAACACCTAGTATCTCTGAGTGGGTCTGTGCCTGAGCACCAAGAATGGCCCAGACATAGGTCCTAATGCTGTCATTGATCCGTGAGATACCTGGGGATGTGAACCCCTCCGATTTTTCTAGGATGAAAGTACTCCAGGCGATGTTTGCCCCTCTTGGTTTTGCTTTATGAAATCAATGTGCAGCTTGCCGCCCTGGAAAACAAAGCCGTTGGTTGATTTCTCATATGTTTGCCTGACAGATTCGTAGAGGTTCATGTTTCCGTAATGAGTGATGACTGGTACCTCGTGAGTTTCGGGGTCGGTGAAGTAGATCTGCCCTAGGCCCTGGTTGCCGCCCTTTATCCTCCAGTCACTGTTTTCGTCAACCCAAAACTCGCGGCAGAGCTGGTGGTAGATTCTCTTGTCGAAGGTGTTGTTGGTAGCCGACCATGTGGCATCATCCGGCAGTGATATTCTCATTGCGTCTAAAAGTCTCCGGATGGTGTAGTAGACGTGGAACCTGTAGAGGTTACTTAGTGCTGGGGAGTCAGATCTGAGGTGGTCCAGGGCAGAAACTCCACAGCCACTGGTTGTGCACCATACAACAAAGTTTACCTGGTTCTGCCAGTATTGCATGTGATTGGTTCTCCAACCAACTACAAGGCCCTCGTCGCTTATGTTTGGCACCAAGTATTTATCGAACAGGTTGGAGAACTCTACACAAAACGCATTTGTGATATTATCCGACTTCACCTGGATAAGAAGATGTGTCAGATCTTCGGTGGCAATATGTTATTGGTAGACAGGCCCGGTTTTGTACGTTTTATTCGTATTGAAACTAAAGGCTTGTTTATTCATAGTGCTATTTATCACACTCTGTCAAATGTTCAAAGCTAATAGAAAATATGTTGATGACACACACAGACAGCATCGCAGGGACCTGAGAGAACACATAAGCTCCCAAACGAAACATCTCATTACTATTTGGGCAGAAGCAAGTGGCCCCCTTCGCAGAGGATAAGAGTGGTCGTTTTGCCATGGGGCTGGGCATCGAGACTCACAAGACCAAAGCTGTGGATATACCATGTTATCCAATGGTAGGATCATTCGTATGGGGTTGTCTTCTGGTGTGGGTGCTGATACTGCCGTTATAACAGTCGTTCCTGTTATTAATGGAATGAATCAAGCGGTAGGCATAAGTAAGCCTACTAACCAACGGGGTGTTGTAATATCTTTAGACCAGCCTTTGGAGCTAGAACAAGGCAACGTTATCAATTTTTATACAACCACTCAAAACAGAGGGGCTACTTGGTCTGTAGTATCACTCCTTATTGAACTTGACTTATAGACGTATGTGCCTATAACGGTAGTATGAAACAACAACCAACTGTGCCGCCTGATGAGAATCAGGCCACTCCTATCGGCTGAATGAGATCGGTCTCAAGAAGCAATACCTTGAGAAAGAAATTGAAAAATATGGTGCTATGTATAAAAAATATAGGTGTGCAGTAAACTCAGTGGACGCTGTAGACACTGCTTTAGTTGCTGTGGGTATGTGTCTTGGCGCAAGTGGTGCGGGTCTGATGTCTACGGTGGTTGCTGCCCCTATTGCTACAGTCTTGGGTGCTACGGGGGCCGCTTGTGGGCTGGTTGCGATCGCAGGAAAAGTCATCAGCCGGCGGCTGTCGGCAAAGGTAAAGAACCACGACCAGATTCAAATTCTGGCACAGAGCAAACTAAACAGGGTTACAGATATTATTTCGGTGGCGCTTGAAGACGGCTTTATCTCAGACGATGAGTTTAAGCTCGGCCGAGATCGAAAAATATACTCGAATGAAAAGGCTAAGACGTTGGCTAGGGCATCTCCACTCCCCTCACCGCCTAGGTCGACGGGGGTCGCAGGAGGCGATCGTGCCGGTACCGCGGTAAGTGCAGCCGACCAAAGAGTGGTGTTTGCTGGGTATAATGGAGGTGGCGATAAAATCTTTCTGCAACGATCATACCAGAGTCAAGCAAAATACGGACCAGTTGGAGACCACGAGGAAGGGCTGCATTGGAGGAAGTGACTACTCCGCCATCATAGGGCAAAACTACTTTAGCAGCTATAGTAAGAAGCTGACTGAAAAACCTAGCAACGAGGGTGTTCGCTTTAGCGCGCCCTGCCTCTGGGGTCAGACTTTTGAGGAGGGTGCAATTGTGGTATTGGAGAAGGTGTACGACACCAAGGTCTACGGAAATAATATCTATATTCAGGGCGGCGCAACGGCCTACTCTCCAGATGGCTTTTGTGTGCTCCCGATCCAGCGTGCTGGGGTGACTGGGGGTGGGGTGGATGCTGTCTGTCGGGGGCATCCTGAGGAGGTTGTGCTGCTCGAGATAAAGTGCCCCTACACTCGGAGTCCTGGGAGGGTGATTCCGAACATATATAAGCCTCATGTTCTGTTGGGGCTGCACCACAATCCGGTGGCGACCATCGGGGTGTTTGTCGACTCCGTCTTCAGGTTGTGCTCCTCTGGGGAGGGCTGAGGGGGCATCACAAGGATGAGGAGGTTGTTGATTGAGGGCCTCGAAGACGGCGTCTATGGCGCGAACCTTAGGTTTAATAGTTGCCTGGACGTGGAACAAGAGCATCAAAGGAGTCTGTAATCCGCGATAATTGGCGGACGCAAAATGAGGGTCTCTTATCTGCGTGAATGTCTGAGTGCAGCATGTTTGCAAAAGTAGTTAAACAGCCCTGGGTATACGGGCCGACTGTTAAAACCTTAAATTGGACTGATAAACATTTGAATTTCACGGCTTTGTTATCTTTGACACTTTAGTTGGTTCCTGAGTTCGCCTTGATAATTTGAATTTGTCTAACCGTCAGGTCCATGCGTTTGACACGTGGTTGAGATCGTATCGTTGGTAAAATGTTATATGGTTGGAATAATGAATGAAACATGCGTGTGAAAATCATGTGTGAAATAATTGCATGTAAAAGTGGTTATGCATATAAAATGAATATAGGCGTCCTGTTCTGAGAAGATAGTATATGGCTAAAGATAATATGACTCCTTTGTAATTCCAATAAACACGGCGTATCTGAGGCCCAAGCTGCCACCCTTTAATTGCACTTCAATTTAAGTCTCAAGGCAGTCTTCAAAGTGACATACGCATTTGACGCTTAATCTCACGCATCCTTTGCCGCCACACGAAATCCAGTAAACTGTGAGTCAAGGTTAAATTATAAGAAGACTTTTAAAACTTGTCTTCTTCCACGCAGCGCAAACTTGACACAATGATATCATCAATTATATTCACAATTATTTTGCCTCTATGTCTGCAGATTATAAGACAAAATCTTACAATAAGTGAAGTCAACTGCGCTATTATCGCACCGTCTGGCATATCATGCGGACACGCGTAAAATTAGCGACCCTTTATGTTACACATTACCCATAACGCTAATCTTATATATATTCAAGTATATGCGGGGTATAATCTCATGAAGGAATCTGCAGCTTAGGGAAGACGTGCGTATTTATCAAATTATTAATGGAGAAGTATCGTAAACATTTAATTCTCAATACATATATATGAGTCGTGTATATTGATCTTCTCCCGCACGTACAACACATACAATTAAAGTGTCACATCGTTGTGTATCCGGACTTACATGTTAGATAGTGGCCATGTGCAACATATATATTCTTTGAGGCATAACTATTCTAAACAGTCTCACAGCAGCATAGCTTTCTTAAATACTATCTTTTGCAATAACCGTCAATCAGTTACACGCGCTCCAATCACCTTATGCAAAGTATACACAATCCTTCAAACACACCTCACACTTTTCTTTGCGTGATACACCAATATTCATTTTGAGATGTTATAATATTACACATAAGTAACATACCCACTCACACTTACACATTGAACACTCATGTTTTTAATACGTCCTACATTACCCATAATCGCTGCCGTAAGTTCATTTGTTCCCAGGTATATTTACGCCATACAAGAGGGAGATAGCGCCTTCACCCGACGCGCCAACACCTTGTAGCCAAAGCTTACGTCTCCCTGACCAAGGATACAGTGGAGACACAACGGCTCAACCAGGCGTCGGAAAACGCACACCCCTCCCCTCAGGCGACACCTGGCGAACCCAATGCGGCAGCCCTCCAGATATTTCATCTTCAAGAAGCATCCAAAGAAATCCACAATTTTCAATAATTATAACGGCATTAGTCCATTGTTCTTGTAAATTTAATTTTCATGACATTAGTTAAATACTTTCAAAATTAATAATTGAATTAGCTACAATAGGTTTTTTTACTATTTTCACGACTGTCAAGTATAGGCTCATCGCTTTTTTCCCACTGGGTTTTAGTGCGGAGTAATACTGTGAAAATGTAATTAATGTCATAACGGCTAGATTATTCCATATTTTAATACTTTCCATTTTATTGTAATATATTTATTTTAATACCATTTAGGCTAGCAAAATTAGAACATTTGAAAAATTACTGTAACCTAATATAATTACCTATTATTGTTATGGACATGTGCCAATGTAAAACAGTATTGGCGCATGTCCAAGCTACCCTGGGATCACTCAAAATTCAAAATCTAATAATATTGGGCTCGTGTCGTGCTGTCCCTTTACTTTATAACTCTTATTCCAAATTACATTTCATTAACCTTCAATTAGTTTAACAAAGTCAATTTTCAAAATTCAAGGGTAAATTCTAAATTATTGAACAGTGGAAGTTCAACTTAATTATGGTTGGGGAGGATGTTCTTAAAAAGCCTCCCCCCTTAATTAGCAGCACGAGAGCCCGGGTTACATCACACCACTCTTTGGGAGGGATGTAACCCTGATAGCAATCCTCACAGCAAGCGAGTTCACCCTCCAAGTGGACTCGTCGTGTCACGTGGGGATTGTTTTAGCCTGGCCTATCGGGGACCCTTTATAAGGAGTCCAGATGGGTTAGTCATGGAGATTCATCTAGTCAGAGAAACGATTCGGACCGCGAGATTCCAGGGAGCTTCATTGTTGAAATTAAATAAACCAAATAAGCATCTCTACTCCAGGACTCGCGTTGATTTCCTCTGATTAGTCCCCACTCCAGCAACTACAGGCAGTGAGTAACAGTACGAAAACGAAGGAGCAGAAAGGCTAAGAAATACTAGCTTTACAAATACTGGCAGAACCAGGTAAACTTTGTTGTATGGTGCGCAACCAGTGGCTGCAGAGTTTCTGCCCTGGACCACCTCAGATCTGATTCCACAGCACTAAGTAACCTCTACAGGTTCCACGTCTACTACACCATCCGGAGACTTTTAGACGAAATGAGAATAGCACTGCCGGATGACGCCACATGGTCGGCTACCAACAACACCTTCGACAAGAGAATCTACCACCAGCTCTGCCATGAGTTTGGGGTTGATGAAAACAGTGACTGGAGGATAAAGGGCGGCAACCAGGGCCTAGGGCGGGTCTACTTCACCGACCCTGAAACACACGAGGTACGGGTGATCACTCATTACGGAAACACCCACCTGTACGAATCTGTTAGGCAAACCTTTGAGAAACCAACCGACGGCTTTGTTTTCCAGGGTGCCAAGCTACATATTGATTTTATAGAGCAAGACCAGGATGGGGCAAACACTGCCTGGATTACTTACATCCTAGAAAAATCAGTGGGGTTCACCGCCCCAGGTATCATACGGATCAACGACAGCATTTGGACCTATGTCCGGGCCATTCTTGATGCACAGGCGCTGACCCGCTCAGAGATACTTGGTGTTGGCACGTCCTTTGATGCTCAGAAACAATTTCAGGCTAACGTTGAGGATGCCATCAACTCCCCAGTGGACATTCCCTCATCCATCCGACGGTATCAGAACGTCCTCCAGAATGCTTCCTCAAAGGTTGATTATGTGTTTGGAACGGGCCCTTACATGGCTCCGTCGGATATGAGCCTTGCCATTGGAAACGTTGTTGGGTACAACAATCTGATTACCATTGCGACCGAGGAACAACAAATCGGTAGCAATACTGATGTCAACGCGGTTGCCGTACCTCCAGATAGAGGAAGCTTTAACCCTCAGCCCGCCTCGCCAGACCCTCCTCCCACCGCCAAAGACCCTCCACCCGCCGCTCTGCCATCTACGCATGAGAATGAGAAAACCGCTCTTATTGTAGGCGGAATCGTAATAGGCTTAACTGTGCTTTGGTTTGCTACGTAGTAGGTCTCGGAGTATCAGTAGGAGAACTCCCCCCACCGCCACAGCTGCGGCCCATACATGTTCTGCCATCCAACCAGCCACCTTTGCAGCTGACTTAAGCAACCATGATACGATGGATCCAATGAGGACGTTTGCCAAGGAGTTCAGCTGTTTTTTAATCCATTCCTTTAAGCCGGCTTATCAGCTGGTGGCGGCGTTGGTGCTGGGTTTGGACTAGTGTTCCCTCCACCCGTCAAAGCAACTACCAGGGTCGAGATTGCCAATCCAATCGCAGTGGGGATGGAAGCGATTCTTATGCCTTGCTCCCGGAACAGGGTGCGCTCAGCTAGCGTTGTGTCCTCATTAATAACCCTACTGATTGTTTCCCGGATGCGGTTAATTTGAGACCGTAATATTTTTCGGTTTTCAGAGGCAGCCTCAATACGGGCACTGCGAAGATCTTGCAGTTCAGCAAGCTCATTTGCTTGGAATCTCCATGCTGGATCTCCTTCCCTCCCTGCCTCCTCCAGGCTTGCCATTTTAGCTTCCCGTCGGGCTATATCCCTTTCTAACTCACTTATCTTAGCTAGGTTGTTCACCAACTCACCCCTCTGGGTCTGCATAGCCTTGTCAAGCCCTACAAGCTCTCGGAATGTCAGTGCTCACGTCTTCTATAGCGTTATGAAGGCCCTCTATGAAGCTTGTCTCTTCCACACCAGGCCCTCTCCCAGCTGTGGCTTCAGGTCCACTCATTTCCATACCCTCTGAGGCTTTGACTGCTGCTTGGTCAACGACTTGGAGAGCCCGCACTTCCCTTTGCGACACCGCTTTTCGGGACCACTCAGTGAACCCCAAACCATCACGGACGGCCTTAGGCCCCCCACTTTTACTAGCTATTGTTTGAAGTGAAAGTGGGGCTTTGGTATGAGAATTTATAATAATTAAGTCGGGGTAGTCCTTCAAACGTAACTGTCCTCTAACAAGTTCAAACTTTGTATAATCGCGGCCGAGGGCGGGTGTGTGGCCTTTTTCAGCCAATGCATCGTAATAATCATTGACAGCGCCTATAACGAGTCGGCCTTCCTGTGGTATAGACTGATCCACCCCAATGTCCTCTTCTGTAACAGATGGGAGAGTGGCTGGGGCGGGAGTCTCATCCTGATAATCGGGGAGCCAATCCTCATCCTCTATTCCAGGGTCGTAATCGTCCTCTACTACGTCGTTAAATGTTTGGCTATCAAACTCCATGCTTGTGTGTTAAAGATATACTTGTAGATAAGAATTCAACATGTCGAGTACTTACGGACGCAAACTAAACCCACACCGCCGGATACGTGAACCCCTCGGGGTAAAGGGCGTGCGACAGTCTGTAGTTATTACTAACAATCAAAGCACTATTGACCAGAACCAACAACTGTTGGTTCGCTTCCCCAATCTAGGCGCAGAAGACGGTTGGCCTTTACAATCATGCTGACATCGACCGATGTTAACCGCAGCGTTGTGCAAAACCTGGGTCGCGCCGTGGTTAAGAAAATGACAATCAAGATTTCTGGTAATGAGGTCATGTCTATTGATGACAGCGATGTTTACCACTGTTACCATGACTTGTGGTGGACTGCACAGGAGAGACAGGGCCTCCAGTACCAAGGCATTGACACATCAGATGACAGAAACACAACTAAGATACGACTGGGGGCAGGAGACAAGTTTGAGACCGAGGAAGAGGACAAGGCCGTAGCCAATGTGTATAGTAACAGGTTCTAGTTTCGCTTGACTTTGAACTCCTTGAGAGTCACATGCCATTCTACCAGAGCGCGCTTAATGACAGACTGGAATACGAGCTCACGTTGGTTACCCAACCAGAGTTGGCCTGTATGATACGCACCCAGTACACAGGTCGGCTCTCGATTCTGTATGACCGTGTACTTCGTCACAGGAAGCTTGTATACAATAAAAGAGATAAACTGCGGAACATCAATCTGAACGTGCCTGCTCGCAGCATGAAGGGCATCCTACTGCTCTTTGAAGACCCCCAGGGCGCCTCATACGCCAGAAAGACAGAGTCGTTCTACAACCCAAAGATTACAAAGGTCGAGGTGACCATTGAGGGCATCTCCAATCAGCTCTATGCCCAGGGCATGCGTGGCTACCAGCAGTGGCACGAGGTGAAGAAGGCCTTTGCAGCAACGAGTAAACGAGACCCCAGTGTAGCAATAACTGTAAAAGACTTGGCATTGTCGGACGTTTCCCTAGGAGAGTACCTAACCACCAAGCATGCTCTGTGGCTCGACTTAAGGACGAGTGATGACGACCAGCTGCACGGTAGTGGCAGGGCCGTGAGAATGCGTCTGAGGGTGTCACCATTCAGATCACAAAAAAGGCAGAGGCGGCTGGTGCATTGAACGTCTCTATGTATATTGTTATGGATGCACAGCCTAACATTAAAGATGGCAGGTTCGTCAGCGCAGTCTACTAACAAGGGCTTGATGACCGAGTTTACATTTCCAGATGGTCCCTGTTCGGCAATTGTTTGTGGGCAGACACGATGTGGGAAAACCACATTCATCCTCGACCTACTTGAAGGGCCCTTCTTCGGTGCCTTCGAGCATATTGTAATTCTCTGCCCTACCATACGTTTCAACGAGGCCTATCAGACGCGGTCATGGGTGTGGCATGATTCAGAGGTGTATGTGGTTGACCCCGGGGAGCGGCTCCATGACCATTTGAGGGCTTTCTACCACTGCTTTAAGGGCGAGCCTACCCTCTACATTATTGATGACTGTTCGGCAACAAAGGCCCTAACCAAGAAGAAAGACATGTTATCTGACCTGGCCTTTAGCGGCCGCCATGCGCAGCAAAGTGTCTGGGTCCTCACCCAGAAATTCAACTCTGTGCTGAAGGATCTTCGTGAACAGACCCGTTGTATGGTACTTTTCCACACCAAGGATAGGGACTCGTTTGAAGACGCCCTACGAGAGAATGATGTGATTCCAACGATGGAGGAACGTACCACATTACGCCATCTACTAGCAAAGACCAAGCACGCAAAACTGCTGCTGAACTGATCAACCCACTGGATGCCGTCTGATAGGTGGGGAGCAGTACGATATATTCATGGATCCTGATACCATTATTGATCAACTCTTTGAACAGGATGCGGCTAGCCCGCCGGCCACAAAGTCGGAGCGAGCAGAACCACGTTGCACCCCTGGTGAAGATTTATCTTCTAAGAGAGATAGGCTTGCTGCTGTCATAGCTGGGGGTCAAGCCCGTCAGTACCTCGGCTGCAAAGATTGAATCAATGTCCGATGAAGAGATTACAAAGTTCTATGCGAAATATGAGGCTCGGCTGGGCGCTAGCATGACGCGGACTCTGGGGCAGTCAGTTCTCCAACTGTCTTCTAGGGTTGCTGGTATGTTTCTTCCAATCCCCCCAGAACATCAGCCAAATATGATTACGGACCTCGAGACTGACCCGTTTGTCGGGCATGCGCTAAGAACTGCCACATGTGAACTTTATCATCGCTATGGTATGATGTTGGCTCCACTTACCACGGCCCTAACAACCGCCAAGTACTGCCAATTTGGAGCGAGCACCCTGGCGATCCGTGACCGGCTGTCTGACACCCCTCCTGCAGAGGACCTGTCTGGGTGCTGTCAAATGGAGGAACAAAACTAGTAGGTAACATGGAGAATGCAAATCAAGAGATAATGGCGGTGACTAGTAATCAGCCTGCGCCTCAACCTCAACCTGTGCCAAAGGAGGAACCTACAAAAGACGCTAAAAAGGTTGAGGCAGGCTGAAAGGGCGCTGCGGCTCGAAAAGCTAATCAAAATAGACTTCTGAGAGAGCTGCGGGAGGCTAAGTCCGTGCTTCAGTCTGAAAATCGGCCCCCTCCTCCCGCTGACCTGGGGTCTGTCGCAGGGGAGATGGGTTTGACTCAGTCTTGGCCAACGTGGGCGACATCACCTTTGATTGTCGGGTGGGGGTGTTTGGACTAGTATTGTATTGTTACAGGCAGAGAGGTTGTAGCCTCACCCCCTAAACAGGTTGTGCCTAGGGGGGTGCCAGCAAAGTCAGCACCTCTGGACGCTCTTTTAAAGGACCCGTTTTACATGGAATAAGATGACAACACCAATTACTGATGGGAAAATCCTTGTCAACGCGTTGTACCACGGTGCAGTTGTTTCCGGTATATCAATAGGTTATGCCAAGCTTGCAAAGATGCTTCTGTGTGGTGGGGTGCCACGTATTGATTTCACCCTACGCGACCTGGCTATGACTATTGTCGATGTATCACTAGCTATGGCCACAAAGGATATGCTAATTAAACAAGGAATCTTACCAGTTGATATACTAAAGTAATGGCCACAATTGCTTTACTTGTTGGAGGTGCTCTTGTTAACGCCCTTGCATTCTCTGGGAGCAACTTTTTATTCTCTAAATTACGAAGCGGTCAAGTAGACACGGAACGTAAACACCATGTTATGTTCTGGTCTTGCTGCATACCTCTGCAATATAAACCTCTTAAAGAGGCGACTGCAGCTCGTTGCGTTCAACCTCAAAACACTTAACGACATGCTGCCATTCATGGTCATTCCCTTTGTGATAGGGAATGACGTTTATTTTGCCACATAAAACAAGGTATTGTTACAATTTAACATACAGACATTTTTATATTTGACAGTGACATGAACCAAACAATACCTTGTAAAGAGAGTTGTGAATTTGTATTGCCATATATGGTCATTCCCTTATAAGGCAGGGGATGACTTATGCTTAGTCTTTCCAAATTATTTGTTTGAAACATGAACACATCATTAATACATAACAGTAACAACATACAAATCACCATATGACATATTTAAAGATTCCTTAAACTAACTAAGTACAATGGGTGGAATCTTTTGCAAGTGAGGTTGGCAGCAAGGGGGGGCCAAAACCGGCCTTACATAGGAGGTGTCGAGGGAGGTGGTGGGAAACTTTTGGTGTGAACTCGATGGAGGCAGCGAGAAAAAGAGGCTGCAGCGAGCGGGAAGATGCTGCAGCTTGTCATACGCTATTGGTCCAGGCAGGTCACGTGGGCACTCCCGCCCTGGGACTGAGTTATGTAATAACTATTTATAGGTGGGAGATAAGAGAGGACACCTGACCTTAACATCAATCGACCTTCACATAAATCGTGTTACATTCACATGTGATGTTACGTGTCATTATGTTCCGGTCTTGCTGCATACCTCTGCAATATAAACCTCTTAAAGAGGCGACTGCAGCTCGTTGCGTTCAACCTCAAAACACTTAAATAACGACATGCTGCCATTTATGGTCATTCCCTTAGTGATAGGGAATGACGTTTATTTTGCCACATAAAACAAGGTATTGTTACAATTTAACATACAGACATTTTTATATTTGACAGTGACATGAACCAAACAATACCTCCAAGGGAGCCTCCATTATTAATCTAAACATTTTGGAAAAAAGGGGAATCACCCGGATACCAAGCTTCTTGGGATAAGTTTAAGAGTAACTTGGAGCTATATACACTGTCCAGGAGATACACAGCTCAGCTAGCCACCAGGCTACAAGTGAAATGACATAGAGCTAGCCTCCAGGCTACAACTAAGTGTGATGGGTAAATTTTGAACATGTAGTTAAATACCAGGTTACAACTAAGTGCATTGGGTAATTATGGAAACGGCACAAAGCTAGCCACCAGGCTACAACTAAGTGCTGTGTTAACAGTTGACACGATGCTATGAACTGGACCACCTAAAAAATTGGGCCCTAATCTAAGTTACTTGAGATGTGACGGATTGGAACAAGGGAATACGAATGTATCTCTTGAAGGCGTCGGATTTCCAACGACCCAATTTTTGCACGTCTTGATCAGACACTCCCAAAGCACACGCTGAAGTAGCCGCCCCTATCCGGAAAGAATGAGGTTTAATGTGTGGGTCAGTAATACCCGCATGAAGGAGAGCTTGTTGGAGCCGCATGTTGAATACACTGCGAAAGATCGGCTTATTTGGGTTGACACAAAATAAGGGACCAGGTGACGATCCTCGCCTGACAACATATTGACCGAGTGTTTTTACCAAGCAGTATTTTGCTGCAGGAGAGGCAGATATGTGAATAGTAAATGGTTGTTGTGCAACGTTTCCTTTATAGTGCCGCAATGTTATTTCTACTGCTGTTGGCTGAATCCTAGATGTAGAAGACGTGGCACTAGAAGGAAAGAATTTACAATCCTGGAACTGAACGCATTTATGTGTTTGAGAAAGGTTGCAGACAGTGATTTCCCCAATACGGAGGAACGCATGGAAAGCCAAATGAAACATGCTCCTGAATAACAGCGATTCTGCTCCTGATTGATAACAGCGATTCTGTCTGAGAGAAATTTTTGGATCGGATAAAGGAGTTCCCTTTCGTTGCACTCCATTTAAAAATGTTTGGATGATAAAGGTATGGTCAGCGACACCTAGCATTTTGTTGAAGGAGCATACTGCAGCCACATAGGTGCGGATTGATGCTGGAGCGAGGCCGTAACTATGTAAGTAAGATATAAAGTTGGCAATGCGGTCCGTGGATGCTGGGAAATAATTGGTGCTATTATAGATTTCGTGAGTGTTGTGAGCAAATTTTGTGACAGCACGCCGGTAAACCTCTTGAGAAGAAGGAGCGAGTGATGCAGACAAGAGGTCAGCTGTTTGTCTTCTTAAGACAGAAAGAGAAGTTTTTTGGGAACTGGGGTAGGTTCCTTGTCTAACCATGGTGCCAGACGCCTGGCTTCCTGAAACTTAAAACGTGAGAGTTTGTCAGGGATTACGTTAGAGAAACCAGGGACATGTTGAGATCTAAAAAGTATGTTATGTTGAAGGGCTGCAAGAACTAGACGACGCACGAGAACCATTGTTGTGGGGTTCTTGGCAGATTGTTTGTTAATTATTGCTACAACTGCCGAATTATCTGTTTTGAACAGAATTTTTTGGTTCGCCAAAATGGAACCCCAAATTTCGAGACTGAGGACAATTGGGAAAAGCTCTTTTATTGTTATGTGGTGTGAAGCCCAAGATGAATTCCAATCTCCACAGATCCAATGAGAACCACAGATGGCCGAATAGCCAAGTACACCCGAGGCATCAGAAAAAAGTTTGATGCTTTGGGAATCGGACCAGCAGTTGGGAAGGAAAATAGACACACCATTGAAATTTGACAGAAATTTAAGCCACGCCTCCATGTCAGCTCGTGCTTGGGCGTTGATACGAATCTTGTGATGCGGACATTTTGCTTTGGACATCAGATCGATTAATCGTCTTAGGAAAGCCCGACCGGGCCGGATGACCTTGCAAGCAAAATTAAGGAGACCTACTAAGGATTGAACTTCTTTTAGCGTCATCTTTTTTCTATGCTTGAACTGCGATAGCATTGAGACACATTTTTCCACCTTATCCGCAGGCAACCTGGCCTCCATTGCATGCGAATCCAATTCCACCCCATGAGCTACTATGCATGTAGAAGGGGGGACAGTTTTTTAGTGTTTTATGGGGATTGAACAATGCTTACACATGTCTAAAAATGCATTGAGATCTTTCAAAGTTTGGGATGATTTTGGGGGGCCTACAAAGATAAAATCATCTAAGATGTGACTGATACCAGCTACTTGTAGTTTGGTTTTGGCAATCCACTGTAAGGCAGAGCTAAATGCTTCAAATATGTTGCAGGAGGTACGGCAACCCATTGGTAGGCATTTATCAAAATAAAAGGAACCTTGGAAATAAAACCCCAGAAGATGTCTGTCTGTTGGACAGATTGGTATGATGCGGAACGCTTCTTGGATGTCGCATTTTGCCATGAGTGAGTTGGTTCCAAAAGTTTGTATCAAAGTGATTATGTTATCCAGAGTTTCATACTGGACAGAGGCATTTTTGGGGTCAATACAGTCATTGACAGAAGAATTTTGCGGAGCCGAAAGGTCGTGAATCAGGCGAAATTGATTGGGTTCTTTCTTTGGAACCACTCCAAGGGGAGAAACAACAAAATTTTTCATGGGCATTGAAGGGAAAGGCCCTGCAATGCGCCCCAACTTAAGCTCTTTAAGTACCATGTCTCTGATCACCTGAGGATAAATTTCGACCCTTTTTATGGTTTTTGGTGAATTGCTGAGACAATTCCCCCTCAAATTCTATTGTGAACCCAGAAGTGAAACCGTTTATTAGGAACTCGGCTGTGGGACTGGGGTATTGTGACAAGTACATGGCTAATTTATCTATTTCTTTTGGAGTGACCACCTCCGAAATTTGTTGAGCTACGTTTTGGGGCATTGAAGGGCTTGTTTGTTTGGCCTGTACGACAGACTGCGGTCCTGTGTAGGCCCTTGCATTTGTAACAGGCATGAGAGTTAGGGAAGCGGCACGTGGTATTGGTGCAACGGCCGGTGCGCTGGAACTCCCAGCATGTGCCTGGCCGAAAGGGCTGATTGAATGAGTTGAATTGCTGGCGAGCGGTAGGATAATTTCGGTAAACTTGGGGAGAGCGGGTAGCATCCGTGTAAAATTCAAGGTCAACTTGACCCCATTGCACACTGTGGTCGTACTGAAGAGCTCTACGGAAATTTTGGTCATAGTTACGCCAAGCTTGAGGACCGAAAGACTTTGCAAGCTTTTGAACTGTTGCTATATGCTTCAATATGCCCGGAGCTACCTCGGGCCTTTGCTCACATGCAATGGCTGTCAGAATAAGGAAGGCTGAAGACCAATCATTGATAGATAAAGGTGGTGGGTTTGTTTTGGATGGTAGATCATCTGGATTTTCCGTTGGGTTAAGCAGGTCATTCAGATTGACAAATTTGTCCTGCCAAATTAAGGTTTTAATCTTTAGGGGCACATGTGCCCCTAAAGGAGCCGAAAGGCGTGAACAGTTTGATTGAGGAGGAAGCTCGGTAGCCGGGGACTCACCTGGGTGAACAATATTGGATAATGCCTGGTTTACTAGTAAGGCTTGGGCCTCACTAGCTGGCATGTCTTGTGATGTGGTGGCTGGCACTGGCCCTGCTGTGGGGGATTGCCCCTGCGTGTTTGGTGGAGGGATGACCATTGGTGGAGGGATGGCCATTTGCTGCGGAACGGGTAGAAGTCCATCCTGCTTCATTCTGGTACAGCCCATCCACGATTGTTTGCGTGTCAATCTGGAAGGGTTGTTGGGCTGCCGGAGGTATTGCTGGAATCGGCGGGAAAACCACAGGATCTGTTGAAACGGACCCGGTTGGTTGAGGTGCAGCGTTAAGGCCTCGTTTTGACCGACGAACAGGTGGCATTCTGTGGACAAAGGAGAAATAGGGCCAGCAAAAGTGGAGAAATTATTATACAATGAATCCTGATTGATTGTCACGAATTGTGTGAATACAACCAAATGGAACTTTGATCATAACAATTAATAGTGGCACAGGTTGCTGGGTAGCCACCTAAATGACACGCACAACAGAAATGTGAAACAATCTCACTCGACAATTAGAGTGGCACAGGTTTCTGGGTACCCACATAACTGACACACACACCAGAACTGTGAAACAATCACACTCCAACAATTAGAGTGGCACAGGTTCCAGGGTACCCACACATAAATGACACACACAACAGAACTGTGAAACAATCACACTCAACAATAAGAGTGGCACAGGTTCCAGGGTACCCATAAATGACACACACAACAGAACTGTGAAACAATCGCACTCAACAGTTAGAGTGGCACAGGTTCCAGGGTACCCACACATAAATGACACACACAACAGAACTGTGAAACAATCACACTCAACAATTAGAGTGGCACAGGTTCCAGGGTACCCACACATAAATGACACACACAACAGAAATGTGAAACAATCACACTCAACAATTAGAGTGGCACAGGTTCCAGGGTACCCATAAATGACACACACAACAGAACTGTGAAACAATCACACTCAACAATTAGAGTGGCACAAGTCCCAGGGTACCCATAAATGACACACACAACAGAACTGTAAAACAATCGCACTCAACAGTTAGAGTGGCACAGGTTCCAGGGTACCCACACATAAATGACACACACAACAGAACTGTGAAACAATCACACTCAACAATTAGAGTGGCACAGGTTCCAGTGGACCCACACATAAATGAAACACACAACAGAACTGTGAAACAATCACACTCAACAATTAGAGTGGCACAGGTTCCAGTGGACTCACACATAAATGAAACACACACAACAGAACTGTGAAACAGTCACACTCAACAATTAGAGTGGCACAGGTTCCACATATAAATGACGGACACAACAGAACTGTGAAACAATCACACCTAACAATATTTTTTTTTTTTTGAATAGGCGATAAGTATCGAAAGGGATTTTACCCCTCTAACTTTGGCGCCCCCTAAACTGTGAAAAACTACTTTTTCTTCGGCAAGTCTCATATTGAGAGTTGCTGCCCCATGAGCATCGACATAATTCGACAGTCGTCGAACAAAGGAGTGACCAATAATAGCTACCGACGGGTGATCAGACATTGCGTACGTGTGATTCGTACAAAACAAAACAAAATAGGAAAGTAAATACTTGGAAAATAGGTACAGCTGATCAACGCACAGATGAAGTAGAGTAGATCGAGGATTGACGAATCTCTGGGAGAGAACTCAGTGAAGATAGCTATGTAGATAATCGATGAAAAATTCGGAGCGCAAAAACTTTTGGTGTGAACTCAATGGAGGCAGCGAGAAAAAGAGGCTGCAGCGAGCGGGAAGATGCTGCAGCTTGTCATACGCTATTGGTCCAGGCAGGTCACGTGGGCACTCCCGCCCTGGGACTGAGTTATGTAATAACTATTTATAGGTGGGAGATAAGAGAGGACACCTGATCTTAACATCAATCGACCTTCACATAAATCGTGTTACATTCACATGTGATGTAACGTGTCAATATGGCAATCGAGCAGCTTCAATCCGCTCAGGCAGCATGGGCCAAGAAGCGAACTGATTGCTTAGACTTCATCAATGAGCAACTCCGCCGCCAAGGACATACCAAGCATACTTTTTCGGGATGTGGACGAGGCTATGCGTGAGTACTACATCTTGACAGGTAAATCCATTGTCAGGCTGAACCCTGAGCCGCAGCTTTCAGACTTCTACGAGCCCTCAGATGGTCAAAAAGGGCGTGAGGTGGCGTTCATTATACTGGGTATGACTGCGACTGGGCTGGTTGCATACAGGCTTGCTATGTAGGTCATTTTGGAGACTCTGGCTTTAACTTTGAATGGATCGTCGCATGCAAAAGATCTACTATAGTCCTAAGGGCTACTGGAAAGGCATTACAGCTATCAAGAAGCTTGCAACGGAAGCAAGGGTTTCTGAGGAAGTTGCCAGGGGTGGCTAACAAAGTAAGCTATATGGCAAATCTACCTACCAGTGCCAAAACACATTCCCAGGCCAAAGTTTGATGTCCCTGTCCCTAATGAGGTTCACCAAGCTGATCTCTTATTTCTTCCTCATGACGTTGTAAAGCACCGGACTTACAAGTATGCCCTAACAGTGGTTGATGTTGCCTCGTGCTACAAAGCGGCCGAGCCATTGACGACAAAGGAGGGTAAAGAGGTCGCAGGTGCACTGGAGAGGATATACAAGCGAAGGCCGCTGGGGTGGCCTAAACTACTTCAGGTGGCCCCCGGACGGGAGTTTATGGGTGCAGCGAATCAGCTGCTAGCAAAACATGGAGTATCAGTCAGGCGTGGCCGCGTGAATATTCATCGAGACCAGGGTATAGTGGAACAATTTAACCGAACACTTGCTGAACGACTCTTTGGACACCAGTACGCCGTTGAGATAAGGGATACTGGAAAACGATCGACTGAGTGGGTCTCTCGACTGCAGGCTGTAGTCACTGCGATAAATAATGAGGTGACCCGGTTGACTGGGAAAAAACCTAAGGATGCTATAAAGACAAAACGAGTTGTACAAAAGCCCTCTGCAGTCGTACCAGGGCGCCCGCTGGGGGTCAAAGAGCAAAAGCTTCCTTCTGATGTTGGCGTTCGCTACCTCTACCAGCCTTGTGAGGCAGAGCAAGACCACCGGCGGCGGGCCACAGACCCTGTGTGGTCACTCAATGTTTACTGGGCTGGACGCTCTGTCACTAAATCTGGTGAGCCTGTACTATACTATTTGTTGGATGGACCGCACCGTGGCTTTGTAAAAGAGGAGCTGCTTGTGGTGCGGCCCGATACCCAGCTGCCACCAGACAGTATTACCAATTAGATAAAAGAAAGGTCGGTAATAATGGCAGCAACTGGAAAGTGTCCCTGGATTCTACTCGGGAAGAGAGACCCCTGTGGTAGGCCCTGTAGGTTTGACTTTTGTGCAATGCACAGGTTTAAGATTAAGCAGGGGATCGTAAATCGGCTTTGTGCAGAGTGCCAGAAGGGCATCAAAAATAACCTAAAATTATGTATGGGTTGTGGATACGAAAGGGTTAACCACAAGTGCCTTCGTGAGAAGAGGAGGCTTGAGGGCGGTGAACCTAGTCGCAGGAAGGCCCGGGTGGCGACTCATGTTGAGACTGAGGAAGGCGTGCTAGATAAACCTTCTCGGACCAAGCCCCCACGTCCGCCAGCTGCCCTGGTCACAGATGGTGGTGCTACACCCCCTCAGGCTAGGAAGACCACTCGGCTCAGGAAGGCCACCCCCAGTCTCACTATAGCCGGCATATGTGAGAAGGTGGATGACCTCCTGATCACAGAGGGTGAGGGAGAGGTGTCCAGCAGTGATGCGGGAATCAGTGGCTGGTCGGAGGTGGAAGGTGTGGATACTCCCACGGTTGAATACGATACACCCTAGTCTACGCCGGGTGGTAGGCCTGGGTATGCCCGTAGGCCTACACCACCCAGAGCTATCCACCGCTTGCAGCCCATATATCTTGTGGCTGTCACTTCGGAGCATGTTCATCCCATGGCGGAACCGCTTCTGATCGAACAGCGATTCAAGTTATTGGGCGTGGCGCAGGTGTTTCTTTACCACAGCCTTTTTTACGCCCTTTGCTTTCTTGATTTCCTCCTGGGTCAACATCAGGATGGAGTACATCTTTGGGCGCAGGCCTACATACTCCCTGATGGGTACACTGCCGCACTCGTCCTTCATCTTTCCTAAAACCTTCTTGTTCTCTTTTTTCATGTCGGCGTAGATGTCTGGTGTGCAGATCTCCAGGAGGAGGGAGTCGGAGTCGGTGTAGAGTAGGCTGAGATCGCGGCCGTACCGGGGCTTCATGGTGTTGTAGTAGAAGTCGTACATGAGGTGCTTGGACAGGTCGAGGATACACATCCCCATGTAGACTGGGCGGTTGAGGACCAGGTGGGCCTTGTGGATGTGGATGGCGGCCAGGTCGTTGTCAAATATTTTCTGCCGGGCAAAGGAGGGGCTGGCGATGAGCGTTCTTATTTTGTTGCCGTCTGCAGTACGGACCAGCTTTACGTCAACCCGCTTGCGGAGGTTTTCCATGGTCTAACCGAAGACGGAGTTGTTCATTAGTTTGTAGAGGTCCTTCTCGAAATCACTGGTTGCGGCCTTGTGGAGTTCGGTGTTCTTCCGGATGTAGGGTTCCATCCAGGGGCTTTGGGTGAAGGATAGGGCGCGGTGGATCTTGGTCAGCCTCATCCCCAGTGCCAGATACAGTTTGAGGTTCCTGTAGTGGAGTACGTACTACTCCTTGTTCATCAGGTTCGGGACCAGCTTCTCAACGCCGGTGCCGCTGTACTCGTCAAGAAGGTTTCGCTGGTAGTCTGAGAGCCACTCGTTCTGGATTAGGAGCCACTCTGGGGCCAGGGGGTAGTCGTTGTGGGCGTCATGAAGCTCGGCTGGATACTCTAGGTCGACCTCAAGGATGTACCCGGTCTTGGCGTCATCGGAGTGGGTGCAGACTATTCTGGAGAGCGACTCTGGCCGGTCCACCCATTCAATGTTCGAGGTCGGTAGGGCTTGGCTCATTGCCCAGCCGTAGAGGTTGTTGGCATAGAGGTACTGGATATAGCTTGTGGGCTTGTCTACGTAGGGATTGTTTGCTTTGGCATGGCACCGGGAGACCATGCTTATTCCTCCCTGCAGACCTTTCTCGATGAAGAGGTGCTTGGCGTAGTCGGTGAGGAGTTCGAGCTCTGCCCCTGTGCTCTTGAGTAGAGCGTCCCACGAGAGGCCTGGGCTGGTGTAGTAGTGGGCTGGGTCCAGGCCGTACTGCTTTAGGCTGGTCTTCCGGAAGGTTTCAAATACGTCGGCTAGGAGGAGTACGTCGGTCCGGAGGTAGAGGTCGTGGTAGTCGCCCATGTTCTTGCAACCGAATGTGCTCCAGACCTTTTGCGCGTGGGTGTAGTCTCTGGCTGATATGCCCTGCTCTGAGAGCTTGCTGTAGAAGTCTTGGATGGGCGGGAGGGGAGAATCAAACTTATCCTAGCTGTCCAGGAACTCGTAGGGGAAGACTCCCTTGCGCAATAGTAGACCTCGCTTTGTCTGGTCTGCTTCATACCCGTCACGGTGAAGGCGTCTGGGCTGTTGGCTGAGACCAGCTTGTCGAGGGAAGCCAGGAGGAACTGTGCACTGTCTATGAAGCGGAGCTGTCCTAGGGACAGGGATATGTATTTCTCCATATTGTTGGGTATACAGTTGATGTCCCCCTCTACCTTGCTTATGCCCTGCATTAGGAGATGGGAGTCATAGCCCCTCAGGTTATGAAGACCACGGGGATGGGGGTTGTCTTGGGACTCAGCCTAAGCTTTAGGTTGCAGGCGTTGTAGGCTGGCCCTCTGTACTTGCCGGTTATGTGGCAGTGGTCGCGGACCCGGTCAGTTCCGAGTGGTTTGCTGCAGACGTGACATTGGGTTGCGGTCTTGTGGACTCTTTGGTCGTCTCGGGTCATTCCGCATGGGGACTGGCTTTGATCTTTTCTCCTCTTGCTGTAAGGATTTGAGGAACTTCTCCACGGCGTCGCTTCCCCTGTAGATGACTGGGGGTGAGGTCTTCCCGTCCCATCGGACTACTATGTAGCCGTAGCCGCAGCCCTGGTGTTCCTGGGTCTTCTGGGTGTTGCTCTTTTCTGGATTGAGGGCTGGTCCTGGAAGCTTTACTGTGAGCGCCTCGAAGTCTGCGTAGATGACGTAGGGGGCTGGAAGTTGCTTTTGCCAGTTCTTGAAGGTTAGAATGTTCTTTCCCTCCTCGGGCATGTCTAGTCGCACGGCAGTCTGGCCTATGCCTGCACACTCGGGCTTGTGGGCCAGGAGCAGCTTTTCGGTTGTGTACCCGTGGAGGCAGCGCTCGCAGAAGAACTTGCGGCCCACGTGTTTGGTTTGGTCGTGAAGTAGGCAGTTCAGGTTCTTGATCCAGGTGTAATGGCACAGGCCGTCCTTCTCGATGAGCATGAGGTTTATACAGTTGCCGGGATGTTTGCTAATACGGTGGACCATGACGGCTTTCCCATCACAGCCAAATATGTTTATGCCTCTGTCCAGAGCGGTTTCAATTTTTCCGAGGTGGGCGACCACGGTTGGGTAGGACATGCCTGAGCCCTCTAGAGTATCCTTGAGCCACTGGATGCTGTACTTTGAGGCTCGATGTGGGTTCTGGGCAACTGGGTGGATGGCCGCGTCATAGGATGCAGAAGTCGTCTCGGTTCTTAACGTTTATGATGGCCTTTTTGTTTGCCAGTGCTGACGGTAGGGGGAGGTAGGAGCCGCCTTTGAATGGTTGATGCTTCACGATGTCGATCCAGATGGTTTCTACCGCCTCGAACATCCACCCAGAAACTAGGTTAACCCACTTCTCAGGCAGCTCCTGGATTTGGGGGCCGGCCGGGTCTATCGCGGAGTCAATGTCTTCTTTACCTAGAACCGTTTGCTGCTTGGTTCGTAGGACTGGCTCTGCGTACTCCGTGACACCATCTTTGTCAGTCTTGTAGAGACTTACTTTGACTGCGAGCTGGGTTTTGAGGCCACCTAGCTGGTTCAGCTCCTCAGCCAGAACTTTACGAACCTGGGGTTGCACGCCTTTCTGGAAGGTCAGGAGGTCTGGGGCGTTGGGGTGAGTCTTGGGGACGTTCATGACCCAGCCTTGCAGTTCGTTGTTGATGGCCCGCTTTGTTCTCCTGAATTTAAGGTGGGGAGTGGGGACTGGTCTGAGGCTTGTTCGGGTAACTGGGACTGCCATTACGAGGGGGAGTGTTTTCCTGGAGGCGGGCCGGGGGTGTGGGGCCGGTGCTTTTCCCACTTCAGACCAGAGTCGGGGGGATGGAGTCGGCGGATGGGTTGGGTCACGGTCCACCATGGTTCTCAGTCTTGCGTACACCTCATTGTACGTCCTGTCGATGGCGTTTTTCTTTTCGAGTGCCACAAGGGCGACCTTCGAGCGTGGGTAGGGCGGTGGGGCTGTGCCGTGGATTTCAGCATAGTCAGCTTGGGCTTGCTTCGCGTGTGTATTGTGGGGCGTCATTACTCTACTGTTTTATTAGTCTAAAAGGGGGTACAAATGACACGCTGGGGAACCGCCTGGGGATGGCTGCCCTAACTTAGTCTGTTGGATGACTCCCTGCCCCTGCCCTCTGAGACTCATTACTACCCGCGGTTCCCCCCAATTCAGGACTATTGCTGCCCGGCTGCTCCCCCCACTTAGTCTGTTGTAAATATGGTTGCTGGCTGCCCCAGCAAGACTGATGAATCGCCCCACTTACACTAATGAATCGCCCACTTCGAGGAAGCTGCCCCCATTCCAGGACTATCATTACCTATACTACTCGGGGAGCAAAAATCAAAAACCCTATATAGGCGGAACTGGTGCACGTTGGTTGAATTAAGCAACGAGTTACATAACTAAAGCTATTGGTAACGCTATTGGTTATAACTCCTTGAATTAAGTAAGGTGCGCCAGTATTTTCGAGGCTACTCGCTGCGCATTCTCGAGCCACACGCTGCCAGCCTAAGCCTAAGCCCCGCCTTCCCATGTCCTCTCTCGTGCGGTCAGATCTTAACCCCTGTTGAAAAATATATTATTTAAGATTGGCGCGAAGTACCACACGCAGACGCGGGGATACGCAGCGGGCTCTGGTGGAGACAAATGGTGTGTTCTGACGTAGCGTAGGTGTGTCTTTATCAAGGACCGTGATTGGCTAATTTCTTGTCCGTCCTGGAAGAGAAGCCCTTAGTGCATGTGGTTCATATGACGGCTCGCTGGAAAGTTGTAAACAACGTCAATGTTCGTTGTCAATTACTGTACGTAAGAGTTTGAATGTGATTGGTTTCATCAGCTCTAAAAGAGATCACAGAGAAGAGGGTTGTCTTTTAAACATCAACATAAACGTGCAACCATGTATGGATTGTCACGAATGTTTATTCGAGGAGTATCTCGGGGCGGAGTTGTGTTGTTGCGCGACTCGATGAGACTTGGACGCTCTGTACCATCTGTGCGATGCTACTCTTCTGGTTTCGATAAACTTTTCCCGAAGCACGATGACTTCAGCGAGAGGCATATTGGACCAAGCGATCCCGAGAAACGTGCCATGTTGGATGAGCTGGGATTGGAGGTAAGTTAAATGTGTGTCCATAGTTATGAAACCAGACAGAACCAGTTATTTGACTCCGCTTTTATTATCGTGTCAAGACGACAAGAGGGGGTACAGCAGCAGCTCCCGTACTGAACAGCCACACATGATACACAGATGATACTTGAAAGTTCCTCTGCTTTGAATCTTTTCTTATGGATCTTATCCTTGTGAGAGATTCATGAGAATGCTAGAATTCTTTGTGTTGATTTCTTAATATCAATAATTTTTAGTCTAATTTGTCTGTTTGTGGCGTAAGTGTAAGATGTGATGAATTGTGAGTTTAGCTTCACAGAAATCATGACCAAGCGAAAATTGTTTTAAATGAAAAGAAACATTACCTGACCGTGAATGAAATAAATTCATATCAGCAACAAAAACGCGAGCCTATGGTTAATTAGCGTGCAGAATATGAATATAAAAACTTGTGAATAAAGTGTTCAATAATTCAGCCGCTAATAGCCCTACAAGACGTCTGAGGTATAAATTCATGTTACCGTTACGACCAGAGCTAAGCCGCTAAAGGATGTCTTTGGTAGATGTCCTCGCATGGCTCATTTCTGCTGCTGACAAGCCAAAACACAGTCAGATTTTAGAGGGTATCAAAAATTTAGACATAGCCATCTATTGAACAAATTATGGAAGCAGGTGCCCGTGGCGTAGTGGTGTACCACAGATTGTGGGTTTGATACCAAGGTGTGAAAACCTGACTGGTTCTTCGTGACTCAGATGATCACAATAAATGGCAGTACCACCTCTGAAAGGAGATGCACCTGACCCGATAGCTCAATAGTACCTTGCTGGACCTTTGTTGTGGTTATAGCAGGGTCTTAGCCAGAGACCCGTCCACCCGTCCATCAGACGGGTGAGTCGTAAATTTGGACGGGCTGGAATTTCCCCCTATAGCCCGTCCACCCGCCAACCAGGCCGGACACAAGGAATTAGCCAAGCCAGTTTAACCAGCTCATTTAAAGACAATGTCCATTTCCATGTCCATTTTATACCTGCTCTAAAATGATACAAGATATATTCGAGGTTTGTAAGAATAATGACATCTAGAAGGCTGGCGTACATTGTCAATTGGAGCATCATTCTGAAATTTGTTCCTTGCAGTATCATTTTTACCACGATCTAATAAACTTTTGGTCTACACTTTTGGCTAGGGAGTGAAGCTCACAAATTGCAATTGGGAGAAATACCATATCGACACGAAGTCTTTGACTATGTTTTTATTTCTCCCGTATGTTTGTGCAACTGCAAGCGCAGGATATGTGATTGATTTGTAATTCAATGTCTTTTGAACAATGGTCTGATGTTTCAAATTATGTACGCATGCACACACATGTCAACCCACCCCCAATCTCACCAACCCAACCTCCCCAACTCATCCCCCCCCCAACCCCCTCCAGCTTTCAGGCGAAAGCCAACAAACGTTATGATAATCAGTTGGTCATAACGTGATGGACGGGGTTGGGGTGGGGATGGAGGGGCAGTTTTCAAATCCTGGCTACGACCCTGGGTTATAGGCTATACAAAATTCAGAATGACTTGTAGCTTAGTTTGCCTCTCAACAGTCTCGTGCAGTACATTTTGGTCATTATATATAATTTCCCTAAAGCATATCTGAATATATTAGAAAATTAGATTGTTTTGATCTAATTTTTCTAGTTGGTAGTTGGTAGATATTTGTTTGAGGCTAATAACTCTGGCTTTTACCATTGAATTGTAGCTCCTGTGTGACCTTTTGTCACGTCATGTCCTAGTTTGAACCCGTCGTTTTGTTCACTCAAGTAGTTCTTTTGTTTTGCTCACATGCCCTCCATTTAACCCTGTTTCGGGAGATAACAATGTGGTCATCTTAGTTAAGGGTTGGTTATATAATTAATTTAGTGTAGCTTTTGAGAAGATGTTTATTGACAGATTGCAAAGCTTGCAGCCACCATAAATGTACTATTATCCCCCTTTTAATAAATGTAAGGCAGGTGTTATAATAACATTTATATACTTGGCCTATGGTAACCCATGTTTAAAAAAAAATAATTGTTCTGGACCCATGTTGAGCAATGGGATTGTGCCAAACAGATGATGGAGCTAAAGGCGTGACTTTCATTTTCCAAAGCAGTGCTTTACCTTATAAATATAAATATGCTTTTGAATGGCAAAAGAGTTAAGACCCAATCAGCAAACGTCTTCTCTGGTCATCAATATTTAGATCTGTCATTGATTTGTACTAACTGTTTGTCATTTATCGTACCTCACTGTTGTGATGCTGGCAGTCTGTCGAGGACCTTGTGGAGAAGTCCATGCCAGCCAACATACGTCTCAATCGTCCTCTTCAAATGGAACCTAAGCTAGGTACGTAAATAGCAACATGGACCTTTACTTATCCACCATTTTACTGGAATGAAAAGCCAGTTATTACTGTTATTGATTAGGTTAGGGATAGTTTTTCTTCAGTTTGATGCCTTATCTCATATTTTTTTTGCTGTTTTTTCTGGGTCAAGTCACTTCTTTCATGTTTTGTTGTTTGTGAAGATGAAGCAGAGCTGTTGGAGAGAATCCATTACATTGCCGATAAAAATCAAGTTTGGCGCTCCTACATTGGCTTAGGATTCTATAACTGTCATGTACCCACAACCATCATGCGCAATATCTTTGAGAACCCAGGATGGTATGTGTTTGCCTGGTGCCTAATTAGTTCATTAATTTGCTTGCCTTAATAGTTTGTCTTAATATATGTGTTGGGTTAACACAATCAATACCAGAATTGTCATCAACAATTTGTACTATTCTAGTGAGCATGATAGTGTCTTGAACTGTAAGGATTGTTATGATTCAGTTTCAAAGAGATTGACTTTCAGACCAATGCTTGTATATTATTTTAGAAAACATTGTTTAACTAAATTGTCCTTGTTTCCAAACATCCTACCTTTTGGTGCCTTTAATCTTCTCTGGTATTCTGGTTTACTTGAGACAATTTTTATATCTCACGTAGGACCACCCAGTACACACCATATCAACCAGAGATATCTCAGGGCAGATTGGAAGGCCAACTCAACTACCAGACTATGATCTGTGATATGACTGGCCTCGACATAGCCAATGCCTCTTTGCTGGACGAAGCTACTTCATGTGCTGAGGCCATGGGACTATGCTACAGGTACAATTATGACTATCACCCATCAACTTGCTGTCGGACTCTTAAACTGTTAATATTTTTGAGGTTGATGTACAAGTCCGATGCTTGATTTGTTCACAGGCACAACAAGCGGGCTCGTTTCTATGTCGATTCCAAGTGTCACCCACAGAACATTGCAGTGGTGCAAACACGTGCCAGGTGCAGACCCTATCCAAGTCTCATATGTTCTGGGCAGCTTAACATTGAATTAAGGCGTTTACGATTAACCTTGATTATCAATGTTTGGCTTGCTATTCACTCTCCATGCTAATCATTCATGGTCTTGTGGCACCCTCGGCAAGTGATTATGAAGTGGATGAAATATGGTGTCTGGCTGTGTTTCAGTGCCAGACGACTTACTTGTTATCACCATCATCATCTCTGCACTACGAAGCCTATATCATAATAATGCTGACCTAACTGCTATCAGTGTTTAAATATCACCATTTAAACTGTGACAACAAACTATCAATTTAACTAACAATCGACGAGGCCCCAAACAATGCAGGAAGTCAACCCTACTTTCACATGTGTATGGTACTCTTCCAATAGCTGTAGAAAAGTTTACATTGTGAGTATGAGGAAAGGTGAGTGTTACACTACAGCCACAAACTAACTTCCCACCATCTGTGAGGCTTTCCTTTACAAAGGAAGACATAGAAATGTCTAGCATGGGGGACACCTTGCATCAAAATAAACTTTCCTATTTTGGAGTGGAGTTTTGCTTTTCACACTGGTGTAACAGTAGCACTCTTCCTAAGTTTATTTTGACTTTGAAGGTGTTTCTGATCTCACATAGCATTGGGGGTAACCTACGTAGACTATCCATAGATAGAAGACAATCCAATTGATCCTTGAATTCCAGCCGAGCCTGTATTCATATTTGAAATATGATCATGAAAAAAATTTGCTCCACCTAATCCTACTGATAATGTAGCTTGGACAAGTTTTGTATTGCAGTGTCCCTTACAGCTCATATAATGATTTTCAATTACAGCCTCTTCTGGCAGTGCTTAAATGGGTGACCAGGGGGATTTGTTCGACTGCAAATTAAGTTGTTTTACTTCTGTTGCAGGGGTTTGGGTCTGGAAATTGTCGTATCCAGTCGAGATGAGATGGATTTCTCAGACAAAAGCTACTCAGGTGCCCTGTTGCAGTATCCAGATACTGAAGGGAGGGTCTATGACTTGAATGCCCTGGTGGAAACAGCCCATGAATATGGGGTATGGATTGATGCCTAGTTATTATTGTTGTGTTTTGAGTTAAGGTATATCATGTATCATAATATTATTCATCTTGATTATTTATCAAGTGTTGGTTATTTTTCCAACAGACCCTGGTGGCATGTGCCACCGACCTGCTGGCTCTCACCGTGCTGAAGCCACCCGGTGAATTGGGCGTAGACATGGCAGTCGGTACGAGTCAGCGATTCGGTGTCCCCCTTGGATATGGTGGACCACACGCTGGCTTCTTCTCGGTGAAAGATGAATTCAAGAGGCTCATGCCTGGTCGTGTTGTAGGTGTCACTAGGTGAGGGGTTGTACATTTTAAACACTGTGACTGCTTTGCCAGATTTTTTGTGCTGTATGCCTGATATAATTGAGTTATTATATGTTGGTGCAGGGGTAGTATATAATGTTAAATTTAGCACCTTCTTTATTTGCTTACCATTAGTAACTTATGGCAAATAATGGCGGCTTATTTTGATAGTTGTGTTGATTGAACCCTTTGTGCTATGATTATTTCCAGGGATGCCAATGGCAGAGAAGCTTACCGACTGGCCCTTCAGACAAGAGAACAGCACATACGGAGGGACAAAGCTACCAGTAATATATGTACCGCTCAGGTAATTAATGATCGATTTTGGGAAAATAAAGTTGAGCTATCCTTAAGTCTATTTTGACTATTGTCACCACTTTAAGAATATATCTCAGGTTCTATTGAATGCAACTGTTTCATTCGTGTCTGTTTTCTATGATATTCTTATTTCAAAGTCATTGAGTTCTATGCTTTAATTCAGGTATTTAATGCCAGGCTTGTCACTGTTTTGAGGTCAATTTGACATACAAGTAACAATGATAATTTAATAGTACTTTTGACTTGTTTCAGGCGTTGTTGGCCAATATGTCAGCTATGTTTGCTGTTTATCATGGACCGAATGGTCTGAGACATATTGGGACAAGAACTCACAATGCAGCCCTCATTCTTGCAACCGGTAATATTTGGTGAAAACCTGGTTTATCTCGGTCAATCTTCCAAGATCATAACTTACAAACAATAGATTTGCCATATTATTTGTCATTGAATCATATCCTTACATTACTTGTGTATTGGCTGTGACTGCAGGTATTAAGAAGGCAGGTAACATGGTAGAAGCGGATATGTTTTTTGACACCTTTACTGTTGTGCCCAAAGTTGGCATTGACACCATCCGCCAGAGAGCTATAGAGAAAAAGATGAACCTTCGATACTTTGATGATGGAAGGGTGTGTTCAATGGATTTTTGTAGCAATATACCCTTGGTTTGTAATAGCTCAACCATTTTCAGGGTCTTGACATTATTTGTATGAGATTGTGGTTGTTCTTATTTCAGGTGGGGCTGTCTGTTGATGAGACAGTTCAAGCTGATGACTTGGATGATATCCTATGGATCTTTGGCTCTTCGCAAACATCAGTGAGTTATGTACACGTACAATGCATTTATATTGCATAATAGTCCCTTGCTGATTGTTAGAAGATAATGTGTTGTGTTGTCTCAGAGAGAAGTAGGAGATGAGATGGGGGAGGCCTCGTCTGCTAGTCTGCTTGGTTCTCCACATGCCCGTACTTCTGAGTATCTCTCTCACCCTGTCTTTCACAGGTAACTCTCCTTACTACCATGTCTACTAACTCACCATCCACTTTTTCAGCATTGATTTTTCACGTACATCGACTGTTTGTTTAATTTGTATTTTAAGATACCAATCTGAAACCAATATCGTCCGATACATGAAGATACTGGAAAATAAAGATCTATCGTTAGTCCATTCTATGATCCCACTTGGCTCATGTACCATGAAGTTGAACAGCACCACACAAATGATGGTGGGTTGTTGTTCATTTTCTCACTTTGTTAGGTATCTTGAGTACAGTGAATATGTCTCAGCACCAGTAGGATTGTTATTTGTAGTAATCATATCCTGATATGTGTTCTGTGGTTTCTTTGTAGCCCAGCTCATTTGTGGAGTTGGCCAGCATTCATCCTTTTGTACCAACTGATCAGGCCCAGGGATATATGGAACTATTCAATGACCTTGAGAAGGATCTCTGTGAAATAACTGGCTATGATAAAATCTCCTTCCAGCCCAACAGGTTAGTTGTCTTTGGGGTTTTTTTGTCACTCCTTTGACCTTCATTATATTGGGTTAAGGACTTTTTTGCCTAATGTTGAGAAAAACTTGCAAGCGTTGGTTTGGTTAGTGAGTTGGCTGCATTTGATTTGGTGTTTCTTTTTTGGTTGCAGTGGTGCTCAAGGAGAGTATACAGGTCTATGTGCAATCAAGGCTTACCTGGAATCAATAGAACAATTTCACAGAACTGTTAGTGTTCGAGTCTTACATGCCTCTCTGTGAAGCCAATTTCGTTCATTCCTTGGCACAAATGCATCAACATTGAACGGATAGTTATGGTATTGTTATGTGAGTTCAGGTATGTTTAATCCCAGAATCTGCACATGGCACCAACCCTGCCAGTGCCCAGATGGCAGGGATGAAGATTCAACCAATCAAAGTGCGCAAAAATGGAGCTGTTGATTTGGATGATCTCAAAAGCAAGGTGATGTTTTTATTGGCACCCTAGCGCACAAAATATAAGTTACAGAACCTTATTTCATGTTGGTGTTGATTGTGTAAGAATATCAGAGCATCTCTGGTAGCATCACTTGATGTGTGGTGTTTTTGCAGGCAGAGAAGAACCATGACATGTTGGCTGCACTCATGATCACATACCCCTCAACCAACGGGGTCTTTGACGAGGAAATTACGTGAGTGGCGTAATGACTTGATTACGAGAAAATATAAAAGTGAAATCTTCCTTCTCAGTAGGTGATATGACATTCATCTTTAACAACATTTGACCTTTTTGTCGATTAACATCTTTGAATATATTTCAACTTGAGGGCGTAATGTATTGGTGTCTAGGGACATCTGTGATATGATTCACTACCATGGAGGCCAGGTGTATCTTGATGGAGCTAATATGAATGCTCAGGTAAAACTAAATATCCACATAAATAATATTGTAGTCGTTGAGTGCAACTTACTCATTTATATTGTCAGTGCCTGTGTTTCAACATATTTGCCTCGTTTATACGGCAGCCACATAATTTGCCAAATGAGAATTACAGTCTCTGTTTAGTATGACTCCATTGTGTTTGTAGCCTGTAGGTTTGTGATTATTGAGATCAGTCTCTGTTCACAGGTTGGTCTCTGCCGTCCTGGGGATTACGGCTCGGACGTATCTCATCTCAACCTACACAAGACCTTCTGTATACCCCACGGTGGTGGAGGACCTGGCATGGGGCCCATCGGAGTGTAAGCTCTCATTGATACCACACTACAGCACTACCACTCATCTGGAAGATTGTTACAAATAACAACAATAACACAATTGTATGTCTTTTTGTAGAAGTTGTGATTGGTTGAATTTACAGGAAGCAGCACTTGGCCCCGTTCCTTCCCACCCACCCCCTTGTAGCTCCTATTGGCAGTTGTAAAGACACTGCTTTTGGGACAGTGAGTGCCGCTCCGTACGGGTCAAGTCTCATCCTTCCCATCTCCTGGGCTTACATCAAGATGATGGGCTCTGATGGCCTCAGGGAAGCCACACAACTAGCCATCCTCAATGCTAACTACATGGCTCAGCGCCTTGTCGGATACTACAAGATTCTCTTCACCAACGAGGCTGGTGAGAGACTTTAAATTTTAATCTGGAAATATCTGTATCTCTGTATATGAAATGTCAAATATATCGTAGACTAAGCGTGTCATTTAATGGTCAAATGATGGATGTTCTTCCATGGCAGGTTTTGTCGCCCATGAGTTTATACTCGATTGTCGTACATTTAAGAAGAATACTGGAATCGAGGTGATAGACATTGCCAAGAGACTTCAGGATTACGGTAAACATTCAATTGCAAATCATCCTGATTTTTCACATGATCTTGCTTTCATAATCCAAAGGAATGCCCTTTTTACACATGACATACATGATTCAGGTTTCCATGCACCCACAATGTCCTTCCCTGTGAGTGGCTGCCTCATGATAGAACCAACAGAGTCAGAGGACAAAGAGGAAATGGACAGATACTGTGATGCCCTCATATGTGAGGCCCATCTGTCTTGGGTTTTGAGTTGATTCAGATAAAATGGTTGTGATATCAGTACCTTTATGCAATAACTCTAACTGACCAAGTAATGGTGTATGTTCTCGGAGCAGCAATCAGGAAGGAGATTCAGATGATCGAGGATGGTAAACTGGACATGAAGCGCAATCCTCTCAAGGTTTGTCAGTGACGCGGAAATAAAACAACTATCGTGAAATATAATCATTTTATCTTGAGTGTTTTAATGAAATCTAACTGTGCTTGTCACATGGTTTTTGTTGTCATTTCTCCAAGATGGCACCCCACACACAAGGTGATGTCATCGAATCAAAATGGGACCGACCATACCCCAGACAAATGGGTGTCTTCCCTGCTGTAAGTATGATATGATGTGGACGATTTGCATCCATCACCTCTTATCCTTTAAAAAAACTGACTACAAGTTCCCGTGGTTGTTTTCCAGAGCTTTGTGAAGCCTGAGACTAAGTTCTGGCCAGCAGTAGGCCGTATTGACGACATCTACGGGGACCAGCATCTGGTGTGTACCTGTCCGCCCATGAGCAGCTATGAATCACCGTATGTGTCGTCCGTCACTCAGAAAGAGCGAGTCATACAATGAAACAGTCGAAACGAAGCAATTGATCCCTGCTGACCCCCACTACATTTTTCGGAATGTATACTTGGTTCTCTCTAAAACACTTTGGGTCTTGTGTGCACTCTCATCAGAAAATATTTCTCAGGGTACAAGGACACTGACTAAAGTATGCACTACTTGCCAGTCATCTGCTTTCAAGAGGGTTGTTGCATCAAATATACAGTTTAATGAGTGACATGAGATGAGGGCTTCTAGAGGTTTGAAATGAAACTAAGTTCAAGAATTTAGCAAGTACTTCTTTTTTAACAATAGATGTTTATTGCACACTGTGTGACATGCTATATCTGGGTCAGTTGCTGTTATAATTTTGTGCAGTCTTGGCTATCTGTTCCGAGTCTGGGACTTGTTGTGATGAGGTATGGACATGATAAGAAGATGCATGGCCTTGGCATACACATGTTTATTAGAGAGAATCTAATGGAATGTGTGAATTCCCAATTCGTGATTTTAACCTTTGCATTTCCTTGTTTTCCTTGCCTCACTTGGGCAATTAAAGGTGAGGTGCTTTTCTGGCTTGAGACAAAGAGATTTCAGAGAGTTTAATGAGCATACACCTTGTTATGCCAGTTGTCCTTGGGTATTGCTCCGAGTAATTTAATGGCAATTGTTAATGTTGAAATTTGTGTAATTTTGTTGATGTATAAGCCCTTGTTTAATTCGTATCTGTCATTTATGAAATGGCTTTTTAATGCTGTTTTATATAAACCCATGTTGTTGGTACTTAAGGCTTTTATTTATATTTTGTGGTTTCCTTGAAGAAAATATCTCATACATCTATCCATTTGTTGGTCACTTGTTGATTAAAGATATCCATATTGCTCTATAATACAGTCTTTAAGTACTATCTCATATATTTCATATATATTTGATATTGGTAATATACTTACAAAATTAAACACCAACTTCCTGTAATTCTAAGAACCAGCAAAAAATTATTAGGAGAGGCTATTTAGGACTCTGCAAAGATCAGGGAGGTTTGACAGGTGATATGCAATAGGTCTCTTAACAAACAGGATGTGTTGCCCAAGTTGTGATTACCCATACACAATCCCAGCTGCTTCAGTGTTTCCGTGAATGGTTACTGGTCACAGCTTAGGGTCGGAAGTTAGCAATCCAGACCAACAGGAGAGGTTCGAGGACCACAATTATTGCTAAATGACCGACTGGGACTGAGCAATGGTGAAATCATTTCCACGACCAACATGTGCTAGGTTTTCCTGTCATTCATATTTGCTGCCATTGTCAACTGGAAGGATGGGATCTATAAGAGCAAATCTATAAACTGCTTACGAAGCCAACATATCAGGGCAAGCTCCTGACAAAATGTCAAACATTTGCAGGATTAAGTTATGAGCAGGCATTATGGCTGCACTCACCACCCTTAACCTGAAACCTAATTAACACTACACTTACTGGTGCAATAGACTTGCAAGGATAAATTCTGACCTTAAGATTATTGTGAACCTCTAGGATTTGCCTCTAATCGTCAATCATAATTTGTTGTTGCACACCCTTTAGTTATACATATATTGGATGAACAGAACAGTGATTGTAACTTGCAATCTGCATTAGGGGTAAATTGTGATTGTTTCATTGCAGTTATTTTGTACTCCTTGACCGGGAACCTCTAATCAAATGGTAATATTGTTTATTTTTAAATCTGCAACATTTACCAGTTACAATATAAACAAACCAATCGTGGTTGAAAAATAATTTATGAAACAATATCCTAAAATGACAAACATTGCTGTCAGACAATTCTTGAGAATGGATATGTGGAGCACTTTTTTTTGAAGCTGTCCACATCATCAATTGCAATCAGATGCTCGTCGGCAGCCAATGGGAGCATCTGTACTTGGGGATGAGTCGTCATCTCACATGGCTTTTTCAATGTTTTAGCTCCATCTTCAATTTGCTCAGTTGTGGAGGACACTATCTTTTTCTCATTTTTCTTGACATGGTGGTCAGTGCATGCCTCAGCATTCCCTTGCACCTGTTGAATAAATCAGAATGAGTAAACTTTGTTCAGGCAATACAAAAATACAAAAAGGGATTGTTTCAAAACAAGTGAATAAGACGAATAATATCACTTAAAAATTTAAAAACTAATCCTATATCACATAAGATGAAGTACCTGGACAGATAATTTGGAGCATTTGTGCTGTGATATCACTCTCGCGCGGAACCATTCTTGGAACGCCGTTAAAGTCATTGATTCAAGAAATTCAACCTGTAAGGCAGCATCAAAAGAACAGTATTTACTTATGGTTTCTGCTGTGTAAGCATAGCTTAAAGATATGACTTTATTTTGTTGTACAAATTGTATTTCTCATGAAATCTATTCTTCCTGCTTTAATTATACACTCTAAACACAAAGATTGCTCAAAGTACTAGCTACTGCTAAACAGATTTTATGGTTTAAGTAACAATCAATGTATTTGACACCTGTCTCTTGAGAATGTCAAATTGATAAGTCTGAAGCTGGATCTGTTCCCAGTTTCGGTCGACTTCAACTTTGAGGCTTGTGTCTGCACATTGTTTCAGTGCAGTGAGTGCACATACCTTAAGCAAACATTTAAAGGGTAAAATTAACAACAAAAACCCAATGTGTTTGGGGTAGTATCTTCAGTGCTATATAATCACTCACTTGACATTTGAATTCATCCTCTGTCATGGAGTCAATAACATCAGTGAATTCCTCGATAAAGCTTTCGATTTTCTTGTCCAATGAAACCAGGCTAATCCAGGCAATAACAAATAATTAATCATTAGTTTCTTAGCACATATATGTCATTGACTAAGCTTGAATTTTAAGCTCCACAAGAACAACGACTAAAACAGTCTCTAGTATTCAAAGACCTTTATCCGAAAAAACACCAACAGTATTTGATATATGTACCTGTGTTTTGAGGCTTGACTTTGGATGAATATCACAAAGCCCAAAATAGAGTTGGTATTCTTGACTTCATTGTGGACATCGTAGCCTAACTGTTCTCGTGTACGCAGTATGTCAAAGCATGGCTCCTCCATCCTCATCTGTATATCAAGCAGAGATCAACAGATCAGATACACACTGATGTACCAACCCTGATGTTGTGTAATACATCACCAAAGGGTGTAATAGAGCCACATCAAAGGTACATGTCATGAAAGTCAGGTGCCATACATACCATGAGGAGGTTGTGCATTGTGAATTCATGAAGAGACGCCGGACCATACTGATAGTAGTTGACGATGACAGAATTGGCATCTTCTGCATTGAATCCACTGACTCGTACACAGTGGGAGCCCACAGGAAGATCGGTAACCAGCATCTAATGCACACAAAAATGGCAATCAGGAATTAAAGGATGGTATGGATTACTTAAGACAGAACATTCACATAAAATTTCTCTCACAATGTTAAAGATCCACTTATCAACCGCTATCCAAGATAATATTATATGATTGAGGGAATGTAGACTTTAACTTACATCAGGTACAGAGCCATCAACCACAGGTGTACAGCTGAGCTTATCCACCAAACACCGCTCCAGAGACATTGCCTCCTATGGGAAGTTTGACACTTAATGTCATCATCAGTTTACTTTATAGCAACAAATATTCCAATGTATGTCCTACCATCTTCACCACATAATCCACAAACTACACATTTAATACGTGTTTAGGTCATATCAACAGTTGATTATTTCTAGAACATAAATATTAGCCAACCTCAACAGTAATGTTTCCCTGGACAAGCCCTTCTATGAAACACTTCTTGGAGATTTGGGTACGAGCAAAGTCGAGCACATCCTGAAGTGTGACATCAGCTAAGGCCTTCTGTCTGTCCATCATTGGCCGATAGTCTTGTTGTAAGATGTGAAGACGAAGCTCCCTGCAGACATGTCAAAATAAATCTGATCAGGTACAACAGCGATTTGGCTATCAACGATTCACAAGATGCATTCCAGTGAGCATCATGATCCTTTCAACCTCTTGATCAACCCACGACCTAAAACATCAACGAGCCTCTGAGCAAAGCTGTAGGCTCGGCCAACTACCCACCTTGCCAGACCACTTGGTCGAATGTACCAATTGTGGTAAATTTTCTGGAGATCTTTCTTCATCACACTGAACACATCTTCAGTCATATCAAACTTGACCATGTTATCCACCAGTGTGCTGAACAGTTTCTGTAAGAGAACAACCAGACCCATGATTTACCCAATGAGAAGTCTGGTGATCAATTCAATGATTTAGCTAATAAGCTAAACAAACCATTTGCATCACATCAACAGCTAAAATCTTACATGGAGCTTGTGGTTGAAACCATAGCTCTTGATTTCAATACCACTAGTGGAGACACTGATGTCATAGCTGAAACAAGATATCTCAGTTAGGTTATGATACAACGGGTAAAAGAACGAGGCAACAAACACAAGTGAGTACCAATGAACATGCAAAACATTCAATAGGGTACCTCTGTCACACCTGTAAATGAGTCAACTGTGGATGATGAGTTTAATTACCTGAGCAGGGCAACATTGGCTGTGTAGGCCACCTCAGCCAGGTTGTGGTTGAGGGCAGTGACATACAGATCACAGATGGCAGCACTGCAAATACAACATCATAATCATAACCAAACGCCACCTGTTTGTAGTGATTCACAGGAAAGTAACCTCACCAATGCATGCTCAGTAATTATTTGCCTAAGTGTTTTTCTATTCGAGGCTTCAAATACAATGACACAATCACACACCAAATATTGAGTGATTGAATGATTGATTGATACATGGCAACCGGCTAGAATAATTCTTTGTTTAGCATACAGTGCCTCCTCTAATGATCTTTACTTCATATACTCTTCTGTTAAAGTGTTTCCAGTTTACCACCTTACAACACTGATATAAAATACAAACACTGTTTGTGACGATGTTAATCAGCCAAGAGAATTGGCCAATCAGGTGCCATCACAGAACCAAACACATATCAATGATTTTTCAAATTCAATCAACCAAAAACTAAACAGCAACAACATTAAATGTTCCTGAACTGAATGATAGTGAACATTAATAACATTATTCAACATCACTGATATAAAATATATAGAATTGTGCTAGTTGTCCTTTCACCTATAACCACACTAATTAACACATCACATTCACAAGCAACATTTTCTAACCTGAGAAATAAGTAATCATTGTGCCAACAGCAGTCACGTCAGTGTTACTTTGTCAACCCTTTATTTAAGAGGTTGTTGCCTGCCAAGATAAAAGCAGATATGAGTTTAAAGGTCACCACACCTAGGTTTGATTACATTACTTGGCTCACAGCACTCATTAGTTACCTAGAAACCCCTCTCAGATCTGAGTACCTACAGCTGATAAATCTGTCTGTTGCAGCCTCTATTTCCCATCTCCTGTGACCCTTGTTAACATGCTGCCTACCACCGTGTGACCATCATTGATGATTGGAATCACAAGGAAGAAAAGAGGTAACCTCCGGCCATTGCTGGAAAGGAGCGGTAATTATGGGGGTGTATATAGACGAGGATGACAGTAGCGGAACATATTTGGATGGCCTCACAACAACTGACTGGATTACATACATTGTGAATGTGTACATTGATGGAACTCTGAGTGTGTTTGGATTGATCGGGAATACTCTAGCTCTTGTCATATTTCACCTCGAGAATAGCAGAACCTCTAATACATTCTTCCTCCAAACTATAGCAGTATTGGACAACTTTCTCCTGTTGGCCAATTTGCTGTATATTACTTTGAGATCTGTGTACCCCCCCACAGGCTATTTACAGGTCTTCATTAGGTACAGCCCTTATATCATTGCCTACGTGGTACCTATTGGCTGGATATCTCAAACAGGCATATGCTGGCTGACTCTGGCTGCAGCAGGAGACCGTTACTTGGCCATCTCAAAACCGTTCAAGGCAACACAGATTTGTACGCTTAAAAATGCCAGAAAGGTTGGACTCACTTTGTCAGTGTCAGCAATCTTATTCAACATTCCACGCTTCTTTCACTACCAGCTTGCTGCCCTCAATTCCCAAAACAACGAGACGTTTCTGTCACATGCCAGATTCAACTTGACGGAATGGAATTCTGATGTTTACCACTACCTCTACCACATATCTCTTACGTTCCTATTCATATTCATCATACCAATAACTGCGATGATTTTCTTCAATCACAAATTGGTCTGTGCCCTTCGTGAAGCCAATCACAGCCGTCAAGTGATGGTTAGCAACCAGCGTCACTCTGGGGAGCTCCAGAGAATCAACGTCCAGGTTACACGCAATCTAGTAGTTATCATCACCGTCTTCATGTCCTGTCAGGCACCTGATTTTCTCAGTGCCATTTTCGGAGCTATCGGCATGCCTAACAAAATCTACCATTTGCACGTAGTTTTTTCACAGATGATGTTGGTGTTCAACTCATCCATCAACTTTTACATCTACATGGTCTTCAACCAGCGTTTCCGCCGAGCTGCTGCTAACCTCTGCTGCTGCACACAACTGGGTGATAAATCTTGTGTTAATCCTATCAGCTTCCCTGTTATGACGATATCCAACCTGACTTTGATGAGACGTGAATCTGAAGATTCTCTGAGCCTCACTCACCATTCTTTGGTGACACTGACAAGCTATGGTGGCATCGAGGAAAACCAACACGGAGACAATCCGCAACCATTCTAATTGTGGGATTAATTTTGTATAAAGTACAGACGAAGGGAAATTAACCTGCCCCATTCTGTTATTGCTTCAATACCTTCAGTGTTTATCTGTATATACCTAGGGCTGACTGGAGGTGAAGGTCTGCGTATGTGTGTGTTGGTAGTTGAACATTCCCTTACCTTTGGGCATCCTTGTTGACAACATCATTTCTTATGTAGAAATATGCATAAGCTGTGGAGAAAACACACAACAAACTTAGGCTTCGTTTCTTCACTTGTGAAATCACAATACATAGGGTTATCAACAATTACATGAATTGCCTTGATGAGGCACCATCATGCACCTTTGGGTACTCTGAAGGAAGCATCCTGGCTGTACCACAGCTTAGACTGGGCACAGTCTCTCACCAGAGTAGGGTACTGGGACACATGCATGGTAGGAGCAATGATGTTTTACAACATACCAGTCAGTGTCATATTAAACATTGCTATATTTATATGAGGATATAACCAATTGGGCTGTTGGGCTGTATATCTGGACTCACCAAAGTATCATTGACATCTACATCCTTTACAACAAAATCAGTCGCTGCAAAAACAAAAAAATGTCTATCAGCACAAAAAACTGATAAATTTCATGATCAATATTATAGCATAAACATTCTTTAGAAAATAAAAGTCAGTATGAAATTACTCATTGTTTGTTATCATCAAAGGCACCCATGTCAAAACATTAAGGGTGTGGGGCGTGTATGAATCACTCAAATAGGCTTGTCAGTCAGTGAGAAATACAGGCTAGACTGCAATATTTACATGGGATTGCCTTGCAACCCATGTACCAGGGTACAAATTGATTGATAGAATAAAACATGATAAAATGCCATATTTATTGATCGCAATGGATATGATTAACAGCGGATAAACAGTTCCCTAAACACACACATACTGACCTAAATATTCATTTTCTGCAGGAAGATGTAAAGATGGATTTGCAGTTATATCTGAAATAAAAATAAATGAATTTTCAGTTTATTAATCAAAGAAATAATTATCAACCTATAGGAAAAGTACAATATGTAAGACTTACTGTCCCACTGTTTCAACCACTCCTTCGGTATCCCTAGAAGAGAACAAAACCACTGTCATACAAATACAATTTAAAGCCTTTATTGATGACATGAATAAGCACAGTTGTGAAGATTCAAGTGAGTATCATTAATCGCCTACCTTCTTCATGATATGGTGTGTTGAACCACTTTTCCCTGGATTCACATATGCCTTGTTCAGTGTATACGTTGGACTGTATGGTGATGTTAGCTCGAGCTGGGGTCAGGTGAGACAGACATGCCTCAATCAACTGTCACATAACCAGGTATATGAGGGACTTATGTAACAGTCACACATGTCCTACTTTACAAACCTTGACTCCAACGCACAATCCACGCTATCCTAACATTAACACTCTTGAATGTGCTCCAAAATGTTAATTGTGTAGCACCAATTACAGAAATAAACCATGTATATCAAGAGTTCTCTCAATATCTGTATGGAACAGCTATATTATGGCTCTGATAATACTGTGAGAATGTACCTGAGGCTGGTAGTCGAGCAGGAGAAGTTCTCCAGTGATGTAGTGTTCTGGTGGAAACAGCTGCATGTTCTCACATAGATCATCCACGTACTCAACAGGGTCACACTGATAACAGGCAAACACTCAAAGCTCTTCAACTGCGTCTATATTACACCCTTCATCTATTTATTGTTTCCAAGATGATGATAAATATAGTTATTTATAGTGTTTCCCTTTTAAGATGCATAATAATAGTGCATTGTTCCTACATCCAGCACTGAGAGGATAAATGAAGGCCAGTGTGTAGATTATCATTAAGCATCACATTCATCTACCTACTTGCTTCAGAAACGCTTACTAATCATCCTAGACATTTACATCTTTACCCCTTTCACTACTCTGATCAACATCTGAACTAGCAGTTAGTAGTAAATGGTTTGTAGCCCAAACATATGCTAGCCTCCCTTATCTATGTCACTGTTTTATGCTAGCCTCCCTAATTTAGGTCACTGTTTTATACTATCTTCCTCATCTAAGTCACTGCCTAATGCTTGCCTCTCTCACTTAGGTCACTGCCCTATACTAGCTCTCTCATCTGGGTCACTACCTTATGCTAGTCTCCCTTATCTAGGTCACTGCCTTGTGCTAGCCTCCCTCATTTAGGTCACTGCCTTATGCTAGCTTCCCTTATATAGGTCACTGCCTTATGCTAGCCTCCATAATCTTGGTCACTGTCTTATGCTAGCCTCCCTCATTTAGGTCAATACCCTATACTAGCTCCCTTATCTAGGTCACTGCCTTATGCTAGCCTCCCCTCCTTAGGTCACTGCCTTTGTGTAGGATGTTCTGCCAATATGTCACTGACATACACAAACAATTTCTTTTGTTTAAGTTTTGAGTACACTCCAAAGCTTGCAGATATAAATACTTGCTCAGGGTCAACTGTCAATAAGCAAAATGGGCTACTGAATGTAAGGCAACCAGAAAAGTGGAATATGTCAGTTTAACATTAGTGGTTGTTATAAGGATAATACAACAGGACACTTACACAGGATGGGGAAGTGAAAAGGAATGTTGTTTTAATTCAGCTTACCTCCTCCTTCCACCTGAAACTATTGTCTTCAATGGTCTGAATTTCTCGGAATATTTTCTCTTGAGGACCCACTTGTCTTAGCATAGCTAAATATTGAAATACACAGGACATCACCTGGAAAGCAACCATTCCTTGTGATGAATACCGAGCTGACTAACAAGCTCAAATTCTTTTATTCAGTAAAAATTATAGTTATACAAGAGGGGGGAAATCTGACCTCGAAGACACGATCTAAACCTTCATCCGTCAAACTGATAATGACTTGAAAGCCAGCATAAGTGGCATTGTGTTCTACGTTACTCTCATTATTGCCGGCAAATAGATCCAGTGCCCACACTCTTGACCTGACATGTCAACAACAGCTCATTGTAAACGACTGACATTAAACACAGCAACAAACAGAAACCTTCATGTATTAAATATAACTGATGGTTAATTATATCAAAGGTTCCTTCCCTGTAGTAGGGCTGCATAATACAAGACATCAGATTGACTCACGGATGCTTGAGATAAGACAGGATGCTGCCTTTGCCCTCATGCCCCAGCAGCCAACCGAGGTAATGAAGAGGTTTCACCCTGTGATCACAAGAAACATTGTCATTTCATAACTTCACCTGCATTACAGCTGCATTATAATCAAATGACTTCCCAATGGTGCATTATTTCTCTTTTCAATTTATTAAAATTAACAACATCATTAATCTAAACCACAGTTTCATTATTGATATACTTATATTTCCTTGCCTAAGCATATATCCTCTACACTATGAGATCAACCTCACCTGTAGTGTTTGAGTTGATTAGGAAGTGACCAGGTGAGTATGACTTGGTGTACATTTTGTACAGGACACACTAAAAACACAAACAACAAACATCAGGCCGGCTCTTCACCTTTCATATTTAGTTTCTTCACCCATTTGTTAATAAATCAATTTTTTTTCACTGAAACGTAAACTTAATGTTACAGAAAAAAGACCCCTTCCCCTGTTTTGAAATTGTATCTGTTTTACCTTTATACAGCTTGTAGAAAGATGAGTTATCAAAAGGGTTCTGCAACATTTATGACAAATGATTATTTTCAATATCCAAGTAAACAATAGATCCAACAATATGTAATTTTACTTTCGACATATTTGATAAGGACATCATAAACACTTACTGTTTCCTCATCAAATTTAGGCTGCTCCAAACCACTGGAATAAAAATGTTCATGATTAAAATACATTGTGACATTCAGCCCAGTCAGAGATAAAACAAATTTTACAGTTTGTTTGTAGATCACTTACTTGTTAGGGACATCAGAGAATATATCAACCACCATTTCTTCAAGAACATCCAGAGAGTCTGTAAAAAAAAGAAATCATTGAAATGAACTGCATGAAACTATTAACCATTTTCTTAAACTGGTAAATGATATATGCTATGAGTATGAATGTGATCTGGCATGAGGGAATATATGAATAAGTACCTCTTGATTGCACAGCAAGTGTCATGTAATGAGCCGAGTACATCTGCTTGTGATGCTGACTCAGTCGCTGGTAGACATCCAGCTTCTCCTGCTTGGGTAGGTCTCGCAGAGTCGCTGAATTACCTGTCAGGGTGACACATCACAAAGACCGAACTCAAACTTTAACAAGGCAAATGTTTAAAAAAACTAACAATAACCTTTCATGTTATGATGTATGATCATGTAAGATGAAATCATTGTTTACCCCACATGAACTTTGACATTGGATGCCCTGGGGAGGCCATGCCACACAGCAGCTGCTCCAGGCGACATCGATCAGAGGTCAGGCTCCCTGCAAACTCTGTCAACACCAGCATACTAATGCTGCGTTATCATTGTCAATCGGATAATCGATCAACTAGAGATAATAGATAATTTGACCAGTTGTTTATTTGGTTAGTTTCATCATCCATGACATAACAACTCACCACTATCCACAGCTTCTATTTCTCTGTCCATGCTATCCCGCTTCATCAGCGGATCAATGAAGAACTGAGCAAAGCGATCCAGAGATGGTCTGAAGAAGTCCTGCTGAACATCAAAGTAGAACACAGTCTGAAACACACGGAAAAACAGAACAAGGTTAAATAGCTTGCTTTTGTAGCTGCTTTGGGAGACTCATTCATAAGAATAAGAAAGGGAAAAAGTGATTTCAGGCGGAAGTTTTGAGGTTGTAGTATGTCAGTACTCACTCTCTCACATCCCGTGTAAGCATTAGTACTGCCTCCATGCTTCCTCAGGAAAGCATCAAAGTCGTTCTCATCAGGGTACTTCTTACTACCCATAAACACCACTTCAGGGAAAGACACAGGTTAATTGTGCAAAATATTCAATACAATCATATGAGTGTAGATTACAATTGACAGGTGCAATATGTCAAAGCAAATGTCTTTTATATGAATGTGAGCTGAATGAGTGTAGTGTTCTGGTGGCTCAATTAATTTAGTGGAAATAGTTCTATAAATCACTAAGACATTTCTGCTGTAGAAATTACCTAATTCACTCTTTTTGAGCAGATATTGAAAAAAACAACTTACTGTGCTCAAGGAAATGGGAGAGACCAGGAATATCAGGTGGATCAGAGAAACTTCCCACACCAACACATAGTGCCGCAGCAGACTAAAATTCAACACCAACATCTAAGGTCAATTACATTCATCTTTTAGGTGTTATATCATGTCACCAAATCCTTAAACTAAAGACTTAATAAGGCATTGATCTACCAGTTTGATTGTTGGGCCCTTTCTTTTTTCACTTCTATCCTCCATCTCACCATCAGAATCCACCAAATCAGAACCTTCATCAGAGCCATTGTCCGACACATCGTCTAAATCACTGTCCTCGCTGTCTTCATCAGATAATGCGCCTTCAGTGGCAGTCTCCATGGCTGATAACTGGCTGCTGCCACTGTTGTCTGATGCTGGGTCAGAGATGAGCAGCACTCTCATGCCATTCACCAGCGTTAATACTCTATAAAAATAATAAGTTTGCCATTCACATAAGATTGGCCCCATTTACTATTTGTGCTATAATTCATTGTTATCAATAAATTCTATTCACTTTAAAATATATACAACATGCAAGTTTTATTCGCCAAAAACTCTACCGCTAAGTCTTATGTGAATAGCATAACTGACCTGTAAAATTTTGCATCATTTTGAGATTTCACCACTTCATCCATGACAGTGAGGTAATTTCTTCCATTCGGTGGAGCACTTTCTGTTGTATTTACACTACCATGGGACAACTTCCGCATTTTAGCAGCCCTTTGGTGCAAATCTGTGTCTGCACAAGGTCATGAATAACATAGTGACAATATCTGTAGTGACCTTTAAATTCTATATAGCACCAATCACTGGTGGAGTTCTGAAGTATTATTTTACAAAATACGTTTGTCACCTAAACTATACTCGTCCGTTTTATGCATTCTGTTGATTGAAGAGTCAGAACAGTTGGTGTTGTTTGTAATATATCTTTTCATCACACAACTTGTGACACATCGAAACTTTTGCAAAACCAGCCGAGTTGCAAGCATCTAAAAAGAACATCGGAATTCCATAAAGTTCTATTTCCATTCCACCATTCAAATATACACAATATATCAACCTGTTTTCCTGATATTTAGGACACCACCATTCATCAACAGAATGTGAAACCATCTATAATTCATCAATATCAGCACCTTAGAAACAGGACACATAAGCAATTCCATCTTTCTCTGGTATTATAACTCTAACTCAACCTATTATCAGCTTTGGATGTCTAAAAGTGTCTACCACAGGTTATATTTGGTCTATTCTTCATATTCCATGAAAACTAAGCAAAAGGACATCATAAATAATAATTTATTAATAGGTAATAGCTTGGGTCATAGATTGGATAGTACTTCAAGATCTCAATCCCAAAGGCTCAGGGAATCAATCAGTGAGGTTCTTTTTTTCACAGCAAGATTTTGATTGATCTTTTATGAAATCCATATCAATAGCCTAAGCTTTGTCGACTACGCATAGTCGTATATGTCCATGAAACGCAATTTAGTTGGACAGAAGGCTAGCTATAGTCGGCTAAGCATGATAGTCGACTAATATATGTACGGTAAATAGGACACAGACCTCGGGCCGCGGACTGACACAAGCCGCTGACATGACTGGTGTCTGGTGAGAGCATGTAGTAGAATCATAACGTCTGGATTTAACATCTAAACTGAAGGCTACAACTATTTTTCTGAAAAATTTAAAATGTTTGAACGACGCTGATATCTTACCCGAATAGATTTCCATCTATACCATAATAAGTAACTTATGCAAGTTCTTTGATGACAAGCAAGCGCTTTTGTACGTTTCACAACATAACTAACTGAAACCGGATAGATGACATTATGAAAATTGAGATGCGTTCCTTTGTGTATCCGATCCAGCGATTTCCACTTCCCTCGAAGGCACTCGCCCCTGGTGTTTTGATGATCTAATGCCACCTTACAGCGCGGATGTGAGAGATCGAAAGTAATGGTTAGCTGTCAGAGGCGGAGTTTCTTAGCCTATGAAATGCTTTACACAACGCGATATTAGAACAAGTTAAGGCGTGAAGAAGAAGTGGGGGTGAGGTGGGATTTCATTTGATAATCTGTTTTAACTGATTATCTGTGCCAAACTATGATAATGAAGATACCAATGGCCTGTTGATCCCCAGTCTAATTTCATCCATTAATAGTGAATTCATATTTTATTTTTGTTTTATTTTTCTTCCTTCTCCTGCATTAGAATCTTCTCTTTCTCATTCCCGCCATCGTCGGATTAATTATCAACGTCGACACCACCATCATCATAATTATTATGAAGTAAATTATTCGTTTCATGGCGTAACAGCGTCAAATGAACATAATTACCAATGATTCACTGTCACATATCGATAGATTATACGCGTATACATAGTGTATGTGCTGTCATATGATGTGCTACCTTATCGCTGAAGTGTGTAATATTTCGATGTCCCTAATAATGGTTTTGAAACATACTTTGAAGACATCTCATGGTCAACTGGGTTTGATATATATTTTGTTTCAGTATGTCGAGATATTCTCCCGGGATTTCCCACCGATCGTTGACAATGCAAATGGAATGAATGGTCCCTTTGTGACGCACCGAGAATCGCACGCTCGACCGTGCAAACGCGTTGTTGTTACTGCATGTAATAACAAATCAGCTGATCAGATTTTGAGATTTGTCGGACACTTTTATCCTGAAGTACGGGAGTGATGCATACACAAGGTGATAAATAGAACCTGACGTTGGTCTATTGGGCTAGTTTACAGTTGCTGGTTAAGGCCATGTACGTCATTGTCGGCCCAGAGAATGTGGAGGTCTCTCTTGTAGTCTAATGCTAATGGAACGCACATTTGTGCGCTCTTTCCGCTGTTAGGGGCTACTTTAAATTCTCCTGAGTAGCAAACTCGCTACTGAAGATACTGTTCAGCCATATTCAATCGATATCACTCTGATCGCATATTTTTGCAGACCTTCAAGCAAACCAGATTAAAAATTGTGAAATATGGGGTGTTGACTATATTATCATGAACAATAGTAAAGCAGATGTTTTCCTCTTAAATTCTCAAGCTGGATAGTGCCCCCATTAGTATATTCAAGTTAAGGAAGCAATTATTTCTTGAACAGTTGAACCCACTCTTCCGTTGAGTAACTGCGGGAATTTTAAAACTGCAAAACCTGAAAAACATGGCTACAGTTGAACCCAAAAAGTCAATTCAGTATTATTTTTCTCCAGAATCGAAGCAAAAGAAGCATAACACAACGGTGAGTTAACGGTTCATTCAGCATTATCTGCAAATGGGCTTACATTAGCTTTCTTCCATAATTCTTCGTCGGTCATGTATTGGTGCCATTTTTAAAGGCTAGCGTAATGCGTTGTTTAATTTTTTTCATCGTCAACCCAACTGAGTGATTAAATATATCGGAAGAGATATATCATATAGACATATAGATTGCCTGGTTATCAGGTTATATACACCGTGGTAGATGTTTGAAACATTTCTCACGTTTCTGTAACCCTGGTAACTCGCAATCAACAGATCAAGTTCAGTCAAATTTGCCTGGATCATGATCAAAGATTTTCTTCATAAAGTGTTTATAAGTAAAATTTTTTTACAATGACTGCCACCATGACAGTTTTCGTCAGGTCACTGATTAGCTCAGCGAGCGCTATCAGAGCAATAATAGCCAATATAAGTTTATAACATGTATTGCAGTTCAGCTGATGTTTTCTTTCCATTGTTTAGCCCTACAAGACGTCCGAGTATATATTTATATTACCGTTCGACCAGAGCTATCCATTGTTATGATTTTATAACACTGTGCTTAAATATGGACCTAAAGGGTTATCTATCTGCCATGCCTGCTGACCGCATTGGCCTGTTGGCTGCATAGACCAGCCCAACAGACTAATGTCAGGTTTAATTAAGTTGTTGTCTAATACTAATCACAACAAGTGCAGCAGCAGTTCCCATACCAGTGTCATGGTGGCAATCATGGTTGAAAATATTAAGGAACAGAACTCCCAGAACTCCTCTCCCCCCCCCCCCCCCCCCCCCCCCCCCCCCCCCCCCATAGTCAGTGGGACGTGCAAGCTCAGCAAGCTTCTGGTGCCAAGCTTCTTCTATATAGATCAAACAACTCGGTACTCAGAAGTATGGCGTCAGGAACCGAGCACCAGTTGTCTCTGACCTGGGAGCCCTGGAGAAAGTTAATATTTTCAAATATATTGAAATCAAAACGATTTTTGGTAGCACAATTCATAGGGGTCTATTTTACTGGTAACATCAGGAACCAATTTGACCAAAGTTGAAAAAAAAAATTCAGCTTCCGTTTAAGTGAACGATGAATGACCAGAACCCAGTGCATGGTCCTGTATCTTTTGCTCTTGGTGGTTTAATAGTTTTCTGTAGGCTATTCCTGATTAAATTTACTAAGCTGGGTTCTATGTGAGTAAACCCTGATCTACTCTGGCTTCCTTGCCCTGGTCTGGACAGCAGCACTTGTCTTACTGAATACTTGCATTCATGAGCATCTAGTACCTCTGTTTAGAGCCATGCACCAAGGTCCGGACAGTAGTCTCAAACCTGTAAATACCTGATTCAGACATTTGCTAATATATCTGAAAACTGATGTTTTTTTATTGTGGTCTATCAATTATAATAATTAATATTGGACCTTGAAACAGGAAAATGGAGCTAAAGACAGACTCATGAGAAAGCCTGGTGGTGGAAAACCTGACACACTGAAACAGAAGGTGAGAAATCATTTTGCTGTTCTTGAATACTTGCTCACTCAGGTTTTTCATGCGTGGGTTTTGAAGATTACTATATCAGACTCTTTGCAAAATTGTCATGCACTCAGGACAGGCCTATTGTCCTGATCTGGTTGACATTGTTTGTTAACTAAAATATAAGTATAAATGAGTATAAGTTGCTTTCATGTAAACATGAAACAGTCCAGTTCTCCGTCACAGTGAATCACATTGATCTGGGCAACTAGTTATGAGAAACGTGCATGTTGATCGAATTGAATACTGCCTGAATGGAATGGTCAGTCGTAAACTGTGTGGTTTCTGATTTTTACAACTGCTCCCCCTTTGGGATACCTGGATAATGCCAACATTACATGACTGAGTATTGAAATCAAACTACATCTTAACAAGATCATGCTGCACAATGTATTGTAACAAGGCCTTCAGGTAAGTAACTTTATTATGACTTGCAGTGAATTCAAGCACATAGCTAAACACTGTTAAAACCATTAACTGGCATTGCAAACATATATGATAAAGGGTAATTAACCATTCACAGTGAAATATTCACTTTCATTACAAGGCCTGGTGTTCAAATTGATAATGCCTCTGTCGCGATGTACTGAACAGGCATTCATGAGTACTTGCCACGCATGCACAGTATGAAACCAAGACAACATTATGATGTGTACAATCTGACATTACATGAAGCTCACATGAGACAAACACATCCTTACTTGTATCCAACACATTAAACAGGCAGGAAGACCATTAACAGATGTTAACAATGTCAAAGAGTAACATACTGTACAGGAGAGATTAAGGAATACAAATTATAGTAACTACAGTAAAAATTAAAATACAGGTATGTTCTTAAAGCTGCGAGGCAATTCATCAAGCTGCCACATCAAGGCCACAATGCAGAAGTCTGCAAGCTCATCAGCTACCAAATAGCAGATGACAAATAACATATTCTGACAATTTGCTTCACATGTTGACTATTGTTATTCACACAGAATGGTTGCAATATGTTGTAAGTCGACGACATGTTTTAAAGACAAATGGCATCTATAAACATGAGGAACAGATTGCTCCGAACACATTATAATTTGATTTAGTCACATTACAACAAAAAGTTAAATCACAACCATTAACTTTCTGGTCATCCCTGTCAGTACAGTTCAGCCATCACTTGCTCTACTGACAATTTGCACATCACTTAGTGTTGTCCACGACAGTTATCAATCCTATTTGTCCACAGAAGGCATCAACTGTTATACTGATTAAATCTACAATGTATTACCAGTTTCACTACTAGCATGGTTCTATAATATCAGGTTTGAGTTTTTGTTTCGTTATTATGAAGGAATATATCCATGTTATCATCTAAAGCTCTAAAGATACACAAGCTTTCATACAGCACAGTATGCAATTATCATCAAATGTTGTAGACAACCCGAATGCTATTTACACCGTTATTCATTCTATTGATTTTTTTATCAGCTAGTTTTGATCTGAGAATGACAATAATGGATTTGTCATAAGAGGCTTCATGGTTTGCCATGATTTTGAAGTTATTAACAAATGATGAATGAATACACACAACCAATAGCAAACAACCAGCATACAAGAATGACTATGGTTATACACAACAATGTATTTGGTTATCACAGTTAACAAGTTTTAAAGTTCAATACACCATTTATTTATGAGCAGACAATAAACAGCTTTTGCTTGATAAAGGAGTAAAATTGGAAGCATATGCAATATTTAACTATCAGTATATGATATTTAATACTGGTGAATAGTTATATATAGCAAGTTCGTCTGCTTTTTCAGACTAGAAATCCCTTTCTTCTATCATTGACGAAGCCTGTCATTAATTTATCTGTTTGTGGACAATATACTTTTAATTCCATGTAACTTTTACTCATACGCCCTTTAATCAAGCTTTCATCAGTACATCAAAACAATCATTTAAAGTTTCCCCAAGAAATCTACCTCTCGCCAACCCATGTTCCTTTTGATATGACCTGTCATTTTTCGTTCTCTGAAATCTGAACACTGCAATAAATATCACACCGTTTCTAGAAATCACAGCTCCGTTATATCCCTTTGTGCCAACTCATCACTATTACCGCTGATGGTGGAGTCTCCATCACTGCTCCCCGTTGTCCAGCTGTCAGCTTCCTCCGCATTTCGACGGGATGGATTGGCTGCAGCAGCATCAATCTGCACCTTACCAGCCTGCAGCTCCTTCAGAAGTTCCTCTTCATCGTAGCTGGTGTAGACAAGGTGGTGGTACATCTTGTCTTGTCTCAGTCTGTCTCGGTCCATACTGCCCATAGAGGCAGACATGCCAGCACCCGGACCAACCATGTTGGCATTCCTGTCTTCCTGGTGCAAGTCAAAACCAGCGCGAGGATCCCTTAAAGGCCGGTCATCTTCACCTCCATCTGCCTGGGACCCGTTGGCCAGCTGGGCTTGAATGGACATCATGGCAGCGTTTGTGATGGGCTTGATCTTGGCAGAGCGAGATGCATTCGTTTTTTCAGGTCTTTTGCTCAAAATTCCAGCAGAAGCATTAAGTGTTTTAGGCCTGACAACCATGATAGGTTTCTCTCCACTCTGCGTTGGTATAGCACTGGGCTGACCATCAGGTGCTTCTGGTGGAATGGGATCCACGACAACAGGTGGCTGGGGGTTGACATGAGCAACACTACTCTGCCTCTTCTCAACAGCAACATCTCCTGAAGTTTTCAGCAAATATGTACTTTCAGACATAGCATCGGGTGCAGTCGCATGGAATGTGGCACTCATGGCAGGGTTCTCGGCCCTATGGCCTGTCCTGTTCTGTGGTAGCATCCCATCCAGATTCACGGAGCCACTGGTCATGAGACTGAGCACCTGACTGGAGCTCATCGAATTCGATACTGTTGGTGCAATGGGTAAACTGAGCGAGGAAGCAATAGCAGGGCTGTCTGCGTCTAAATCTAGCGGAGTGGACGGGGAAGTATTGGTTGGAATGGAGTCGTTACCCTCAGGCTCACTGCGTGGAATGGTTGGTCGGCTGCATCGTACCCTCCCCAAGTCCCGTACACTAATTTTATACTTATCCATACCATGCTTGTCCTCAAATATGATGTGGTTTTCACGTGGCTGGATTTTCTCCATGATGTTGGTGTGCACTTCTTCCATCTCAGAGATGCCACTTTCAATATCTGTGAAATCAGCTTTGGATATGGCATTTTCATGGTACTCCTTGAGACTGACGATGCACGTCAGTGCTGTTGATATCTCCTCCATATCACCTTCCAGCTTGACAACATGCTCGTTGTAAATGTCAATCACTTTGTTCTTAAGAAGTGTGGTGCGACGGTTCAGCGTATGCACGTGCGATTCAAACGTAGAATCAATCTTGAGCAAGGCCTGGTCTTTTTCATGAGACAGAGCTTTCATCATAGCTTCTAACTCTACCTTCTTGTGCTCAATCAAAGCATTGGATTTGGCAAAGGCTTTATCAATTTTCTGATGGCTGTCCTCAGCAACAGCAGTGAGAGGCAAATGCTTGTGATTATGACAGCTTGCTTTTTCACTGGTTGCACAGCAAGCATCACATACACTACGTAGACATTCTTTACAATAATATTTCAACACCTCTTTAGGATGTTGGGAACATTCCATGACTGTGCCTTCACCACCAAATCCTCCCTGAACAAGATTCTGAATATACTTGATGTAAAAATTGGTTTGAAGAGCAGCCACCCCAACTGTAGGAATAGTTGCCACTTTTCTACAGGATGGACACTCAATGTCATCGCCAGTCTGTCGGACGTATTCCCGTAGGCATTCCTTACAGAAGGTGTGGTGGCAGGGTAGGAACTTGGGTTGGTGGTCATGGTCATCAAAAAGGCTGCGGCAAATCAGGCACATCAAGACGTGCTCGTAGTTCTCCTCCCTCGAAGCTGCTGAATTCCGGTTCATCTGATACACACCAGATATACACATTGAACGTCAGGTCAACAATTGTAATGCAGGTTTCATTTATAGATATGATACACTATAATCTTTGAAGGTGTTAATGCAGCGACAGAAACTGTAAATTTGTCACAGAGGCCTTCATTATCTTGATGACAATACATCCCCCTGTTGGTCTAGGGGTAGAATAATCAGGTCAATCTTATCTATTTACTTTTCTAGGCACCATATAACACATGAGTGTCGTTAAACCCTATATTTAACTTACCTTACCTTGATGACAATACAAGAAGAGGCAGGAAGAGGCAGGATTAACTTTTGTAACTGCTGAGACACATATCTTGCAACAAATCCAGAAAGCACAGTTTTTACATTAAGAAGCAGCAGTCAGAAAGGTGTGGGTGGTTGTTCTTGTGGCGTGAGGGAGGGCTTCCATTATGTTACTTGTTATCAAGAAATGCTATTTAGAGTAAATGTTTCTATTATATATAGCTAGGCCCCGGGGGGGGGCACTTAAGTGTATAGAGGTAGTATATATGTGCCGCGCGACGGGGTGTGTTTTTTCAGCCTCTCGACTTGTACGACAGGTTTTATTGGGCCTCATACTGGTACGACGGGGTATGTTTTTTAGCTACAATCTGTACGACAGGTTTTTTGGGGGCTTCATATTGTACGACGGGGTATGTTTTTCTCTTCCCACCTGTATAACGGGTTGAATATACATATTTCCTATCGATCGTTGACAATACAAATGCATATCTTGTACGATGGGGTATGCTTTTTCACCTTGTACGACGGGTTATACATTCGCATAATACCTTGTACGACGGGGTATGCTTTTGGCCATTTTGACCTAGTACGACAGGTACGGGTTTTCGAGGGCCCGCGGCACACCCCATCCAGAATAAGGCCAAGTGTGCTGCCACCCCCCCCCCCCCCAGTAGCTTATTGTTTATTTGATCTTGGTGTGACATTAAACACATCTTAGCCGACGTGCGTCCAGGCATATTTTCTTAGTGTTCAATGTCTGATTGCTAAGGTTCAGTAGGAGAATCCAATTTTTGTGTGATAATTAAGTACCCTCTTCTGAGCAAGATGTTGTGTCTTGATGTTGCACCGACCCACACGGGCAACTCAAGCCAATATTTGTTCAATATACCGCAGTCATTGGGCTGGCAGGTATCCGACATCACGCGTCGACTCTAACATCCGATGACTCACACCATAATTCATCCATCCATTTGTCATTCCGTATCTGCTCATTTGCACTCAGAAGTCGCCGTCAGTTTATTAATATTAACACAGCCCATAAAATATCCCGCCAAATGATCATTATTATACGGAACAATTGACAGACGCGCGGAATGACATCAGGGTCTTGTCAAAGAGCTGTCAGAAACCACTGACCGAACCAATGAATCGACGTTGAGACACAGATATCAATCACAACTCACCTTGTCAAACTTGATCGAAAATCCACAGCAATTAAAATAAGATGATCACATCAGTCTTTTATACGAATGATGTTGTGTACATGCGCTACCTCAGGTCCACGGTAAGATATGCGAGCACCAGGCAAAGTATGCTATCGCATCCTGGTGTAAAAGCCCTAGGCCGAAGGTGAAGGTCGGCAGTCAGCTGCAGCAGCCGGTCGCCGCGACAGGAGCGTGCGTGGTAAAGGACGCTACGCCCCCCGACTCCCCACAAAGGGCGTATGCGGGCGGCACGGTGCTCTTCCGTAGCCGAGTCAGTTACCATCGGCTCAGTATGTAGTTCTGTTACGATGTTCGACTTCAGTTCCGTGTTTGTTTGAACTCGTAAGCCGTCTTGAGGAAGCTAGCCGCAACGGCTGTCCAAACTAAGTGAAGATTAGCGAGATGCCTTATCGAATCATGTGTGCATGGTTGGGGATCGCTCTGCTCCAGTTCCATACCCATCTATGTCCCACATGGGAAGAAAATTATACTGGATAAAACAGCTGATGTATGGTCATGACGCATGTGATGTTATTTCCTAGATTTGTCTCGCAACTTGCGAAGCGAACTATTTCTATGAATTATTCTGAAAACGTGTATTGTTGGACATGATCAATAACACAGACAGAAACTATCACCATGGCCACCAACACTACTCAATATATGAGTTTTAACAGTATCCTATAAATATATAGTGGATGAATGTGTCCCAGGTGGCTCGCAAATCCTTGCACACAATCCAGAGGAGTTCACAGCGGGAAGGGCTGGCCCGACCTGGTGATGGCATCGGTCAGGTAGAGCTATGTATTATCCTCAAACAAACAAACCTACACTCTCACATGTACACCCAGTCAACGTTACACTCGTACACCAGTTCTGGCCTTCCGACATCAACAGTAAACTTAAGTCGTTTCCTTTCATCTCACAGAAGTCTGGAAAACCTCAAGGCTTCCATGTGTATGAAGATGACCCTGCTGCTGAGGCAGGTGATGTGAAGAAACCAGTGGCAGCCAAGGAAACAGAGGATGTGGGTGTACAGTGTCAAGCAGCTGAGGGAGCTTGGGTGTTCATGTCATGGGCCACCTCAGGAGACTGCTGAAGAAGAAGCTTATCGTCTCATGGTGCAAGGTATTCTACATTATAGGGCATGTGCCTTATATAAAATGATATGATTATCATATCCATCATCCAAATGCCAAATAATTATTTGCTATAATACTGTATGAAATGATGACTACAAATATGTGCTGACAAACATAGCTCATTGATTTGCTGAATTGACCACAAATGCCAGGTAAAGTGTGGTACTTCACAGCATTTTTGAGTTACAGAGGATGTCCCAGAAGACTATTGGAAGCAGCTAGCTGAGCAGAGGCAGCAGGCACTCAATGATACACTGGAAGAAAACCAAATGGTTGGCCACCCAGTCTTCATCTATTAGAAATATCATGTCATTCTTGATCATATTAATTGATCCTCATAAGCACTACAGGGAAACTCAACAATTTTCTAATTTATTGTCATGACATTATTATCAGACTGACTGGGTGTTCTTGATTACTCCCAATGTTGTTTCCCGTGTTAGCTTCATGAAGAGATGGAGCAGTTGAAAGAGCAGAACCAATCCCTTTCTGAACTGGCTGGTCAGGCTGAATATTTTGCATCAATTTTGAAGGTGAGTGAGGTGCATCTAGTCTGTAACAGACTTTCATCACCATTTTAAATTGATGTTTCTCGTGCGAATGGTTGAATAAATATGAATTTAGGCATATATTACCCTTTTTGTGATATGTAAACATTGATGATGCGGATGATATGCATTTCAGGAAGTTGTTGACAGCAAAGATGAGGTCAGCTCTGCATCTACTGATGGATCCTCTTCAGCCTCAGAATCTAAAAGCGACTCTGAATCGTCATCTTCCTCTTCACACCACTCAGATGATTCCCTGTCTGCCAATGATAAAGCTTGATATCAACATCATTTTACCGTCTCATTTTATTTATTTTTTTACAAACTGAGTTTTAGTTGGCATTTGAGGTACATTTGGAGAAGCCATATTCATCCTAATTGCAAGCAAGCAAGAAAAGTATTTAATCTTTGTTTAACGTGAATATATGTGAATGTGAGATGTTTTAACCGTGTGTACATGTATGGTTTGATTTGAATATTTCTTAATAATGGAGATGGGTGAATGGTATTTTGTGTGGTTCCTGGTGGTCATGTTTTAATGGAATAAAGGACAATATTTTGCTTTCTTCATTTGTTATTTCATAGCTGGCAACCAATTAGTCAATGTTAAATTTGAGATGGATCTATTTGTCAAATTTACCATGAAGTTTTGTGCAAATTTGCATATAGTTGTGTCAGATTGTTGAAATATCTACATGCTTATGGTTCAGAGAATCAACAAACTGGCAAATCAGCTTGTCCCTGGTGGTTTTCAAACAACAGATGACATCATTGGCTACAGATGGAACACGAGGCAAAGGTTCTTTACCTGCCCCAATTGTAGTCTTAACGCTTCATACTCATTGCTCCCACGCGCACTTGTACCCTCATCTCCAATATATAAAGTCGTCTTTATAAATTGGAGGAGAGAGGGCGTTTGAACACAATTGCATGCGACTGATTCTTCGATAATGATAAGGGTCTAAGACCTGACTGAAATGTCCATCCACAGACGGGAGTAACTCAGTTGTGAAGGTGGTCAAACGGCCGAGGTGGTTACGCTCTGCTGGCGCGCGTCTTGAAACGTTAGCGACCACGGAATGAGCAAGTGTTGGGGCGCGGTACGATGTTCCATAATAGTAAATATATCTTCACAAGAAACATGCAACATGGATTAAACATACTGTGGGTTAAACAAAAATGACACTTGATGATATTTGGAAGCAGAACTGAATTCAGCAAGATGGGATACTAGTGAATGCACTGTATATAGAATGTTTTAAGATGAGTTGAAATTTGAACATTTTTACATATCTTATCCATCTAGATTATAAGGACAGAATTTTAATTGCTAGCGGGGTCGACATTATCTCGATCAACTTGAAATCAGCATTGTGTTTGCTGCTACTGAGACTAGAATTCCGAATGAAGATGGGGAAAGTATGTCAGATACCGTATATGAAATTTATTAACAGATTAAGGGCATGTGTTGCATGTTGCTAGCTTTCAAATCCAAAAATGTTTGCGGTTGATGATTTCATTTTGAAGCGTGAACGATGCAAGATTGCCATCATGCGTGTTTCCTCACTAATATCAATGATAAATCCAATTAATACCAGAAATACAAGGAATATAAAAAACTTTATTGATGATCAAATGTCATGAGTGAGCATACTGATGGACCGAAGTCGCATTAAAAAAATACACCCGTTGCGTATGTGAACGGACATTTTCCTGTTAGATCATAGCTCCTTTTATCAATAATGACGCTTTATTTCGATAAACGTTATGATTAGTGTGTAGAATTATCGTGCCATAGGATGATTGTTTAAAAATGGCTTCGTCTTCTTTTGAATTTACTCGTGTGAGGGAAGAATTGGATGTAATGTCAAACATATGATATATTTATGATAGGTTTATATATTTTACCACTTAAATGCCAAGAATGAGACTGAAGTTATTATGCATATGTCTTTGATACGTTTCAAACAGTCAGTGGGCGATAATTGCTCGGCGCCGCATTCAAATTTATTATGTTGACTGGTTGAGAGTGACAACAGTGGCCTATTTCACGTTCATATAACTAGTCGATAATCATGCGAAGCCGACTATAGTTAGCCTACTATCCAACATGTTAAATTGCTTTTCACGAACACCTTGGACGACTATGAATAGTTGACTAGCCTGCTACGGAGGTGGCTAAGCTTAGTCATAGTTAGCCGTGCACGACACAGGGATTTTTGGGGTGAGATGACATGGGGTTGGGAGTAATTTTCGGAAGTTTTCCACCGGGATGCGCCCGGTCGTTGTTTCCCTTGTGTTTATTAGTAGTAGCGGGGTCATTGGATCGATTATAAAAATCTTTCTCTCTTCGTTCTACGATCTATCGGGGGTCATAGATCGATAAATATATATATATTTCTATCTTCAACCTACCTTCTGATACGAATCCTGTGGTGCACGACTGTAATATAAATATATACCGTCAATAAGACGACGTGCATGGCTAAGTCATAGTCAGCTAAGTCCAAGTCTAAAAACTTTTGAAAGGTATATTTTACCAAAAATCATCAAAATTTGGCTGTAAAATAGTCCTCTAGCCCTTGGCTGTGGGCCATGTTTACTTGCTAACTATCTTCAATACTGCGTGTTGACCTCGTGGCCGGCAGTGCAAAGTTTTTGCGCTGGCAGATATTATTGAGACTTGACGAAAAACACAATCAACCAAAGCTGATAGCGGTCTAGCCAATGTATTCATCGGAGGGTTGGTTGAAGAGAGAAATATTTATCAGGGCTCTCGCTAGCCAAAAATTATCAAGGGTCCAGGACCCTCAAGTTAAAATTCCCAAGGGTCCCTAACATATTTCGGGGGTCCACAAGAAACTTGAGGGTCCAAATAGATGTTTTATTGATAACTGAACACAACACCACAAACGCCTATGTACAAACATTGCATGCATATTAATTCACTTCCTTCTTCGTTCATAGCTGCTTTCTGATAGTCAAAGTCCTGAACAGCTGGACCCTCAATCTTAATGCGCATCAGTATCTCCAGCACTCTTTCTGCACGTTTGCGAGATTTTGTGACATTTGTATGGAGAAGCAGCTCAGAATAAAATCTCGCCACAGACTCAATGCTACGCGAAACGTGCGATCGCCCTACGATGTCCTTTGACTGAGTTTAGCTAGCACAGCGCCCAGCGCTGCCATGGTAAGAAACGTGACCCTCAATGTTTTGTTCTCACCGGCAAACATTAAAAAGAATAAAGTATGATTGAATTCGCTTACATTCACTGAGTAAAGGAAGCGTAACACCCGTACACTGCAGCGCATTTCTTGGCGGGAAAAGCTGTCCCCACTGCGTTGACCCCGGTGGGGGGTTCTTTCCTTGGAAAAGGGTAGTGGTGTGCCGCCAAGGGCACAGGCCGTATTGACGTCGGGTCCACTGGGAGAATCGCGGGTCAGGGACCCGGAACCTCAGGTTTCTGAGAGCCCTGTTTATATAACCAATTATGACACTGGTTTTTACAGTACAATTTGAAATTCAACTGGTTTTTCCCTTAGAGAAATATTTAAAGATGCAATTTTCGTTCTCTCCTTTTTGTTCAGTTAATATTATGACTCAACTTTAACCCTTGTTGACAAAGGGCACCTGTATTCATCTGAAATTCCTAACTAGAAATGCAAAATAACTTTGTATCAAGTTTATCTGTTTAGTCAACAATAACGCTGTCCTGATACTTTGGCATCTTTGAGAATGTATTTTTTGTTTGATAACAAGATGCTATTCATTTGCTCAAGACTCCCACATGGCTGTATGTTTCAGAAAAGCTTTGCAGAATGCCTTGACACAGGAGAGCTCACTGCTCTGGAAGCAGCTTATGATGCTGCCAGTGGCAGGTCTCACCAAATTTCTGAATCTGAATGACTTCAATTAACTTTGAATAAGGTCCTTGATAAAGAAAGTAGTAAATTACTCTTTACAATCAACTTACTGTTTACCAGTGAGGCTGAGAAGAAGGGGGCCATGGAACAAGCCTTCCGTGACCAAATGAAAAATGCAGTAGTAAGCATGAAAACTCTTTTCCTGACAGAGAAATTTTGATTATTGATGTCACTCAAACATGTCATTCTTTGGAAGTTTTTATTTGTCAGTCAGGCACGAGTATAGATATACTATACAGTTGCAGGAATAACTGAGTCTAGATATAAGTTTGAATTAGAATTGAAACCTGTGTCCTCGACAGAATGAACAATATATATTTTTTCTAATGTCACCAATCACCACAATGACAGACAATTATAACATCATAATTATGTCATTAATGAAAAAAATACTCAGATAATTTGTGATAATAGAGTCAAGGGAGTGACACCAATCAATGTATCACCATCGTCAAGCTTCTCACAACCGCTGTCCAACAAGGTGTGTTATTTGAAAAAGGTTATCGTCCTGTATTTCATCAGGAAAAAGTATTTATATACACATCCACACACACACACATTTTATATATATATATATATGTTTTATATATATATGTTTATATATATATATATAATATTATGCTGGATGTTGCAGATATTTGTCTCACTGCACCACTTTTTATGGTGATGCAAGATCTCTTTGACAGTATCACACTGGATAAATGTGACACTATCTTCAAGTTTGTGGAGGAGAGGGTTACATTGTGGAAGTCAGTGAGTTTTCCATTTTTGTTATACCAGCAAAATTAGTGCCCTATAAACTTTGGCTGTTTTTGCGCTCTCAATGTTCGTAATTTGTTTTATTGCCCTGCAGGAAATGTTCTATAATGCTGGCAAAAACTATTTACTGCGGATGTGTAATGGTAAGTAATATATAGATACTGCCTTGAAGTCAAATTATCATTCTCTAAATCATATATTACTTTGATTCATAATGTGTAGTAAAAATGCTGTTATTCTACATTTTAAAACAAGATACAAGCATTGATTTTTTTTCTTCTTTTTCTTATTGTAAACTTGTTTTAGATTTACTGAGGCGTCTCTCCAAGTCACAGAACACCGTCTTCTGCGGCCGAATACATATTTTCCTTGCTCGATTATTCCCCTTACATGAAAAATCAGGTTTCTTTGATATTTCTTGTTGTCATCATATAACTGGCTCAGTCACAGTTCACCAGTTCACTTTAAGTTGAGTCATCTTTCATGGTACTGATTCCCTTTCTATTGCATCATCATTATGTTAACAGGACTTAATCTTATGAGCCAATTTAACTTGGAGAACATCACCCAGTACAACACTAAAGCTGATGACTACATAAAGAATCGTAAACTCGTAAGTCACAAACCTTTTAGTCCAATCATCCTATAATATTCCTTTTGACCATACTTCAATTTATATCCCCATATTGTTTGTACTAACTGTTGAAGTCAGGTCAGCAATTTGTTTACCTAAGGTCCTTGTTGCTTTTGTTTCCAGAGTTTTGATGACCGTGATGAGAGTATGGATATAGAGGAGGGTGAGATGGATGACGCTGCCAGGTTACCTGCTTACTTATGCCCCTCCTTAACATCTCTGATCAATTGTGGCTATAGCATGTGCACTATCATAACATTTCTCTGTTTCAGCGCCATCCCAATCGACTACACACTTTACAGGAAGTTCTGGTCTCTACAGGACTTCTTTCGCAAGCCTACACAATGCTATGACAAAAATGCATGGAAAAATTTCTCTGCGGTACACCTGCAAATCTCTTCTTGACTGAAGCTTTTCAGTTGTCAACAGTGACTTAACATTTCCACAGGTGTGTGTGTTGTCTATCTGTCCAGTGCACAAAGGATGTCCTTGGTTGTTTTGAGAGCTTCAAACTGGATGACGTCCACTCTTCTCACAAGTCTAGTGCTCAGGAACTTGAGCATCCATTTTTCGCCAAGTACTTGACCAGTGAAAAGGTGGGCTGTACACTGTGTCATATATCATGCATCCAAGTTAAGTTTGACTTTTCATGATCTGAAATGGTAGTCTTCATGTGTTATTGGTTGTTGAATTGTTATCCTCTGTGTGATGCTTCCAGCTACTGGACCTGCAGTTGAGTGACAGTAACTTCCGTCGCTACGTCTTGGTGCAATTTCTTATTCTCTTTCAGTACCTCCAGGGACAAGTCAAATTCAAGGGGTGAGTAAAATCTAATAGATAATCTCAAGCCAATATTATTTGGATCATGACGCTCAGTTTGTAGGGTGAATGTGACATAGATGGTGTGTCCCCTGTTACAGACAGGACAGAACCATTTCTTGAACCTTGCCAACGCATTCCATGTGATACCACTCTAAACAGCTGTCACATGCTGTAGAAGCCTGTCCTGTCTGTGTGTCTTTGGATAGCATTGGTGGTTAATACTATTTCCTACAAAGACATTAACATCAAATGTATGATTATGAAGTGTCCCCTGTTACAGTGGAAACCATGTTCTAGTGGATGATCAGGTTGCTTGGATCAAAGACACAACTCAGCAGGTTTACACCATACTCAGGGAAACACCCCCAGATGGCAGCACATTTGCAGAGACAATTGAGGTTTGTCACCACATGTTCAATATCTTTTTCTGTCAATCTTCAATAGTAACATTGATTTAACTTTAAAATTTGTTGTGTTCAGCATATATTGCACAGAGAGGAAAACTGGAACCATTGGAAGAACGAAGGATGTCCAAGTTACCTCAGGGAGAAAGAGGCCGCTCCACCTGTGAGAAGGTAGATGCTTACCTCTGATATAGTTTGGATAGCTAATAAATGTCCTCATCTCTGAGTATATTCATCTCCCTGCCCTAGAGAAAGGCTTATTACATAAAACAACTGGCAAACATGGCTTCTTTTGATTTTGTCTTGTACTGTTTGATGGTGTATCCATAATGGTTTATAATTCGTGACTCTTACAGGGCCAAGAAACGCAGTGTGGGAGATGACCTTAAAGCCAACGCAGGTAAACTGGTCAAGATGGGAAACCCTGAACTGACCCGGTTATGGAACCTCTGCCCAGACAACAGTGACGCTTGTCGCTCTGAAAAACGCAACTTCACACCAGCCATGGATGAGTTCTTTGAGGAGGCTATTGACCAAGCTGATCCCTCCGCTGGCATCGAGGAGGATTACAAGTGAGTCGTGCCATTCTTAATGGATGAAAACAAAGGAAATGTTTGCGGGGAATGGTGGCGGGCTGGAGAGGGCAGTGAATAACCATTACGCTGTAATAAATGGTAAATATATTGGTTTTTGGTTTTTTACAGGTTGGTGAAAAACACAAATTTTGCCTGGAAGTCATTGCGTTTGTTGGCTCGGTTTAGTCCCCATTTCTTTGCCCAGCTTTCAAGTGGCCAGACTAAGCAACTTCCTGACTACATCAACATGATGATCATGAAGGTCTCCAAGGATACACCGGTGAGGGGCTTGGAATGATCAGGTGCTTGATGTAAATAGACTGCATCTTATTTGAATAATATACTACAGTTGGTAACGTTTATCAATGTTGCGGGTGACCTAAGACCACAAATTAGATGTAATCATACAAATAAGATTTGTTGCTTGTAGCAGAATGGTTCAACTGCTGGAGAGGAGAAAGGGGATGAGAAAGGGGAGGGCTTGGGGAAAGGGGATGAGAAAGGGGACATGGATGGTGAGAAAGCGGGTGTTGAGGAGGACAGTAACAGCCAGGAAGACGACCATCTCGACCAGGCTCACGGCAACGACAGCGCTGCTTCGTCTGCTCACAGCAATGCTGCAGCAGCTGAGCTTCTCACTAAAGACATCATCCAGCAACTTGCCGTTAAGTTGCAAGGATGCTGGAAAATGCTGGGTATAGAGCTTGGGATGGAGGATGATGACCTGACCTATATAGAAAGTCAAACCTCAAATGCAGAGCTGCAAACTGCCAACATGCTCACTGTCTGGAATGTAAGGAGTGACCTCAACTCTTTTATATTGCTCTAACTTATATTATGTTGTTACAGGGGAACTGAAACATTTGACCAAACTAATTCTTATGTTACTAGTAACGACAATTCTTATAAATTTTGTTAAGCAAAATCTTCGTTTTGACTGAAAAAAATTTTAAAATTTTCTCTGTAGTGTCAACCATGGTTGCCATGAGAATTATCTTTATATCACTGATTTGTGCATCAAGTGTTCACAGTACAAATGCAGCCCATGTTGTGTAGCTCCAACAACACTGCATGCACCTATTGGTGATGTTGCAAAAATCATGGCACTATTGGATCATGATCATTCGATCGAAAAATTTATCCGGATTTATGTAAATTATATCCAGCTGAACCAGGCTTACCAAACTTTTAAAACAATATCAGTTCCCCTTCAACACTCAGTGGATGGCTGCTTTTTCCTTGTTTTTTTGCCTAATTGTGGGGCATTTTTTCATGCTTTGACAGGATAATGAAGGGGAAAGAGCCACAAAGTGTGTGGTTTACCAAGCACTGAAGGAAATGGGTCAGCTTGAGATTGCAGTACAGGTGTTGGGTGACATGGAGGAGTCTTAGACCTCCTGGAGTCACTGCATGTACAGTGGCAAGGTCAAGCCTAGGGAGCACCTCTATGACTGCTCAATGCTGCTTGGCTTTCATGAATAAATGTTCATAAATGTGGCAAGGTGGTGTCGAACATTTGTTGATGTCTAGTACAAATGCCTATACTTTTGTAATAAATGAAATGGGTCACATTGACTGCCTTTTTTTTGCTTCCATTAAATAAGGGTTTGTTTCTACAAATATGAAGGTTATGTTGAAATTCTATGATCCAAATTTTACCTATGTAATCTTGTGATGATACAACTGATATGTCCATGTCAACATGTTATGTTTGTGATGAAAGAATTCAACTCTTCATAAGCCACGAGATCTATTTACACCAATATAGTGTGCATTTCATAGGCTTTACGATTTGCTAATTGTGCATCCTCTTTGTTATCTTATTCAATATATAAAGATAGTTAAGAAGCGATTAAGTTATATATATATCTTGCATCACTTAAAGGATTGAGAAGACCGCCGTGTATTCGTGACCGTGTTCTCGGATGCGTTATGATAATCACGCGCTATGATTCACCAAACAGTTCGAATATAAAGTGGCGATAGAAATCAACTGGCGTCTATCCAAACCAGGCACCCCTCTCCACAGGCGCTCGGTTCCCGATGCCAAGTTTTCGAGCGCCTATGCCCTAGTCAGCGAGTCAGGCACTCAAGTCATAAACTGCCTCACCTCTCTGACGGCTTGAATTTAAAGACATATATGCAAGACATCAACCAGTGCTCTAAACAAGACGTAAGAACAATCTCGATTCTGATTTCCGTCTGACATACCACGTAATTAGTCGCATAATCAGTCCCATGGGTACTAGATAGATAGATAAGCTTTATTCCAGACACAGCTTATACTGACAAAAATATAAGTGGTCCATAATATGAAAAACAACATGAAATAATATGCTAAACATATGCAGGGTGAACGTGAGTCAATGTACAGTTTAGATACAGAAGGCAGCACCAGTGGCGTCTAATATTGGATGTATACACCCGACTAGACTGTAACAAATTTACAATGATAGGATTATGAGATCTATTCAATCTATGAGTAAACTTGAATACCAGGTTTCTTATGACAGATGCACATCCTTTAACATCATAAATAGTACATAATAAGCTGGAACTCTCAAACTTGGAGTGACCAGTAAACAACTTTAGAATGTTGTGATAAGAGCTATACAGTTTGTTGAGACATGACTTAGAATAATTCCACCACAATTGTGCAGTGTACATAGGCAAACAGAAAGTTTTAAACAGCTTAATTTTCACAGGGACTGAACACACAGAGAATCTGCGAAGGATCATGTTTCCTTGAACATATAGACAACGTCTCTGCCGATCAATGTCATTATTATCACAGAGATCACTACAGATAATGTGTCCCAAATATTTGTACCAGGATACAGTTTTGAGTTTCTCACCATTTAGATACATAGCCGGCAGATTTGCATCTTTAAGATGTTTTGATAAGAATGACATACAAGCACTTTTCTTTGAGTTGAAAATCATATCATGAGAAATGCTAAAAGTTTCACAAATTTTCAGTAATTTAGCTAGTCCAGATACAGAAGGGCTGAAAACGACAATGTCATCAGCATACATGAGGTGATTGACAGTAATACCATTGGTTACACAACCAATGTTACACTTATTCAACTTAGTGCTAAGGTCATTGACATAAACATTAAATAGATGTGGTGACAATATTCCACCCTGACGCACTCCATTAGATACTGTAAAACGAACAGAGAGGCAGTTGCCCCAACGGACAGTAATCTTTTGGTTTTTATACCAATACATTAGTATTCTCACAATATAACCAGGTACACCTGCTTTAATAAGTTTTTTCAAACAATATGGAGTGGTTTACCCTGTCAAATGCCTTACTAGCATCCAAAAGGTAACAAACATACTGCCCCCAAGAGATCTATGCATGTCAATAAATTCCTTCAATACATATATACATTGGTCAGTGCTGTGCTTAGTTTTGAAGCCAAACTGGTTGGGATGGGAAGCAATAAACCCCTCAATGCGATCAAGAATAATGAGTTCCACCAGCTTGCTCACTGTGCTGGCGATGGCAATTGGGCGGTAGTTATCCACGGAAGTGATTTTACATGTTTTGTCCTTTATGACAGGAACTAAAATTACAGACATCAAAGAATCAGGTAAGTAGCCATGTACAAAGAAACAACTCAGTAATTTACTTAAAAGAGTAACTAAAATATCAGAGGCATACTTGAGATGTTCAGCAGTAATGCCATCAATGCCACAACATTTATTACAGGCAAGTTGCTTAATGCCAGAAGCAACTTCCTTTTCTTGTACCTCAATTTCACCAGTACCTATGTCCAGATTTAGACGCGGAGCCAAATTGACACTATTAACACAGTTAAACAACTGATAATAATGGTTTTTCCACATCTGCACAATGTTATCACCACCCGACACATCACCAATGGAGTTAGGAAGGTGGGTATTACAATTGCTCATGCCCTTAATCTCCTTCCAGAAGTCATTGGGATTAAGGGAGGTCATCTTTTTGGCTAACAATTCCTTTCTGAGATCATTTTCATGGTTCTTTATATACCTGAGTGCATATTTAAACCTGGCTTTACATTTAATATGAGACTCATATAGTGGGCCAGTCCTCGGTTTACCAGCATTGAGCCACTGTTTTCTAATTTCTCTAGACACATGGTAGCTTTCTGATACAATATCATTCCAACCAGGTTTGTTAGCATGATTTTTTCTGCAATTTGTGAAGATTTTGTTGCCTTCACTCTTCAAAACATCCACAATATCAGAGTACATATTATCAATGTCCCTTAAATGTTGGGGGTCCTTACAGGTAGGGTCATTGCAGCTAATAGCACCTTCAGATAATTTGATCTTTAGCAGAGCAACATCAGTATCCCTACAGTAATGATCAAGAATGTCTGAACTAAGATTACCCCAATGCTGTTTTGTCACTTTATCCGAGCAGAGAACACTAGACAGGTCTGGTACATTATCAACACAAATGGACAAATATACAGGAATATGGTCATCATCAGTTATATCATATTTAATTAATAAATTATCTATAACACCATGAAAGTCAGGACTAGATACAACATGGTCCAACCAAGATGTAGAGTTCCAACTCTCACTAACATATGTGTAGCTTTCCTCAGGAAGTATCTCCTTAGAAGATAACAATAGATTGTGATCATCACAGAAATTGAACAGAAGCTTAGCAAACGAGGTGCTGTTAAGATTGCTAATGTTGGCATTCCAGTCCCCAACTATAGCAAAGCATGTATGTTGAAGACCATCGATCACATTTCTGAGTATTCCCAGTTTCTCGTTGTATTCTTCCTCATTGTTGGCACACTGATATGGCATATATATATTGAAGAGAGCAAATTTCTTAGAGCCCGTAGAAATCTCAATGGCAGCGCACCAGTTTAGGTCTATATCAATAGGTTTGATGATATGATCTAATTCCCTTTTCCAGAAAATGGCCACACCTCCTGCAGGGTGCCCATGAGATATACCACTGGTATAGTCACTTGAGGAACTACCAAAACCACGCAAGTTGTTGTTTAGGTTGTTCAGGAGATTAAGGTCCTGTTTGGCATACCATGTTTCTTGCAATAGTGTGATATATTATATCATTCATTGTTTGCAGGATATCAGGCCTGAGAAGCAAGTTATTTTTAGTTTTCGGAAGGCCCCGACAGTTATAACTAGCTACTTTGATGTTGAAGGCTTTGTTGCACTCCCCTGCTGTGTCTGAGTCGTGATGTTGCTAGGCAGAATGGTTCCTGTTCCCGATGCAACTTTACTACTGTCATTCAAGGAAGACATGGACTTGGTACGGGGTTCTCTCCACCACCTCACATATGAGTTCTCAGGCCAGATCTCACTGGCCATGAACACTGAAGGGTCAGGACAAGTGCTGGTAATGTGGAATGAAGCATACGTATTAAATTTTGTAGCTACAGCTTCAACATTGACGTCAAGTTTCAGTTTTTCTGTGAGGTAGCGCTTCACGTCATCAGCAGATACCGAAACCAGGATTGTCCCCGGCTTTAGTTATTTGAATCAAATACTTAACGTGGCATAACAAGTGTAATTGTTAAAGACCAAGTTTATCTTATGCGAAAACCTCTCTCCATACTGCTTCCATTGCCTTGTTAACGCCGTCTATGTCGATCGTTGGGCAGCATATAATTGAAATGGACTTGTCAGTATCTTTCCTAGCTCATTAAACCCGGATTAATGTCGACTAAAGGTTTAGCCTCGTGTCATTCTCATCCATCATCGTCGACAGATGATCGCAGCTGTTATAAGATTAAGCGTCATTTCGTGCCCCATAGTTCATCATCGTGCAAAATTGCACCAAACACGCATAACTGTTAACATTGTATTTTCTTTTGCGGTACAACTATAGTAAGTAATAATGTTTAGAGCTAAACGGTACACCAACACAATTGTGTTATATGGTACAAATAATTGTAAATTGCTATGAGAGTTGTCTTGTAGGTAGATAAGAGCTAATTGGCTATTTATGAATGTGATGTGTCTGTTCTCCATTATGCTTGGGTCGGAAGAAGCTATGCTGATAAACAGCTGTACTGCTGGTAGGGACTGTTGTTTCGATAGCAAACTTCTTGTCCAGCATGTGTAGTTTTGTCTGTTGAAAACCAAGCCTGACAAATGTACCAGTCAGTGGAGTACATGAGATAGAGCCCAAATTATTCCACTCAATATGGGATCAAGTAAACAAACCAATCCAGAACCTTATCTCTAGCCACCTTAGAGAACCTATCAGCTGTACAAGTGAAAGCCTTATATCTGGGATTCAACCAACTAGTTTATCAAATCAATATTATTCTCCTGCTGCAGATTCTGCTCCCAGTCGCGTATTTGTCTTTAGGTAGTAAAACACCAACTTCAGATACGTCTTAAAGAGTTTGTTTTTGCACATGGAAGAAAATTGGAAAGAGATTTTTAATTAGATTTTTACAGCGATGCAATATGATAACGCTGTAGGTTCTGCACCCTTCTGAAACCGAGTCACTGTGTCATGAGGCTGACACACAATTCACTGTGTCATGAGCCGGACACGTGAGTCACTATGTCATGAGCCGGACACTTGAGTCAGTGTCATGAGCCGGACACGTGAGTCACTGTGTCATGAGCTGGACAGGTGAGTCACTATGCCAAGCGCTTGACATGTGAATCACTGTCACCTTGTTCAAGCAAACAAACCAACAACCAAAACAGCCATCTACAATTTTCATCTGTTTAATTTAAACATAAACAGTGAACAATCATGATTTATTTGAAACATTACAGGTTTAAATTATATATGAAAAACACAATGAATGATATCCATGATAATCACATATCTGTCTGCATTCACTCAATCACCTAGCACTGGACATCGTACCCGACTGAACCTGAATACCAGAGTCAAAGGACGCTTGTTCAGCTCTTGGGGTTGAACACAGATCGTCATCACCCCCAAATGGTCCACTGCCGTGCCCATATCGCAAGGGCTCGTACGTGTGTACATCCTTATGAAAACTCGCAGCTTCGGCCAATGTGTAATATCCGCCGTGTGTCGATTCATGACTTTCTGTTTGGCCATTAGGGCGTGTTTCAGACAACTCCGCATCGAGTGCAGATTGATGAGGGGTGAGTGCAGATTGATGAGGGGTCCACATTGGCTGAGAATGGGAGAGATCAGCAACACTCTCATCGGACGACCCCAAGTCTGACGTACTACGCGTCGAACAAGAGCCTTCTCTGTCACTACGGTTGGCTGGGCAACCGTCGACTTTAATCATATACTTCTCAGGAGCAAAGCAAGTTCCTGGTATTATTTTCTGTGCAGGTAGCTCGTCTGCACTAGCGAAAAACTCACATGTACTGGCTTCGTCTAGGAGAGAAAGATTGGATGGAGATGGATATTTCATCCTCAACTCGCCATCGACATCTGAAAGTCTGTCATCTAAAAGAGGGCAGCTATAGACGGAGGAGCTCTGAGTGGAGGCGTATGATGCACGGAGGAAACAGGAGCTTGACATGTTACCCAGCCCTCCAGGTGTGTAGTTGCCTTGCAATTTACGCTGCCATTTGAGTTCCTCGATTTGTTCGTTGAGGGTCAACATCTGCTTCATCAAGACCAAGTCTTGCTCCATGAGCGATGCCTGGAAACATATGATGGATATGATATTATATTGAAAAACGCTCTAAATGTGCACTATATATATGAATGGAACGAACACCAAAGACTCCTCGACCAAACCATCGCCCACATGCTCATTGAATCAAATCGTTTTCCTTATCAGCCTTCAAGCAACAACCTGAATATAGAAATATGTGACCAAGAGCCAAATAGAAATATCAGCGAGCGCCGAGCAAATAGCGGCATGGCGCTCGGAAGCGGCTAGGCGCTCGGAAGGTTGGCATCGGGAACCGAGCGCCTGTGCATCTGCTTACATTTGCAAATGATTAGTTCAAATATGAAGCATTCCCGAGGTACCAAGCGAGCTTCTTGAAATAACAGAGAATTAAGCAAAGGGAAACCAACATTCCTTGTCTAAACTTCTGAAGCGATGACATAACCTCACGAAGTCATCGAAGTGTCAAAGGAAACGCTATTCAAACACGCGTCAAATGTCATTTTCTCAACCCGAAAGGGTCGTTGAATAACCACCCTTATAATCTACACCCCACACCCACCTTAAATAGTTTTCATTGAGCCCGCGGCTCTATTACTCTACAAACAACTAACCTAACAGCTGTAACTAAAGTTATCGAGCTCCACATCAAGAATCCTCTCCACATTCCAGAAATATTCCCTCGCTTGGTATCTTATCTGACGGTTCAATAGTAATTATATTACACACCTATTCAATCAGGTCAGCGGCTGAGATATGGGAAGGAGTTACAGTCACACGAACGCAATTGGTCCAATGGAGCACAGGCACTCGAGTCGTAAAACGCCCCTCATCTATGGCTTTTAGTTTATATTGTCTATACATACCAGAAGCCAGAGAGGAGGGTTTTTTTTATACTAGAGCGCCTGTGTAAAGGAGTACCACTCGCAGACACTTGATGCTGTGGGAACGTGCATTGAGAACCAAGCACAAGACCCCGTCCCCACTCTCCATCCAACCCTGGTTTGGCAGTAGGCACTCCGAATTTATGCAACACATGACTTAATGATTAGTGAGAAGTTACAATAGCATTTTCCTTCTTTAATGGAATTTCAATCGTGCACGGGTTAATATTGTTATATCCCGTCAATGGCATGGCATAATGAGGACGAGGTCGGCGCTTAGGGTGGTTTGGCCCCACACGATGACAGATGCTTGTGAAACCCCAGCTTACCCTGTGATATTATTTAGATAGGGGAATAGAGAGGCACTTGAATTGAAGAGACCCCTGTGTCCCGTGGATCCTTTATGATATTATCAATACCATTCAATAACCTAATTCCGTACTGTGCCGTCTGTTGTCTCGATAGATTCAATGGGGAAGTATCGATTCAAAGCCCCTTAGCTGCGCCCCGTGGAGCTAGATGGCTGTTTCCCGACAATAATTGCAAAATTTTACAGGCCCCGAGGGATGGATCGCGGACAGAGAAAGTTTTATTGCTGTGTGGCGAGAATTCAGAAAGGGGGGATGCAAGTAGCCTTCATCAATTATCGAGTCGCTGGTATCCCAAGAGGCCATTTGAGGAAAGGACGTCTCAAAATCGGGTACCACAGGTGAAAGAATGCAGTAACGCTCATTTTTCCTTGACCGGAGCCAACACGGAAATACCGTCCGCTCGCACAGCGAATTCGTAAGCATTTTAGAGTGAATGCATTTTTGCGCGATCAAATACTGGTATCAAGTTGGGCACATATTCATCACGATTTCCCTGTAGTACCCATTGTTTATGAATCCATAACACACTCGAAAACATCAAACTTTCAAATAATTCAAACTGTGCAGAATATCGCGCATCACTGACTGAAGCAGACCGAAGCAGTGACATGGGATATCGCAGAACGTGCACCATGCGCACCTGTCTGCCTCACGCCTCGGGAATGTAAAGTCGGCCACCTCGCGTATCCCTCAATTCGACAAGCTGCCATTCGCTGATACGGCACACAACTCCAGTCGAGTTATTTTAGATGATAGTATACAGATACAGCCGTGGATGAAAGCGAGAAGACCAAACATCATCCCACGAACGTGTTTACATGGGGGCATATATTGGCACTGCTGAGTACCGCGTATATAATTTGCATTTACAGTGATGTGTTGTTAATGACAAGATGAATTATCTGTACATCCAACGACCTCGAAAGCTTCTGCGTCTAGACAGCTTAGTCATCTTCTGACTGAGGCGTAAATAGCGATACAATGACGTGAAACAAGGCCACATGCTGTATTTTAGCAAGGAAGAAGAAGTAACAAATATATGGCATAAATAATCTCCATGTGTTTGAACCCGCCTCTGTTGTTGTGGCTATTTACGATGGGCATTTAACTTACCCTGCCTCACTAACGTATAATATAACGTTTCCACCAAGAAATATCGAACTGCGACTTGTCCAGAAGAAGTTGCGAGTTTAGGCCCACTGGCGAGTTAATGCTCGATTGCTCTAAGTATATATCAGCAACTAAAGACGATAAGAGTCCTCTGGATACTCATATATAAATAATACTAACAGAAAAGCAATAAAACCTTTACGTTATACGTTTATAAATGAGTAGTGTATGCTTAACTCACCACTTCTGATCGAAGTTTGGCCATAGCGGTCGCCACTGCACCAAAGCTTCCCGTATTAGCTTTTTTCAGACATGGGTTTTCGGTAACCTTTACAGGCGAAGTTTCAGTTTGACCTTCATTCAGACGCTGACGCATAACGCTTGCAGCCTGTAGACGAGAATTATAGAACCGTCTACAAGTGTTGGATAGTTCTATTCCAGCAGTGTATTTGTCCAGAACGGCGTATACTGGTTCGTTGGTGGGACAATTGTCAGTATGGTGGTCAGTAGCTCCATTGGACACTTCCTGTATGACGATTTGAGGGGTTTCCATTGCGGCCATTAGACTCCAGCTGGCCGCTATTACCGATACTCCAACAAGATATCAATCACAATATGATAAGGCGCTATTTGACCTCAGGCGTATGTAGTATAGCTCCGATCACTGAATGAGACAAGCTACGACATGAGTCCTTATATATCAGTAATTCATTCCACGGTGTACAACACGTTTTGTAATAATCCTATAAATGGAAATGTTGTCATCACAATTCACATCCGTGAAGCTGGCAAGACACGCGATCTCCGTTTGACAGTTGCTGCCCAAATAATTATCCGGGCATAAGCGGGCTGATAAGGGATTCTCAGCTACCAGGGCCCCACTCCAAACGACGCCCAGCCAACCAGCGCGCTTCAAACTCTGGCAGCCGGTCTGTTGTGACTTGCGTAACGCACTCACTCGTCTCGAAACAAGCCAAACTTAGGCAACGTTAGACCCGAAAGCTGTTCCCTTTTATTTCAAGCGCTAAAAAGCTGTCATTTGAATACAGGCGCGGGGCGGGGTAGATGAATCACGTTGTTCCAGGGTTGTTGGAACTTGTCAAGGGGAGGCCTGACTGGTGTATTGTTGGCCAACAATGATCGAAGACGTGTTTAGTCTAGGATTACGCCAATTGCTTCTTAAAACAATGTTGATCCAAAGTTGTTTTCCATAGCTATTATCAGATCAAACAAAAAGTTCACAGATGGAAGAAAATGGGAAGCTTCTCAAGTGGTAAACCTTGCTTCTTAAGCCACGAAAGCCCGATTTCTCAAAAGGTTAAGCCATGTACTTCGGCCATGTAGAAAGAGCGTGGGTCGGATGCCTTGTAAGTAACGTGAAATCCAACCTATTCACAGCAACGCTGGAATTGGCAACCTTGCACAACATATCAATGAACTGACTGTCAATCAGAGTCGAAGAAGGATCTTTTTACACTTGTGCATTCCCCTTTAGTCTTTGTTCGTGGATTACTGTCAAGTCAACGCCATCTGATCTTAACTTTATCTTAAATGCACTTAACGAATCTCACTTCCTTCCTTTTCGCTTCACGACTCGACGTTTACCAACTAAAAAGAAACATATCTTCGGCGGCTTAACCACCGACTGTCTACTCACGCCGCGCCCCGCGTGACATGCGCAGCTCTTGGAACTTCACCGGCCATCCCGTATGGTCGCGGCAATTTCACTCGAAGCTAGCCATAAAAATCCCATTTTCAATCCGCATCATGTCCCGGGTACAGCATAGCGTATGAATATTGAAATGCGATGCAGCGCTCTGAACTGTTGTACTCCTTTAGCAAAGTTTGTATTATAACCAATGCTCATGTATCCTGGTAACGCTGGTGCTGTACGTGGGGCAGTGGATGTCTGCGCAGCTGGGATACACAAATATGCTGCTATATTTGTGAACTCCGACAAAAATACAACGGTGCTTATTATACCTCTATGCAGTAGACATAGACAGTATAAAACCTGATGCTCGGCTAACTACTCATCCTTTATTATCACCAACTGATCATTACCATGCTATAGCCTGGCTAGTGTTTAACAGCAGCTGAGGACGCTACATCTACATTGCTGCGGGTATCGATAATTCGGTGCAACGTCCGGCTTTTGCGGGTCGGGACGGGATGAGAGAGACGTATTTGTGCATCCATTCGCCTTCACTAACAGTCTGCTTGCTTATCACCCGTACGCCTACAGGCCTATCTACAAGTCCCGGGGATTATTGCCTGGGGTCGGTGATAACATTCTCGATGGTTGTATGGTAATGATTCTTCGGTTGAATCAGGTCTTATCAACGGCAGAACCAACATGAGGTTTAGCAATCCCCGACCAACACATCCCTTTCAACAAATCGATTCATTGAGGCGATCACACCATGATCTGTATGCGATTTTCACTCGGTGTGAAAACAACTCCTTACAACTGGCACCGCTTCCTGGTTATCGCTATCACACAAGATGTAGTACATCAGGCCATGGGTGCTCAGTTCCCGGTGTCAGGTTTCCGAGCACTGAGTGGCTAGATCCTTAGAATAATGGATGTTAGATCTTTGTATGAAACGTGTGATTCATACTTCCAGTCGTTTTGCGGACAAAACCCTCATGCACTCGGTTCCCGATGTAAGGCTTCTGGACGGCAAGATCTATGACACCGAGAGCCTAACGCCTGTGCAATTGCCAGTACTGTAAGAAAATTTAATTTCCAGGTACCAGCCAATGTGATGACCTTCACATCTCGGGCTGCCATCTATATCGCAAGCAGACAGTGAACCCGATGAATGAACTCAATCAAGCCACGGTTCCCACATGAACGCACGACACGGAACGCGTGCTACGCACACAACCAGCGGCTCCCGGCAGAACGAGTACATGTCGTCGTGCCGCCATCACAATCAGGAAGTTTTCGCTCAATCAACTGTTATAATGGAATTCGTGCTGCCACGAGACTTAGCTGTGTGTGTGTGTGTATCTGTATATATAAATACATATATCTATATACATATATCTATACATTCATATATATATATATATATATATACACACATATATATATATATATATATATATATATGCATATATTCATATGTGTGTATAAATATAGAAATATATATTTTTATACATATATATATATATTCATGTGTGTGTATGTGTGTGTATGTGCGTGTATGTGTGTGTGTATGTGTGTGTATGTGTGTGTGTGTTAATGTGTGTGTGCTCTCGTTGGTGTGGGTGCAATCGGCAGTGTTCAGTCAAATAAAATGCGGTAGGTGCCAGGTTAGGCGAGACTGTTTGACCCGTATGCCTTTATTCTTTCATGCTTATCCGTGAGATTCATTCACGCCTCTGACGATCTATATGTATCGCGATGCGTTAGCGTATCATCATCCCCAGAGATAACCCAATTATTCTCATCACAACGTGGGAGTATAGAAGACTGCTATGCACTGGTCCACACCCGCAAAGTCAACTCACATCCGACAACATTCACACTTATATAGATATTTGCGGTTTCTCTGCCCATGTTGATCCGGATGGTGCATGTTGTCGCTGTGTGATAGCGCTGATAGATATCATGTGGGTAGGGTGGGGGTGGGGTGGTAACAGAAGAAAGGGCGGAAAGATCACCTGATCATTTGTACGGAATGTGAACCACCTGGTTGGACACAGGTGACGGGGCCCTACGTCCATCTGTCACCCACCAGACAGTGCGCTCATTCACTCGTGAAAGATTCAACTATTTGCCAAATTGGCTTTAAATGATGCTGATAATGAGCTGTTACTGAATAAGCATGTACGAATTTGACCTCAGATGGACCAGAAATCTGTCGCAGTTTCCATGTAATTACCTGTGATTTAAAGCCCCCCGCGCTATAAACATGGAACAGAGCTATTTTCGTCAGGAAATCTCCAAAAACGGCACATATTTTTCCAACTGATGCAGCAATAAATAGTATGTACAACATATATCTACGGTTTGTGGTAATCCAGTGTTCATGCAAGTTGTCCAAATTGTAACTGCAAAAGTGATGGTCGATATAAGTTCAAAATGAACTACAAATTAAGTATCTCTATGAAATAAATGTTCTTTATATCGTCGTTTGACCACAATTCACGCCAGGAGATTTTAGAATGAACCACCTGGTAAGTCATTATAGTTTGGCAAAACTTAGAGATGATGAAAGTTATAGATGATGATCTGCCGTATGTAAAACCAGGCGGGCATAACCCATAGCCACGCCACTACAAATATCGATGAATAACAACGGCATTGCCATTTCTCATAGGAAACTCAGGTAAGTAACTTTCCCTAGGTGTCTAGTCGAGTGATTAAAAAGTGCCGTCTCACAATATATAACATCGCTGATTAGAAAGAAAATGACGAGAAAGACACTCAGTGTGCAGCTGTTTCCACGACCTCGAGTTCGCAGTTCGCCAACGCCAACTCCTGCTATAACAATAGCACTCATAAATCATATAACCTCATCGCTTTAATGGGACGACTCTTCTCGCAGAATAATGTGTGTTTTGGCCGGTAATGTGATGTAATGAGGGGTCATTACGAACGACTGTTACTGCTAACATATGTCAATTAATGGGTTTATTTATTAATAAAAAGGCGAATTACACTATGAGTACCTCTGCGTCTCTCGTGAGTTTATCTAGCGTCTACAGTTCGACAATATTAGACACATTATAACGGGCCGAGTGGGATAGAGTATCGGGGCGACGTGCGAGGAATTGGTGTATCTCTCGCCTAAATGGATAAGATGGTCCATCAAGGATTTATATTGTTCTGTATGGGTCTTTTCATACAGCTCGGATTACAACAAATTCCCCATGATTTTTAACAAGGACAAAAAGTGGACATACAAGAGTAGCAATTTAAAAACAGTGTTAAAATGCATGCTATATTATTGCTCACCAAAACGTACTAAAAGTTGCGTGTTGTAAATTGACGGAACAAAAAATCCCAGCCTCATTATTATGGACAGTAAACACCACAGATCTGATTCGGGCAAGTGTCGTGATATTTTGGCACCAATATCAGTGCGATTATCTGAATATCAAACCATGTTTTCCAGGTGCTACACCGCAGACCAATTACAACTCGACCAAAAAAATCTTCAAAGTTTCGAATATCCCTAACGAGCCTCTGCCAGGTGTCCAGATATTAAAGCTCCAGCTGCATGTCCATATCAAGCTCGGGTCATTTGTTACGCAACCCAACCAAAAGCAATAGGCAATGATTGTCCCCATCTGTCACCACAAATTATAATCATAAGGCTGATTATGAAACACACATTCAACGAGAGAACAAACGCGTGATCCATTGATTACGATATTTTCATTCCGACCCCGCGGTACTTACTTCAACCCCTCGGATAACACAACAATAATGTTCTCGTAAACAAGGATATATGTGACGTACATTCGCGCAACAGCCAGGCTAAAAACAACTCGACAAGGTTATTTAGATAGAGCTGTCTGGCAGGGTTGCAGTGAAACAGCTGTATCTTGCTCCAAGTACAACGATTTACCCTTATTTTTATTTCGTTGCGTGGGTTAAACATCTGGTTTTCAGAATCACCATCGCATGTCAGCATAACTTCTCATGCTGAAGCTGTGTAGCAAAACAACTTCTGTTCATGGTTTCTTGAACTCAAAATGAACGGCCTCAACTGTACACAACCGACATTAAGTAATGTTCTTGGATGCATCGCTACGAGAGAACATTGGGCTCGGACAATCATAAGTAAATCTCATCACAATGTGGGTTTTTTAATGACATGTGTTGTATCTGCTGAAATAACGTCGAATCTACCGCATCATTTATTACTTAAAGCTTTCATAAACAGTGTCACATTTTCCGAAGATTCGACGCCATATTTGTTTTTGTACGCTCCGTTTAGGCCTCTTTTCACCTGAACTGAAGTATTTACTACTGCGTAACCATCACAATGTGGGTTTTTTAATGACATGTGTTGTATCTGCTGAAATAACGTCGAATCTACCACATGGTTTATTACTTAAAGCTTTCATAAACTAAAAAATACCTCTGGGGTGGCAGCAATAACTGTCAGAAGTTTTTTTAGATGTCAAATTGACCTGTGAACCAACAATGCATTGCGTGAAACATAATAGATTCAGACACTAGTGAATTGGGGATCCGGGAAAAATTATCGACGTCCAACGTTGCCGAAGCAGATAGCGTTGACTAACCTGTATGCGCGTGAGAATGGTTTGGTGAAGGTGAAAGTTCAGCAGTTTACGTAGTGTGACACCTATGTCTTGAAAAGTTCACGTGGGAATTTTCTTGGAATGAAAGAGCCATTATGACCAGCTGACGATAACTTGAACGAGATTTTTACCAAATATTGTTCGTAAACGCATAGTGTTTTCTGATTCAAGGTTCGAAAAACGGAAACAAGAAATTGCAAGTATTCTAGGAACAAGTGGTCAATAGGCCTTGATGCTCTGCTAGTTTTCAAAAACAAGTTATGACCCGATTGAATATTGATGCTACATGTGTTTTCCAATAATAACTCAGGGGTCAAAGGTCGTGCAGATCTGATTTTTTGTGTGCAAAGACCCATCTAATTTGTAGTGGTTAGAGGGAGTCAAGGTCCCATAGCCCTTGGCTGCGGGCCCTGTTTACATGTTAATGATATTCAATATTCGAGCCAACGGTCTAGGCTGACAACATGCCTTGAACTGGACAAGCATCCCAGATTTGGGATGCTCCAATCAGAAGCCGTGTCTCTCGGGTACTATATACAGTGTCACATTTTCCGAAGATTCGACGCCATATTTGTTTTTGTACGCTCCGTTTTAGACCTCTTTTCACCTGAACTGAAGTATTTACTATTGTGTAACCATGGAAATGACTCCAACGGAAGCCCTCGATTACGCGCAACAGTCGCATGGCGTGGTATTGAAAGACTTGTGCGCTCGGCTTCTTGATGGGTCGTGACTGTTTTGTGAATGTGCCTGCTGGGGCGGGGAAACATTTTGCCATGTGTTGGTTATCGCATTGTCACGTGGGTGATATATGTTGTTAGATGTACTGCTCTCCATGCAATGCTTGGAATGGATCAGGGTTCGACACCAATGATTGTCCGCTTGCCCGGAACACGTGATTTGTCCTGTCGGACTAGTGACTTGCCAAGTCAACTTGTCCAACCGGACGAGTGATTTTTAAGAGCCGGACACGCATTCTGCAACTTCCCATTTGTTGTTTCACGCTGAGCGGCACCCTTAATCTCACAGCAGGCGAAAGAAGCAGACACACAACTGGTCTCTTTAATTGACTGTGTTTCGTAATCATACTATCATGCAGCTAAGCGATTACACCGCTTGTTGTGGTGCCAATTTGAACTTGTGAGAAGCCCTCTAATTCCAGAAGACATTCAGTGTATTCTCATTTGACACAGCAATGTATATGACGTGACATAAAACCCGAGGGTGCGTATCACAAGCTAGTTTCATGAGCCATACGCGTGCAACTAAGGTCAAATCCGGGTCACAACCTTTGCGTTGATTGGTCAAGCAGGGGCTGTCACGAATGAACATGTCTAATGAATATCTGGACGTGGACTAGATTTGCTCGGACGCTTCCCGAGTCGGCCTCTCGGGTGTGTATCATCGTCCATTTACGCTGGTTCATGTTTCACAAAATAAACCAGTGGGAAACGCGCGCGCGCGAGCACACACACACACACACACACGCACGCACGCACGCACGCACGCACGCACGCACGCACGCACGCACGCACGCACATATACGCATATATATATATATATATATATATATATATATATATATATATATATATATATATATATATATATATATATATATATATATATATATATATATATATACATACATATATGATCTCCACTTGGGGGGGATAGCTCTCAGTTGGGTGGGTCAATGTGTTTATAGCTATGCTAAGAGGGTTCAGTCCGTCAAGTTATGCTGTGATCATGTGTGTGTGTATTCATATACAAAGAGCGAGAGAGGTAAATGGAAAGGGGGTGAGTGAGAGAGAGACAGAGAGAACCGTCAGAGAGGTAGGGTGTTTTGAGACTCGAGTGCCTGCGCTGCATTGCATGATAACCCGAGTGAAAGACTGAGTTCGTGTGTGAATGAGGAAAGGGTGAGGCAGCGGCGCCGATCTCTTGCATACCTTGTAGTTATATACTGATTTTATATATCGGCACGACGCTCGGAAGGTTGGCATCGAGAATCGAGCGCCTGTGACAATAAACGAACGTTTCCAACTTTTCCGCAGGGAAGGAAATCTTAACTGTAACGTTATGATTGTTGTGATGAATACCAGCGGTTCTAATGACGTAATCAAACCACCCATAGGCGAGGCACTTTGATGATCTAATGCCACCTTAGGGCGCGGATGTGAGAGATCGGAAGTAGTAAATAGCGCGGCGCTGCAGAAGCAGAGTGTCTTTGCCAAAACCGTCCATAGCTACGCAAATATTGCTCACTCGAAGAAAAATGGGATCACGCAACCTATGAGAAGCGCTCTTTTGTCGAAGTGTCTCTTAATTTGAAATCACCGGGAATTTTCTTAACAATCACACGACTTCATTTCTTCGATTTTTGCCGCAGTGCGGCAATCCTAGAGACGTTGGACCAACAGTTGTATGTTCGTATATTGATAGACCCCTTCGGAGTTCCGACTGCGCATCCTCCGATGTGCGGGGTCAAAGGTGAATTCGGGAAAACACGGGATCATTCAATTGAATTACCAAGGCTAAATACCGTTGGATGCTAGAACTAAGAGGGAATGCATGCAGCACTACCCGTACTTAGTTCGAAAGAGCTATCTATACATCATTTTGGAAAATATTGGGTCGCGTGATTTCCCGCCGCCTCATCCGCATTGCCTCCCTGCTAAGCTTGCGAAACATGATGACGCACTTTGAATACAATCTGCTGTATCTTATCGAAGCAAGAGTCGTCGATGGGTCATGTCATTCTGAGCATGCGCGATGTACGTGGTCTTGAAAATGAAAACAAACATGTTGCTGTGTTTCGGACTTTCTACCACTTCCCAATTTATCGAACTATAACTTTGCGCTATCTTAGTATTTGTAGTCTAATAATAATGGTTGTGCAGTGAGAGAATCTATTAAGTCATCAAAGTCATTTACAGATTACGCTTACTCCTTCTGACGTAGAGGTTGGCTGTCAAGGAGTAAGCTACACCAAGAACATTTTCGGCAACACACTGATATTGGCCCTCGTCCGATTCCTGGCTATTGCGGATCAGTAAAGAACCTGCACCCCAGAAATAACGATTTCATGCTCATAATTACATCAAGTGAGCTCAGCGCTTTTGACAATAATACCACTAGCTGTTGCAGTTCAATCATCCTTTTGTTTATTATAGAAGAAGTTCGTTGAATTTCAACATTCAATGCAATATAGCGATGTGATCAAAGAAACACATGGTTGGAGATTGACAGTTGAAAGTTACCATGGGAAAGGAGTTGAAGTCTGTTGTTAGAGTCCAGTTCGACAGGTACCCCATCTTTTAACCACATTATTCTGGGCATGGGATTGCCTGTGGCACTGCATGTCATAGCAGTATTTCTACCAAAAGACACTGCCTTCAGCCTTGGGCTATCATCGATGACAGGAAAACCTGTGGGGACTGCAAGCACATACATGGATAAGATAATGCACATCAGCGTTCTCGATTTACATAGAATTCTATTGATTACTGTAACCATGCCCTGAACTACGTCGATATTTTACAGTCGCATTAGTTGGTATGGATTGGAGACGAACTGTGCTTAATCAAGTAGTTTATAACTTATTTTGTTCCTAGCCAAATGATTGGTAGAAATTATCTAGAATTATGAAATCAATGTCTTTCTATGATTCGAACTCACGATTGTCAGCATCGAGGATTTCCAAATTCGCTAAGGCCACCACTACTTCTCCAACGCTGTTCTCAGCAAGGCATTCAAAGCTGCCGTTATCTCTCTCGGACATCACCGGCTCAATACGAAGCACGGAGCCGTGTTCCATGTGTATAATGCTGTGGCGACTACTACTGTCAGAAATGGACCTGCCCTCTTTCCGCCAATACACTCTAGGTTTCGGGACCCCGTCAGCTTTGCAGAAGAAGCTGACGACTTCACCATTGGCTACTGTGTGGTCGACTGGTGATTGGGTTATTTGAAGCTTGCTGTCTGCCAGGTACATGCACACCAAAACATTTCAAGTGACCCTCCACACTTCGTGAGCTAAGCCAAGTATGTTATCCATCTTTTGAGGAATGCTTAACCCTAATGATGAAATGAACTAGTTAACAATGGAAATACATTATTCGGACATGAACATTAATCAGCATTTAAAACGAGGTCGACCTCGTAATGAAAGTACACGTATTCGATTCGTGTTTAATATCTGATTGAGGATCTATTTTGTCTTTATTTAGATCCTTTTTTTTCGATGACTTTACACGATGACAATTGAATTGATTGTAACTAGTATATGTGGCATATTTATGCAGTTAATGTATCGCTATGTAAGTGTTTGTTGTATTTGGATGACTTGTTGGTAGACTAGTTCTATAAATATATACATTTGTCGCATTCATATATTTGAAATAGCCTCAATTAACCATATCCACTGTGGTATAATGATCTTAGGCTGCACAAATGCACCAAACCATTCACAATGAACCCACCCTGAAGTCGCACTTCAGCGCGTGCCTCGATTTCTCCAAGTGTGGAAGCAGCGACGCAAGTGTAATTGGCCGATTGGGTCACAGAGGGCAGCACCAGCACGTTCACACCAAGCGTTCTGGCATATTCCGGGGTCAGAACTTCATCGCCTCGTCGCCACCAGACGAATGGTACAGGCTGGCCTGCAGCTTCACATGTCAGATTCACAGCGCCCCCTAGCGTCACTTGTACATCTTCTGGTGGTGAAGCGAAAGAAGGAGGCACATGCCTACCTGTAAGAGAAAATAACAACATGAAAGTCGTTCCAATGCTGCAGATCATCGCCCAATGTATCATTTTCATGACGTCATTTATCTTGCACAGACTCTGCACAACAGAAATGCTTCGTCCCAATGCACACTAAATCGAATTTGCGCTATCTTAGTAATTGTAGTCTAATAATAATGGTTGTGCAGTGAGAGAATCTATTAAGTCATCAAAGTCATTTACAGATTACGCTTACTAGCAATGGGGTGTCCTTGCAATTGTTACTTCCAATCTCAGGAGGCAAGTCCCATGTCCATTCAAATGCAGCGTGATTCAGCAAGTTTGTCATAAAAATCACTTATCAGATGTACATATATATATATATATATATATATATATATATATATATATATATATATATATATATATATATATATATATATATATATATATATATATATATATATATATATATATATATATATATATATATATATATATATATATATATATATATATATATATGCGAAGCTCTTGCAAGGCTCCTCGTCTTGCTTTGATAGTAGAGAATGTCGGACCACAGGGGGTAGTAACCACAGGGATGGCGATCTCTGGTATATCTATGAGCAACAAATCTTATTTACTTACCACTGGCGGTGTTATGCGCTAAAGCACGAGAAGAAACTACCAGGAGCATAAGCCACCGTATGTAAGCGGCTGCAACTTCCATATCTTTATTTAACAAAAACCGATCACTATTCCGTATCTATAACAAACGGCCCACGCGCCCGTCTGTATCCATACAAGGCGACTACCGCGCGATCCTTTGGGTTCTGCTCTTGGAAAATGCTATTATATGCGTACACTCAGACATTGCTTAGCATTGACTTCATACTGGGCCAAAAAGTAGTAATCTACCGGGGGATATCAATTTTGTGATAAAAAAAAGATAATTGACGATCCAGCCATCACCGCCATGATGAGGTCGTTTGGCATTCATGGATGGCATTTGGTAGTTTGGAGAAGAATACTGTAAATGCCAGGGGAATCCTTTGTGGTGGAACAAACAATATCAACCTATAGTTGAGAAAGTCAAGAAATCTGTCAACTATGTTGCTAAATTCAAGTAGCCAAATTATTATCATAATATTATTAATGAGATCGCGGATTTCCCGTCTGAAAGATATTACTGTACAGACTGGATGTGTGCGTAGAGTATGGTTTCTACTCCATGGTGTGGGACACAGACACTCAAGTCATGAAACGCCATTCCTCTCTGGCTTCTAATATAAAAAGAATATATTTATTTGAACAGTGTATTGGAAGCCAGATAGGAGGGATGTTTTATTATGATAGTGCCTGTGGGCCACCTGACATGACAACTACACCGTCAAAGTATGATGTCCATAATTACTGTTCGTTTTTACAACAATCATTTCACAATTTATGTTACATTCGTCTGTCAATTATGAAGTCACATGTCGACTAAAAAATATGAGCGCGGTATTTGTTTCATGGGATCGGTAGAAAAAAAACACTAGTGTACTTAATGCTTGCGGTACAATTTTGTCGTTCATACTGTAAGCCATAATGCGTTTAAATGCGTTGATTGGCCGGGTACGCGGTGACAGCCCTGGCAAATAGTTCAATTTAATTGACAATGAAATATCGGAGTAAAGTTTTAAAATATATCTTCTCGATGTATGATTCCTTTTGGAGTTTCATGGCTGTAGCTGACTTACATTTACTTGTGGTAGAAAAACAGACATTGCATGAGTGTTGATTTTACAATTAGCTACCCAGACTAGGTAGGAGTTTGCCCCTCTTCAAATACAACTGAGTTAGAATCTTCAAGCAACTTTCGGTGGATTTAGTCTAATGACCTGTGTATGTGTTGACTCGTGACTGAATTTCAGGAGACCCCTCATCTTACCGCTACCTTACATTTCAAATATGTACCACATAAATTAGTAAAAACTTATACAAAACCCAATCCAACTTTTAAATCTAATATGGTAGAAATGTATGAAGGGAAAAGACGATTGGTAAAACTAATTCTTATCAATAACATTTTAATGCTAAATTGAGTAACACAGATGAGGCATTATCTTATCAGCAAGACAAGCATCAAATATAACCTACTGATGCATTAAATTAACCCCAATATATTAAATATAATATTGTACTGTTATTATGTTCATAACTAAAAGTTGTGTGCAACATAAAATGACAAATTCAAATTTATTGCACAACAATAAAATTGACTGAACATTATGATCTATGTATTTGATAATGATGACAATGATCGAGTCATAATGATCAACAACCAATCCAAACATTTATCTTGTAGCACTCACTACATGGTGACAGATATCATCTTTTATTTGTGGCCATGTATCACATCGCACAGTTTTAGTCTCTAAACACCATTTTACAAGGCTGGTACTAAATTAATGACATCTTATGATTAATGAGCAAAAACCTGCCAGATTTTCACAAACATTAAAATATATTACTAGAAAACTGGCCATGACATTTAATTGGCCATATCTTTTTGAATGGCATCATATTGGGTTTTTTTTTTTTAAATGTCAGTGAATCACAGCATAATGAATAGATAAAAAAAATATAAAGACAATATTGGATATTTAGTGAGGAAAGATAAAAGCTTTCGTAGAAGTTATTTAACTGCTGCCTTGGGTTTGAAAAAAGCTTCCAGGCCCATCTGTGTTTTCCCATCCTTGGACTTTTTTGTTTTCTTCTTGTATGTCTGAAAAAAGTTAACTTTAATATGTACAATGTGATCAATAAAATGACTCATCATGAAAAAAGCAGACATGCTTTGAGAGTAAATTTCAGTACCTTTTGTGAATTTGCCTCCTTCATTTGCAATAGACTAAAGACCTGGACACAAACTAATGTGATTACAGGAATGGGTGCGTCTAAAGGCAAGCCAATCATTCTGTGTTAAAGAAGGTCAAATTTTGCTAACACCCCACACCCTTCTCACTCAAATTCTACCAGTAATACATGCTGAGATATTTTGCAAGAAGACACAAGATTAACCCACTTTCTTCATTGCTGTAGACACAGCCCCCGCAAGAAACTCATCTTCGGTGACCCATTTGTGAGGGGGTGAACCAACATTTTCAGCTTCATCACAGGTCTCTTTCGACTCACGCAAACTCCACATATCGACTAAGTAGGTGTGGTGCTTGTGTGAAAATAGATGAGAAACCTGGAGGATTTCAGAATATTTTATATATAATATAAAAGCATTCACGCAATCCTCATTGTTAAAGGTTAAATGAACATAAAGACAGTGCCATTTGCTAACCTCTCCCAGTGGTGCTTTCTCTTTGATGTGGGCCTGCTGGATTGGCAGATTCTGGTCCAGATATGTTGTCATGGCAGTCTGGCACTCTGAAGGTTCAGCCCCTATACTCACTTCTACACTTGGAAACTCCCACAGTCCTGCCAATAATCCTACAATACAGGATCAAACAAATAAAGAAGAAATAATTATACCAACAATAAGTTACAGAGGTGATTTATTGAATTTAACAACAGTGTGATAAGTGAACCTGTCGAGGGCCTCTGGACAATGAGGTATTCTTGCATCTGGGTTCCAACTCGAAGACGGCTGGGGATACATACAGCAATATGTGTTCTTCCTTAGCCTTCTTCTTCTTCCCCTTCCGAGGGTAATTTGTGACACCAAGGCTAAAGCATAACAGTAAGGAGCACTTCTCGTGAGTTCATGTGATGATATATTACGGCACAACATGACAATCTCTAACAGGGAGTTAACTTCAAGGAAAATCTTTGAAGGCCAGTGCAAATATAATATGCCTCAGATAGGTGCCTCATTTCTTACTTTGTTACTGGTGTCGAAACAGCACAGGCTCAGGGCCAGAAAAATCTCTCTGGGCCCCTAAAGAGGTTTTCTCACAGGGGCCCTAAATGGCCACTGGTTATCTTAGCCAATGTTAGTCTATAGTATGCTTTCTTAATGCACGAAAAGAGTGACCAGTTACATCTGGTTGTTTCAAAATATCAATTATCACACACAGGTGTATGTTTGAGTCTGGCATAGGGCTATATCCTGACAGTGAAGTGACTTAGCCATATATTTAGGAAATTTGTGTTTTATTATGTTCACAATTTAAATACAGTACCTTGCTTCCCATTCTTGTTCTCCTTGAAAGCAGAGAGGACATTCATCCACTATGATCGACCAAACATACAATTTGAATACTATGTAAACCGTATATTCCTAGCTTACAACACCAATTAAATAAACTAATATTTGAAAACCATACTGTACAACTGATAGCTTCTTTAACTCTTACTAATTTACAAAAAGATGAGAATTTTTATCCTATAATAAGTAATGACAATGCTTGCTTACATTCTTCAATGTCCTGAATATTTGAAGAAGCATTCTCTTTCTGTAGTTCATCTCCTTTTTCACCACCAAACATACCTTTACTGTGCTTAGATTGGTATTTTGTCACCTGACATCAAACAGAAGCCACACACAGCAATGCTTGATATACAGTTACTGCAGATATTTCCAAAGGATTTTGTATGCCCTCCTTAAAACATTAGAAATGCTTCACGGTCCAATACCAGCAGCCAGAGATTGTTTATATTTGAACATGTAAGTACAGCCTGTGTTCTGCACAAGTCACCTTGTGATAAGCACCACATATGCTTCTGACAGGACACGAGCTACAGCTGGGAGACTTAGGAGTGCAAATAGTAGCACCCATCTCCATCAAAGCCTGATTGAAATCACCCGGTCGCTGGGGATCTACTGCGGCATTAGCCAGTTTCCTAACACACAGAGACACAGTCGATGAGTGGCTTCTGGGATGAAGGAATATCACGCAAGGGAGATCTGATGTGATTATCTGATATACAGGAATCATGTGGACATATGATTGTACACAGGTGTAATACCACATGTGCTCTGAACTGCTTGACTTGATACGTCTGCACCTATACCACGTAGGCGACTCATCAGGCGGGATACGTTACCATCAACCAGCCCAGTTACCTGCAACACAAACAAAACATACATCATTTGGTGGAACATTCATTGTTTGGAGATATGTTTAAATGCTATCGAGTTAAAACATCAGCTGCACAGTAAGGCTTTTTCAAACTGACAACTGTATAATGCAGCCATTATCACATTGGTATGTTTTGTCTCAGAATAGTTATGATCAACAGATAACAGTCAACTGAAGGCAGTGACCTGGCCAAGGGCAATGGACGATATAGCCCCAGCAGTGTAGCGGCCCACTCCAGGCAGGTGCTCCAACATAGCTGCTGCAGTCTTGGGAATTTCACCACCAAGTTCATTTACAACCTGTTAATAAAATAGAATATATGTTCATTACAGCCATATCACATTGCTTTATAACCACCGAAGAAGCATGATAAGGAATCCAGGGATCACGATAAATGGCTCATGTTTAGCTGTTTCAATGACACTACCTTGCAGGCTCCTTCGTGAAGTCGCCGTCCTCGTGAATAATACCCCAGACCGGACCAAACCTCATTCACTTCCTGTTTCAATGGAGATGCAAAGAACATATAACCTTCTTGTTATAATAAATATATATTAATATCAATAAATATACTCTTACAATATTTGTTCTCATTGTCAGAGATTATAAGATCATCTTTTAAGTATGAGAGCTTACTTCCAGGGTGGCTTGGGCAAGGTGCTTTAAAGATGGCCATTTCTGTGGGGTAGAAATATGTGGTCATGTAACTTAAATACAAATAACAATTTAGAATCTTTTTAATACAGTTCGATTGGTGTTTTCCAACACGCATGCAAATAATTTTTAATAAAATCAAGATCAACAAATACATATCACATTAACTTGAGAATAGCAGCTGTTCCAAATCAAAAAAAGATACCATTCAGTGAGATTTGATTGTACACACAATCTATTGCAAATATGAAGTCCTACCTCCATCCATGTATTGTAGTAGTTAATCACTGTGGCAACTTGAGTCTGTTGAAGCATGATCTCAGACACCCAAACTACAACCAACCAATAGCATACACTTAATAAAAATATAATAAAACTGATGTTAACTTTTAAAAAGTGTACCATTTAATCAGAATAAACAAATTAATGGATGATGAAATCACATGGCATGCAATACCTGCATATGCCCGCTGGTTGTCATCCCCCTGTTGGCCCTGGTTGACAGACAGAAACAACAACATATTCCCAGGTATCATTCAATAGAAAAACAATGTGTTTTTTTAGCTATTAAGTTGTCAAAGAACCAGGCTCGAGTTATGCACTGTGTGAGAGTAAGAGACATTTAACACTTACCTTGATTCTCCAAGGTAAATCACGCTTGCTTTTATCATACCATTCGAGTAAACTTTCCCTGAGGATATGTTGTTCAGACTCTTGGAATTCATGGCAGCCACATATCTTTAACAGATTTGATTTACCTGTATGAACAAATATAGCAATATAAATTTGATCAACCCCAACTTTTAATTTTATTGATGACTATCTGGTCATGCCTGATAAGGTAAACTAATGAAATGGCCATACACCATTGATCACTTCCTACAATTAATGCAATGAATAATGTTCATAAAATGAGATTTGGGGACTAAGCTATAGTTAGCTGACAATAACAGGGTGATGTGTTTTGTATTTGATACAGCTGATAGCGAGACCCAGCAGAGTACTGCTGTACTCAATATGCAAACTTTCAGTAGCGTTAGAGCACACTGCAGCGGGGCAGCTAAGGCACCAATCGTCCGATGATCTGATAGTCAAATTATTTTCCCTCTTTCAACAGCTTAAGCTTATGACACATTACTGCTACTATATTCTTTGTAAACCTCTTACCAAATGGTCTGATACTGAAGCTGTGCCATGATTGGTCTGGTCATATCTATGTAAAACACTTTGAAGTAAGTTTCTGCAATACAGCATGGTTACAGGATCTTAATCTCATTCGTCGATGTGCCACTGCCATTTGGGTAGAATCCCATTCATTGTCAATCATGGCCCTGGTCAGAAGTTGATATAGTTATGTATGTCAACAAAATTTCCTGCAGGTCTAAGTCAGTCAATAACTTGGTTTCAGTATCAGAATATGCATTTGCATTATCAGTAAGCAATTTCAAGACGTCTTGTCTCTTGTAATGTCAGTAAGCATAGTGACATATTTATGACCAGTATGTCATATCCGCATGGATTGATATTTCAGTCGTGGTTTGATATTCTAGGATCCTCCAGTGTCAGTGACATCAAGTACCAGACCTAACTACTATTGTCTCTCCACTACAGCCGGTTGGTGGGCTAGGCAAAGAAACTTTGCCCTGACTGCGTCCGCACTTTTTACTACTTTTTAGGTCTCTTGACTACAAGGTGATATCACTCATTAGGGGCGAGGTAATTTGCCTATACTAGCCCTACATGACGCCTAATGATACGTCTGCAGTAGCGGGGAGGCAATAAATTGGTATGGTTACTAGCCCAGCAGACCAACAGTCAATCGAGTAAAGTCTCCAATTGGTACAAAAGAGCTACTGGTTACCAGGCTAGGCTAGCCTTAGCCACAGTAAAATTCAGGCCTCGAACTTGGGTTCCCTAGCCCCGATCGAACGGTAATATAAATAGTCTACTCGGACGTCTTGTAGGGCTAGGGTTGTCAAGTTCGAGGCCTGGTCACTGATAATCAGTAGGCAAAAAAAACTCCGCCTCTGACAGCTCCGCACTATTTACTACTTCCGATCTCTCACATCCGAGCTGTAAGTAAGGTGGCATCAGATCATCAAAACACCAGGGGCAAGTTGTCTTGCCTATGATAATCAGTATAGCTCTTTTAAACCAAGTGGAGCTTGTGCTGCCCCCAACAAGGGAGTACCCGATCGACTGTTGCTCTGTTGGGCTAATAAACAGTGATCAGGCCTCGAACTTGACAAAATTCACAAAATGTCATTCGACGAAATGAAAAAAAAAAAAATGGAAACATTTACCATGCCGAATGTTGGGTAATTTCCGCTTTGCCATAACTTTATCAGTTTTAAAATGCACTGCACATGGCTGTGTCCATTTGCTCTTTCGAACTAAGTACAGGAGTGCAGCAGGTGACCTGATGTTGGTCTGTTGGGCTAGTCAGCTGTGTCCACACGGTGTAGCGTAGCTCCGGTCGTAACGGTAACATGAATTTATACCTAGACGTCTTGTAGGGCTAGGTGTAGCGTTGTCTTTTGAAGTTATGTAATGGTTCCCGCGCTAACCATGCTAACAACGCTAGCCAGCTGGAGATGTGTTTATGCCAAAGCACAGTTAGAGATAAGTTATTATTTTCTTACATTTCTTTTTTTGAAATGTTTGAATCCTAATAATAACTTTTTGATTCGAGCATTTGTAAATCTTTACGATTTCTTCTCGCATACTCCTAAAATATCGCTCGCTTCAAAACAACGACATCAATTTCGTTGACGGATATTCCATCCCCAAGGCAGTTCGTCACACAGTTTATTCTGGTATGGATTGGCTTTCCCGTTTCATCTCAAGAGCCAGTTAAAGCCATTCAAATATGATTTGCACTGAATGCAACCCGTAAATTATCATATTATAATTATAAAACATTTATAATCGTCTTTTCTATGTGAAACATGAACTAGCCGTGCACGACGGAAGCGCTTTTGAACCAAGTTGGAGAGTGCTTCCTCTTCAACCAGGTAGTACTCGATCGACTGTTGGTCTGTTTGGCTACCTACCGGGGCTAAACATGAACAAGTGAATAAAGCTAATGTCAATCGGGTTCATATCAATTATTGACAAGAATAATATGATTTTCCTGGATGATTTCTCTCGTGTACTAGCTGCACCATGCCTGACCAGGCAGGTTGGGGTGATCTGACAGACAAAGAGATACTCTACAGTGGATCAGCATTAGAAGTGGGATCCTCTATATAAGGTTCTTAGCATTTCCCATAAAGAACTGACAGCAGATTATCAACTTTTGACATGAAATGCTTGATATTTACATGACCAACTGCAGCAATTGATTCTGCAGACACAGTTACTCGTGGAATGGTCTTAGTGCTGTGTGTACAAGGTATGACTGTGGCTATCATCCCCAATTCCATGAAAAGTGTTGTGGCCATCCAAGGTACAGACGTTGTGGTCAATATTATCGGCAACATATTGCATGAAGTTATCTGCTGTGAGTTTGGGAACTTAAGTCCCACTATATGTACTGCTGCACTATGCCTAACTTTTGGACTTCTGCATAGCTGCAACAAAATCTATTTTTGTGCAGTGTGTGTATGAGATACTTTGATGGAAAATGGTGATGTAGCTGGACCCCAAGGCCCAAGTGGTGACAATATCACGTGGACGAGTTGCTTGTAACATTGCTTGACCTAGGGAAGCCACCTTTAGCTTTGCATTAGCACTTACAAATAGACCATGGAGAAATGAAGAATGGGCATGCTAGCTCAACTGAGGCCATTTCTTGACACTATGGAAACATGTCCTTTTGAAAACCCGGCAGAAATATTGTATTACGAGGTGTGCAGCTAACCTCCTGCACTCTTTGATAATAAAAACACATCTCGACTGGCAAATAAAGCTTCCTTTTTGGCATAAATTGACTGGACTATACAGCTGAGATGGATTTCCAATCTCTTCTTGTTGATATATGCTTTGACGAGGCAACTGCAAGCACAAACAGGTTCTTCAAGTCTGAAGGCTTACAAATTAATGGAAAGACCATGTAATAACACGTCAACACAGGGCAAGCAGTCGGTTAACCTGTATGCATGGTTACAGGTCTCACTGACTGAACTTTGTCGTGAACATTTCCAACACGTCTACTGCTAGGTTGCGCTACCATAAAATGAACAAAAGCGAATGTCGAAGAATGGAGACATTTTATTGGTCGAGGAGATCACGCTTCCAAATTATAATGTGGTTTTAAGTTTTGGGGATCATCTAAACCATGAACGATCAGCAGATCTCAAAGTTACAAGTCCGGTTTTCGAATCGCAAAATAACACCAACGTGACGTAATCCTCGTTACGATAACAAAGAGCTTTTTTCTGATTCATTCGGGGGCGTGGTTGACTTGACCAACATCTGATTTCATACAATTAAAAGACGCCGAACCCCAAGACGTTGGATCTATAGCCCCATATGCTTGTGTTTATTCCATGGCAGCGTCACACACACACATATATATATATATATATATATATATATATATATATATATATATATATATATATATATATATATATATATATATATATATATATATATATATATATATATATATATATATATATATATATATATATATACATCGGCGGATTTTATCATATATATATGCATGGTATATTTATATATACCCCATTTTCACATCACACGACGGGTATTTGCATAATAGTATTATTATGCAAATAAAAGCATACCCTGTCGTACAAGTTATTATTCACTTGGCGATCAGTCCGGTTTGTAAATTTTATTTTTGGGTTTGTGTGTTGGTTTGTAGACATTTTAATTGATCTGCGATACAGGAATTTTTTTTTAATGGAAGACTTCGATGATGCGCAGAACCCAGATGTTTTGTTTTGACCTTGTCCTGAAACTAAGGTCAAGGTCATCAATTTGTCGCTCATTCTAATTGCAAACTTTTTCTAAATATATGTCAATGCATAAAACCAATAGTTTTCCCAGGCGCCCCAGGTCGAAAAATCGTGGTATCAATCTAAATGTATTATTTTATAATATTTTTCAACCGTTTATAAAATCGACAATATGTGATCGATGGTCATAAAAATTGGATCAATGTTGTAAAGGGCAGCGTCTATCGAATGGTAAGTTTTTAATGGATGTTGATGACGTCACTTCTAGTTACGAACAAAAAATGTAATTCAGCAGTATAATAGGAAGTTAACACGTCGTTTCTCCGTCGTTGAAAGTCGTGTCGTAAAAATGTTTTCGCCTGACGACAGTCCATGCTATTCCGAACTTGTATATTCTCAATAGTTTTTTCACAAAAAAAATGCATTAACATCCCGATATGTTTATTAATACTGGGTCGATTTTGAAAATGTTTCCATGTATTTGTAGGTAATCCTTCTAGTAACATTTCGCTGGCCGCATGTCTGCACGTACAATGTGTAGTTTTGTCGTGAATCACAGGCAAAAATTAGAAAAACAGCTAAAATTGGCAAGAAATTAGGGTCAAATGTTATCATGGACAGCGTCAACCGAATTGTAAGATTCTATGGATGTCAATGGCGTCACTTTAGGTAATCGAAGTTAAAACGGGACCGAAATCTGAAGTTAACGCGTCGTTTCTATGTCGTTGATGGTTGTATCTTTAATTGGTTTTCAATCGAAAGAAGCCCATTCAATCACCAAACAATTGTCAAAGAGGTAAAATGCTGTGATGTTGAGCTGTTATTGAATAAGACCAATTGGTAAATTATTAAAAGTAGACGAATATTAAGTCAACATCAAAATATATTTATTACTGACACCAAATACCATTTATAGGTTGTCGCACATTTACAGCGTGGTATATATGATACTCGGATCATGTAGTATATATGTTTGCCATTATGTTAAACGTATGCTTTTGGTAGGTAAAGATGTGCATTAACACTACAATTTCTTTACACAAATTCCTCACACTAACAGATATTATAAATGGTTAATTTAAATAGAATATGGTAGGATTTGTCAATAACCAAGGATCATTTGTGATACGAAACTGTACCCAACGTAGAGTAGACCAACAGCTGTCGTAAAAAAGTTCATTACCATCCCCAAACTACGCTTCGTGTGCCCATCCGTGGAATCCTTGTAACCAATATAAAACAGAACCCTGCCAAAAACGAACAAAACCGACATGATTGGGATGACCTTCATCTGATCTTCACTCAAGAAGGTCGAAATCATTAGCTGGGTGATTACATGAAGAATAAGTTGTTCCACGGTATTGTTGAGACATCGGATGGGAATCTCCAGTTTCTCACTGTCGCGGCCGTCGAAGGGATTGTGGGCATGCCCGCTGAAACGGACACTCATCACGAGGTTGATAAAGTAGAAAAGGGTGAAGACACAGGGGAACTGCCACTTGAGAGTGAAGACAGCGCGGTCTGCAGCTGTTGGCATCGATGCCATCGGTATGGGTATGTAGTAGAAGGTGACGTATGCAATAATCAATGACAAGATCACGCTGGTGGCTGTTCGCTTTTTTACCTTTGTCTGGATCGCCTTAATCTCCTCTTTATTGGTAGTTTCTGACGTCATGATTGCCAACGGTCCGATGAAAATAATCGAGGCTCCACGTCTTCAGCTGAAAAAAAAAGATAACGCTATATTCATGAACTATTTAGTCATTGTTTCATCTTGCTACATCATACGTAGTGTCCCATTTCTTGACCTTGCATAGCACTACAATCAATGTTGATCCAATTGTCATGAATATAGTCTGTTTATTGACACGTGCCCACACGAAGTCCAATATTCAATTGATCTTGCTTCAGAATGTTCCTTATCTACTTTTGCCGAAAGTTGAACACAGGGATGTGGAATGCATGTTTTTTTCGCGATATGATTGAGTTAAAGGAAAGTATGAAAGTGCATATATACTATAGGACTAGAAAACATTCACCAATACCTAGCATATAATCACTTACAGTGTCACTACCATCGAAAACTTTGCTTTGCAGATGATTGTTCCTAGCGCGCAGTCTGTCCGTATGGACCGAGAATGACTGTTACACATGGATCACGTGGCTGTATAACAGGTGCTTGATCCACATGATGCTCACCTATTATTACCTATAGTACAAAATTTAAAAGCATATAATCACTTACATGTTTATATTCTCGTTAATGTTGCTATAGTTTCTGTTGACGTCAACACACTGGATTCCACTCCCTTTTGTAACTGATGACCAGAATGCACAGCTGCCTAAACGAGGGAGAATTTATAGGTAGCAAAACTCAGGGGGCCATTTCATCCACTTGAGTCAATCGTGTGAGGTATGAGTAGGCATTTTAGCTGGGACGGTTCAAGTATTGCTGCGAGGCACCATAAGCATTCGCGTGTGCTATCAGAGGTCAATAAATGGGCCGGTTTTCCTGGTATAATTTGATGCGAAGTATACATACAAGCACAACGCCGATATTGCACAATAATATTCCACTAAATGTAATGACTTGGACAGCACTACAGGCACTCAAGTTAATTCAACGAGCGAGTTCGGTAGTGTTCGGTTTCGTCTGACTGGCGCTCGGGAGTATTGACTTGAGTGCATGTGGACAGCACCAGGAACCCAGCGTTACGTTATGATGTGAGATTGGTAGGGGCGCAGGTGGATTAGTTTATTGCATCCCAAACCACCGGCGCTCGGTTCCCGATGCCAAGCTTACCAGCGCCCACTGGCTTGTTTGACCACAGGCACTCGAGTTCGGACATCAAGATTTGTTATCTGCCATGCATTTTAACATAATATAATATAATATAATATTATATAACATAATGCTAATGTAGGGAAATCATGATGTCCGAACTCGAGTGCCTGAGTTTTTGACGCTACGCTACGCTTACATAACATACCTTCCACGCAGGCTAGGATTCGCTGTTATATAAGCTAACACGTTATGCAGCTTAGCGTTAAACAAGTCTGCCATGGAGAGTGGCCGAGCCTTAGCTGCCGTTTATGTCGTGGTTGCGATGAAGTAGTCAAGTGGCTGACACGCTGACACTCACAAGATCACAGGCACTCGAGTTCGGACATCATGAATTGTTATCTCCCTTGCATTATGACATAATAATGCTGGTATAGGGAAATCATGATGTCCTTACTCGAGTATCTAAGCACTACTACTGTGCACCAGACAGTCGCAGTACTTGGGCGACAACACAACATTATTCCCAGTATTGAGGCGGCCTTTACGTAGCTCATCATATATATGTCCTAAAGGTCTATATAGACGCTCCATTTTCACACTTTATACAGACAGCAGCTTTCGCGCTCTATGAGAAAATGACAGAGCAAATGAGAGATACAGTAACGGGACAGGCACAGGTATTTTCATTGGCCTGCCGGCCGCTATCTTCTATGTATATATAAACCCAAGGGGTGCAACGTTTTCGCCACCAGCTCACTATAAATCTCGCCTTAACCATCTTTAGTTCTGTTTACGAGCCTGGCTCGCCCCTTAGCCATTCAGAACATGTTCTTCTACAAAACAAAACCATCTGCCCCGACTTTATTCGAGTTCAAACACTATTTTAGCGGATTAGCAAGTTTACTCTACCCGGAAATTCAATGATCATCAGCACTGATCAGGGCGAAGAAATCGCGAGCTCTTATTTAAATTGCAAATAGCTGATCAGCGGCTTATTAAAAAAATAAACGCAGGATCTCTTTCATGTTTAAACAAATAATTATTAAAAGTTGTTTAACGGATCATGGAGTAATAATTATAATCAAGGATCAACTGATAATCCACATCTGTCATCGGTCTGCACGAAATCGCAAGCCTAAATTCGAAGCGCAGATTATCTATTGTCGTCATTGAGATCTTTCAATTTATATACTGGTATGTGAGACGGTGTTTTAAATGATCTTCTTATGTTGTCCACTATTCAGTTCCGCAGGCACATGTGTTTATTGCGAAGTACGGGACTCGTCCGCTATTTAGCCCCATTCATCATATGACAGATAGTTAGGGGTAATGGAGAGTCGTACATATAGTTCGCACCATTTCATAAAAAAAAGACTCAAATAGGTGTAACTGCAGGAACTAAACTGCATCGTTTTGTTCCATCACACTATTTGTTTGACAAATGTGGCATCTAGACTATCTCTCGTTTCAGAGAAAAGTAAAAAGTCGATTCCATTGAGCATTTCGATGTCCTTTGGAAGCATAATTGAAATCACTTTTTAATGAACTGACTTGTCGCCGTTCGTGGCATTTGTGGTGGAAATGCAAGAATAAACATCACAGCTTCATAACTAGTACAGATGCTTTTTAACGCCACTCCCTATGAGAGATTGTTGCCCAGAACAAGGAGTTACAAGGTATATGCCCCGAATGACCACGCGTTAATGTAAATAATATAATTCCCGCCTTGCTGTAAGTTTCACTTCGTCATAAAAATGTATATGCATTGAAGAAAGTGTCCATGAGAAGAATAAACAAACACGATCACAGGTTACACACCACTCTCAGTATCGTCGCCTGTTGATGGCGCTGTATTTCATGTGAAGCTGTAAACTCTTTAATCGAGATCTTATTATGTCCCTTGCAAGCCTACCCTTGGCCAGTTCCCTCGCTCTAGAATTTATATTTTTTCAATTTTTTTCTTTATTTGAGACACAACAACAAAGTATATAACTTTATATGCGGTCCATAGCAACTAGAAATCTAAGACAATCAATTATCACCATCTGTACAGCACGGACATTAAAGATAGAGAATATTAAACACCATTCAAGCCACGGTCTGGGACAACCTATTTTCCAACAACAGTTTTGCGGAAACCGGCCGCGTCGAGATCCAGAGATATCAATTTGCTGGAAAAGATGCTTATCAGAGGGACGACGCATGCGATGACTCATCGCGTAAACCTTCCAGAATATGTCCTACAGCGCTCATAGGTCTTAAGAGGGGACCAAGTACAATGTTAAACACGATAGGTGCCCGGGGGGTGGGGGTGGGGGGGGGGAGGAGGGGTTCTCACTATGTGGAGGTTAGTTTTGATGTGCCGCCAATTTGGGTCGGTTTTTTGGCATTTTGGTATACAAATGGGTGGTTATTTCTTAAAGACGGGTAAAGCAATGGGTCGGTTTTTTTGGCAGCGAGTACAGCAATGGATATTTGTTTTGTGATGGTTATCCAATATGATGCTCAATATTGGGTGTTTGCTCCCCTGGGTCAATGGTGGCCAGCCCTATCAGTCAGCGTGGTTGCGTTGTTTCAAAGACAAGTTTTATAGCAGGATAAGCAAACAGAAAGGTCAGGTCCGTACATTCTTCTTCCACTGTTCCCTGCAATATCGTCTACCGACCCCCCCCCCCCCCCCCACCCATCTCCATGGAAGACATGTTTGATGCTATGCTAACATAACATATCTGCAATAGTTAACGGAGTTTTCCCTTCCTTGGTGATCCGCACTGCAAACATATTATAGACACCAAACATTACACTCACATATATCACATAAGGATACCACTGGTTTATCACTTTCCCAACGTTCCGCCTACCGAGAGTAATTTATGGAACACTTTGGTTTGCTGGGTCTGCTACGGAACTTGTCTATGCTGAGTATGTCAGATGTGGTGTTATGTACTAAGATTGGGGGTAAATAGTACAAGTCCGTTTTTGTGTAACAAGTCTCTTTATTTTCATATACTCTCTCTCTCTCCCCTCGGGCCCCGACTGCCTCGCACCTCAACCGTACCACGATACTTCTATCCTCCTCCAGCCAATCACATATTGATACATATACATTAAATCACATCCATCCAATCAGAGGATACGAGGAGTAGGGTCCATCTCGGCTGATTGTGGCAAACCCGCCTCAGCATTTTAGCAATGGGTAGTCACATCTGACCGGATGTTATAAACATCAAATGCATACAGGCGACTGCACATGACCGGATAGGACAATTACAATTAAGAATACATCAAAGGTACAACGATGGTCAAGAATGACGGGATGTGACATAAAACACAGAAACATGAAGTACAACGATGGCTTATATGCCCGGATACGATAGACAATAAAACAGACACCAACAGAGACGCCCAGCCAAGATGAAACACTACATATTCAAGCCAGGAATATGACAGTGGTTACATAAGCGCATGTACTGTGGTACCACTCCTGGCATAAGTCACTCATGATCATAACACTACCCTGCCAGGGTTGACGGTATATGCAGTACAGCTTATCGTCGGCGACTACATCGTCTTCCCATGTTCTCGCCTTTATTCCGCAGCCATACTCTTACCCATTGCGGTAGGCTACGGTCCCGTCATGGTTTACAAATATTTTGGGATTCACCAATGAAACAATGAACTGCATCCATAAGGGTCCTATTGTATCTCTCAACTTGTTGATTTGCAGACAACCGGGATGTCGTACGCGTCTTATGGATGTGGAGAGTATCACACATTGCCGTCAATAACTTCGACTCTGGTCTGTAAAGAGCTGAAATGGGCAAGTGAACCTTGGAAATAATAGGTCCACTGCTTCTCTAGCGGTTACCTCTGCAGTTTGTGGTGGTAGAGGTATACACTCAACCCACTTTGTGAATTGGTCTACCGTAATCAGGATGTACTCATTAACCTCCGGGGATACAATAGGCCCACTGTATCCTCCTGCATGTCGTAAGAGGCAACTTATAGGGGGCAACCTGTTGGCCGTGGGTTGCGACTCGTTTCGGTGGACAATGGGATCCAGGTGGCTGAGTGGAACGGTCCTTTTGAGGGCCATATCTGCAACACACTACTCTAGACGAGAGGCTGGAATGGCCTGGTTCAGTCAATCTGCTGGTGGTGACTTGCCCTAGGATAATTGTTTCCATTTTTATCCTTTCCATCTCCATTTTCATTTATCCTAGAAGGCGGCTGATTAATCAGGTCAATCTTATCTATTGACCTTTCTTGGCACCATATAACGCATGAGCGTTGGTGTGCCGTTAAACCCTATACATACCTTACCTTATAAGGCAAATGCAGTTTTGCTCCTGTCTTCTGGCTCCTATTTTTACAAGCCAATACGCGGAATTGGCATCCAGACTGGTGAAGCAGATTTTACCTGCTAAGGTGTCCAGGCACTTATCTAAGAGTGGAAGGGGAAACTCATTCTTGTTGCTGACATAATTCAGTATCACGTAATCCACACAGTAGCGCACGGATCCACCCCTCCACCATATGAGAACAGGTGCAGAGGACCATTCTGAGGTAAACTCTTGAATGACCCCGGCCTCCAGTATGTCCCTTACGTGGACCTCTTCTTCACTAGTGAAATGCAAGGATGATGCGTGGGCGTAGTCTATCCTACATCCACTCTGGACTTGGTCGCAGCTCTCCACTCTTCCCTGTCCAGCATTAGGGTCCCCTGTGTCACTGAGGCAAACATCCCGCCGCAAAGTGTCGATGAATGTGGCTCGCCGCCGTCCCCTTATGCTAGTTCCCTGATTAGGCTCTCACAATATGGTGTGATGGGCTGCCAACTCCGGGTGTCGAATGCAGTGGCCTGTGAGACCCATCCACCTGTCCCTGATTTTTATTGAGATACACGGAAGGTCACCATACAGGTTGTTGTGTACATGGTCTTTCCACGTAATGTCAAGTTCCATGCGCAGCATCCTAGTATAGACATCATCAATGGATTTCGCTTGCTGTACAGCTAAGGTCCATGTTTCAGCGCTGTAGAGCAGTACTGACTCGACTGTTGCCACAAAGAGTCGCATCTTGAGGTCGTCGCTGAGCTTGGCCTTCCACGCCTTCTTCATTGAGTGTTTCGCGCAGCTCCTTCTCTGTCGAGGCGATGTAGACCGCAAGGTACTTAAAGTCCTCCACCACCTCTAGCACTGCTCCATCGCCAGTGACGACAGTCATGTCCTCGACGTAGAAGGCAAGCACTTTACTCTTTTTGGCATTGAGATGAAGGCCGATCTTCTTGCACTCTGATTCCACTGCTAGCAACAGCACATGTGCTTTTTCTGCTGTGTCAGATATGAGGCCAATATCGTCAGCATAGTCAAGGTCAGTCACCATGACTGGTCCGACCCGCCGGCTTCTCCTGGGGGGTGAGTGTGAAGCCCAGTTGTTCCCTTTGCCGTCAATTGCCTGCCTCAATGCATAGTCAAAGGCTAGAACAAATAGAAAGGGGGCCAGTGTGTCGCCCTGGAATACTCCTGCTTGTATATCGTAATACGGGGTCTCACCATCTGGAGAGAGCATCATTGCCCGAGTTCCCCTGTAACCCGCTGCTATTAATTGGGATGCCATAGGCACGAAGAACAGATATTAATTTTCCTCTGTGCACGGTGTCGAAGGCCTTGCGGAAATCGATGAAGGTGAGCACTGCTGGTAGTCTTCCCTCCTTCACTCTTTCCAGTATTCCCCTGGGCGCAATTATGTGCTGGACAGTTGTGCGCTTCTGCCGAAAGCCATTCTGCGAAATTCTTAGCAGAGGATCTAGAACAGGTCTCAATCTGTTCAGCAGAATCCTGTTGTAGGTCTTGGCGAGAAGAGGACTTAGGCTGATGCCTCGATAGTTGTCCGTCTTGGTGAGGTCACCGGACTTGGGGATCGGAACAATATAAAGGATGCTCCAGAGTGCTGGTAGTGCTCCAGTAGCATATGCTCTATTATGAAGCTGAGAGCAATATCTTCCACCTGGACAAACTTCAGGACTTCTGGGGTCACTCCATCTTCACCGCAGCTCTTGCCACACTTGATGCTGCGCTTGGCCTTCAGGTATTCTTCCATGGAGATTGGTATGGGAAGTTCTTGGAAGACCTGGAAGATGGGCTCATCTTCATTGTCTACCTCCGGTGGACTGCCAAGCAGCTTCTTAAAGTTTGATTGCCAAGCAGCCACTCTCTCCCTATCATTCTGCCCCTTGATCTTGGACGATTGAGCTTGTTTTCTCCCTGATACCTTGTTTATGAGTCGCCAGCTTTGTCCGTGCCTGTGGTTCATATGTGCCTCCTTCACGCCTTTCATCTTCTGGGTTAGTTCCTGCTATTGTTGGCTCCATTGGTAGTTTACCTTCTTTACCCTTTACTCGCCCAATCACTCACTCCAGTGTGCTTTTCTTCATAGGGGCTGGCTGGCACCTGCAGGGGAACATTAACTGGCTTCCAAACCTGACTAGGGGGCGATTTTTGTGGTTTAGTACGTTGAAGGCCTTCAGGAAAGCTATCGCCCTTTCCCTAGGGTCCTTGATGCCCCTTGCTCGAGGCAAAAAGATAAACACCACAAGAAGAAGATGGCCCCTTTACCCTGGGCTCATCACGCTAACTAACCCTACCTATCAACTCAGTTACCGTCTCTCGACCTCTTTTCCCCTACATCTACCTATTTCCTTATGGCAGGAGTCGCCTTGGGTTAGCTTGCTGCCCCCTGCGCCAACCCGACAGCAACTCCCCGACCGCAGAGAAAACCTGTTTCCGAGTGGTTCGCTGAGTTTCTGTCCTTACCCTCACGTCACCTGATACCAACAGACTCATGTCCACCTTACCTTACCACGCTGTCCTAGCCAAGTTAATCTCCTCTCGCTTTGTGTCTGTTTTTATAATGTTCCTAAATATGTTTCATCAAATGATATAAGGCTGGGATATGGCGGCGGACCATTCTGAAATCATGAAAATGGATACTCGTGTAAAATATTACAGCACATGGTCGGCACCTAGTTGCGTTCCTTATATGTTGATTGTGTTTGGTCCACCATCACCTTAGTCAGTTGCATTGCATGACAACAACAAGACCTCAAATAAAATCGTTGTGTTACTCAAACTGACTGTTTAAACTTCACACCTTTCTGATAACGAAAATGCCTCATTTGCATTCACATTCACAACATCGTCTAATAAATAAATATTCCACGTTTTGCGATCAGCATGTGTTAGAATGGCTAATTTGTTGTTGCATTGCTAAGTTCGTATGGATCGAGGCACCTGCAATTCTTGCACGACTATCCAAGGACTGAGGAGGTTAATGCGCTGGTGTTCTTTTCAAAAGAGTTGCTAATCAATAATCTTTTAGAGTTAACATAAGACTGCAAATCAGCTCTCTGGATTCTTTTGTTATGTATATAGCCTTACATTATTTCGATGTAAGACATTAAACCATTCTTATTGTCTTAGGATTTCTCGTCCCTATCTGATAGATTAGTGGACATTTACCTGGTGCGAAAATAAAGATGGGCCTCTCTCTTGGCTGATTTCGATTCTTATTGAATATTTTAGCATCGTTTATCATTTATCCTGTCGAGAAAGTATCTAGATAAGTATAGAAATGTGTTCATTGCTGTTTTCAGGGTCGGTTACATCAATATATACCTCTCTCCGACTTACGATGAGCCGATCCCTACAGCGAGCTGTTGAAGATTATCAGGGGTAGGTTCTGAGCTGCTTCTATGTTGAGAATAACACGATCATCCAATGCCACATTTGAGACAGACCACTTAAACTGTTTTATAAATCGCCGAGCTCGATTTGTTTTTCTGTGTGTGTAGAGTATTCGTCAGTCACTACTAAGTGGTCTTGAAAGAGGCAGTCATTGCCACACTTATGTGCACTAAGGCCATTTTGTACGAAGAGGCTGATCGTCTCTGTGCTGCAACAGAGAGCGTGTTGCATACACAGTGACGGGGTTTACGTTCATTGCTTAAATTGTTTATACGAGTTTATCAGTTGTCCAATGTCTTACAGTTAGATATCATAGTGTTGAATATTTAATATTTTTCCCCCCGATCGCTCTATCCTCCCGATTTCCAGACAGACTTCAAACCTCGGCGTATTTTCCTATTTCGTAATAAAAAGGCTGCTTAACCCTATCTGTGTTGTTTTTCATCAAAGTCACTGTATCAAATAATCTGAGTCATTTTATATTATTGCTGTAAACGAACCCATGACAGCCTAGTGAGCCAGATTTAGGCTCAGTCTAGTTGGACAAGTTAGCGGCAGCGGAATCTTCACTTAACGCTATCTTGTCCAAGTTGTTGAGATCGCGTAGGCTTCATGTAGTGATTGTAGGACATCAATGAGGCAGAGACATACTGGAAATGAGTCTGAAAGATGAGCCTGATGGTTTGTTGAAGCCTAGTGAGCCAGATATAGGCTCAGTCAAGTTGGACAAGTTAGCGGCAGCGGAATCTTCACTTAACGCTATCTTGTCCAAGTTGGTGAGATCCCGTAGGCTTCATGTAGTGATTGTAGGACATCAATGAGGCAGAGACATACTGGAAATGAGCCTGAAAGATGAGCCTGATGGTTTGTTGAAGCCTAGTGAGCTAGATATAGGCTCAGTCAAGTTGGACAAGTTAGCGGCGAGCTCCCATATCAGGTACACAGTGATGTTGGGACGTTTTGGCAAGGACCGAATAGATACGATCTTAGCATTTGTCCAGCATTTACACGAACAGTGTATCACGGAGATGATGTACTCTGCTTTGGACAAGTTAGCGGCGTGGACAAGATAGTTGCAACTGTTACTGGCGCAAGAAGAGTTGACTTGTCTACTTTCACAGTTGCATTAAGTTTGTTTTGTTGTGGCTATTACGATTCTAAATAATCACTGCAAATGTTCTTGTATGCGTGAATCCAGCTTTTCTGCATAACCTGACTTTAATCTCAATTCTTATGAATACCATTCACAGACGATACATGGTAAATCAAATTAATGAATTAAAATAAAAATGCCTTTATGCGATGGAAAAACCGGTTAAATAAAATTTGTCAACAGACAGGAAATGGGGAGTCTGGTTGATTCGTTGTTGCCAAGTAACCGTTCAACTTATTCAGGTCAGAAGGTGCATGTTGTATACAAATACGAGAGGCTGCCAATAGATAGCTTAGGGGGGAATGGGGTGGGCTGTAGACCATGTTCTTGTCTTCACAACGATACGTGATGGGTCAAATTTATACACCGACTGCAGCCAGCTGATCTCTGATCTATGGATTATAAAGTCTTCACAAACAATCAAGGCACGGTAGTTGTATAACTCTTTCTGTGAGCCTATCTATGCCATCGGTTTATTCATCAGTTTACTTTCAGTTCATATACTATAGGTCAATAAATTACGCAAGACATGATAATTAACTCATGTGATTAATTCAATCTAATGAAGTATAGGGAACACTTGGATGATTATATTGAAACAGTAATACAGGAAGGGCAATTCCGGCCAACCTCATCGTACTTAGACTCCAGATCACTCACAGGATCCTTCAGTTCAATCTCCAAACCCATCTTCTTCTTTTTTACTCTTTTCAACACACTCGATGGGATGTACTTTGGTGGCTCATCTTCACTACAGATAACTGTACAGCTAATATGTGCATGAAATCAGCACGGACTTCATCATGTCAGGGCGGGTGTTATAATACTATTCTAGCTCATATGTTTCTAAAAAGTCTTCCCCCCCCCTTTAATAATCAGCACGACAGCCCGGGTTATATCCCACCACTTGGTGGGGAGGGGTGTAACCCTGGTAGTAGCAATCCTTATAGCCTTGACTCGCTAGCGGGTCCACCCTCCAAGTCGACCCGTTGTGTCACACGGGGATTGTTTTAGCCTGGCCTATCGTGTGGACCGGTCAAGGGTCACGGCAAAGCCCTCACTTGAGAGCAGTGAGTAATATTACTAAAACGGAGGAGCGTCAAAGCTAGAAATTAAAGGAAAAACACGGTATTAGCGTTTTTCTCAACGTCACTGGTAACTGGGCCTGGGCCTTGCATGCTCCAGCCCGGATCTACGTTTTCATCTGACGTAAATTCCTGCCTTCACCTTCTCTGGTCTCTGTCGCGGCCGCCAGGCGGCGATACCAATTTTCAACCAGAAGTGGGGGCAGTTTTTCCAAAACGCAAAAGCGGAACGTAGAAATTTAAGCTGTGGTGAATATACGTTGTTTTATGTTTGAATAAGATATTACTGAATGTTGAATACAAATCAAACAAACAAGTATTTCAAGCGTATGTACTGAACATAATTTATAATGTGTAGTATAAATAAACAAAGGGAATAATGCATTATCTAAATTATGAAAGTCAAGTGTAATTCATAACCAGCAAGTACAGATGAAATTGATATGTGATAGAACTCATAATCTATGCTGCATAGCATCTTAATTAGTACAACATTACCTTGTGTCAATTTCACTGATGCGCTTTGGAAAGCATCTCTTCCGAGTCTGTTTCCATTCACAAAGCTTGTCTGTACATGCCTCTTCATCAGGCGGCAATACTGGATTAGACTTTACATTGGTATTAAAGTCAGCCATTGCAAACATCATGGCCACACTATGTGTGCAACCACCATCATCTCTGCAAAGAAAGATGAGAAAATAAATGACAAACTTTTTATCTCTCTTCCACCGAACCACAACACCACATAAGACAAAACACAAAGTTAATATTGTACCAGCAAGTCGTCATAGGTATTTATAGATATTTATAAGATGTGGGACATCTCTGTATTCAACTTTCTTAATTAAAATATTCTAATTGTATAAATTAAAACTTACTCTGTGCACTCACACCCAGCAGACTCTATGGTACCAGATGGGGCGAGGAGAAGCCATACATTGTATGGTTTCACGGACTAGGACTGCTCCCTAGCACATTTCCCCCTCAGATTACACCTACAATGATGCAGGGATTTATATTCAATTGCATGTATGTGTCTGCTAAGGAACAGTTGATATCCCTTTCGCGTTCAAATGATGCCACCCTGCTGGGACTCCATTTGCACTTGGTCATAAAATAAATAAGACAGTAAGCCTCCGTAAGCTCAGGTACATTTGACATGTCGGCCTGCCATGCAGAAAGTTTGTTGGGATCTGTGAAATTGACTTACTGACCCTCTATGCTGATAGTTCTTCGTTCATTGTAAATATTTGTCTCCATCCTCTTCCCCGACCAAGTCCATAATATTGCTGCAGGCATTTCTTACTAATTCTACGAGCTCAGTTTTCTTAAAACTCGAGCAAGGGATTCCTCTATCTTGGATGAAAGTTTTCAGCTGGGGTTCTTTCCATCAGAAGGGGACAGTGATGACATGGTATAGCAACAGTCACGCACGCTAACTTCGAAGAGATATCGGGTGAATACTGATGTTCTTGCAGAATACTCTCCAGGCAACATTTTGGATCACTATTTTTTGATAATCTCTGTGTTTGAGAACTGCTTTAAATATGCTCATTGCGATGCGACAGCGTTCAGATGATCTGAAGAGAAGTTCAGATTACGCTTGTAACCTTCGGCGACGTCTTTGATGTCCTTTACAGCTATAGAAACACGCAACAAGAATGCCCGCAACAACGCAGGAACTTAAAACAGCAACTGGTAAAGCACGAACAAAGCGCTGACAGCTTGACAGACAGAGAAACATGCCCCAAGTTCATGTCAAAATTGCTGTACGGGACGGTGACCCTACTGGCCAGCGGCCGCGACGGAAACCCGAGAATGTAAATGCAGGAATTTGCTTGAATTCTTCGTCAGAAACCTTCTCATCGATAATCACGGTAGATGTATGACTTGCAGTCGTGTCCAGCTGGCTGTAGGTCAGGAGTCCGTGTAATCTCCCCAAGCCTAAATAACTGAGCTGGATCAGTCACTTGCCCGATCTCACGAGGTAGCTTAGTAACTGGTTCGGCTTCATGAGGCAGCTCGGAATATAGCGATGCTGTCAAAATGGTTAGTTGTTGTTTTATACTGAGTCTATAAATCTACAAGTCACGTTCAATTAGGAGTGACACTGCTGAACAGGTCGCTCCTTTGTTTGAATTATCCCTACTGCTTGATTTGTCCCATTTATAACAGGATCGACTTGAATAGCATCAGCTTCAGCGCCCACACCAGAAAACAATCCCATATGACTGATCTTACCACTTGATAACATGGTATATCCACTGCTTCCGTCTTGTGAGGTTTGAGCCCTGGCTGTATCACAAATCGACCACCATATCCTCTGCGTTGGGAGCCCATTGCTTCTGCCCAAATATTAATGACGGGCTTTTTTTAGGGTGTCAATATATTTTCTGCTCTGCTCTCTGTGTTGCCCATAAAGGCTACCAGACATAGCATCACCAGATTTTACCACTTTTTGTGACAGCTGGGTCTTCTTTGCTTATTGAGAGAGCTCTGTCGTGCTGTCCATCCTTTTATGCGAGGTCTTGTTTTTATTGACATTTTCAGCAAGCAGGGCCTTTATAGGCCCGTAAATGGAACTGAATATTATTAATCAATAATGAGTGATATAACACCATATTGGATCACACAGCCGACATTATCTTTTTGACTAGCATGTCAAGGCCTCAAGTCATAGTATCACCAAATTTATCCACTACAAAGGCCTTTTTTTGCATATTCAGAGAGGTCGGATTGGGTACTCTTCGTTTTTTGTCTATATCCATAGATAGTCATATTATTAACATCTTGTAAATTCAAGGACAACGCTAACAGGAAGGTCGTGGTTGTCCAATAGCCGCCCCTCAACTGAAACTCATGCACAGTTCCACTGGTAACACGTTTTGAGACAGGATGAGTGATGTTTGTGGTTATCATATCACTGAAAGAGCCACCCTCTATGCCGACAACTTCAAAAACCGTGGTGGGGCCATCTAGTATGTTATGCGTGCTACTTACTTGATTGAGGTCGATGAAGATACTAAAATTGATGGGCCGGTACCTGAATTAATCCACTTTCTCAGGAATTGTGAGGGTAATAACCCCATCTGCAGCATCAACTTCTAAACTACGACCTATAGATTCAAACACTTACTGCAAAAGTTGGAAATTCCAGAGGCCAGTCCTTGACTGCCATACAATGGACTCATTCGAAGGTTGTACTAGCCCACAGTATACGTAATTGACCTGATGCCTACGCATAGATCACCTGCAGTGTTGTAAATAGGATTTTGCAGGGACAAGGCGCCCGGAAGGGGTTGTGGGGGCCTTAAATCGGATAGGGGTGTGCCGCGGGACCTCGAAAACCCGCACTCTTTGTACAAGTTGGAAATGGCAAAAAGCATACCCCGTCGTACAAGGAATTATGCAAATGTATAACGCATGATCCGTCGTACGTCATAGGCAGGATAAAAGTTAGCGGATAAATCTCAAAATGTTATTAGCAGATTTCGTATTACATGCAGTAGCAACTTTGCGCGCTTCCACGGTCGAACCACAGGGATATGTATTGGTCGCTATCTTCTATGTATACATAAACCATAATGGGTTTGTATACATAGAAGATATTGGTTAGCCGGCCAATGGAAATTCCTGCAGACTGAGTGTGTGATTCTCGGGGCGTACTGCATGGGAAGAGAAAACATAACCCGCTGTACAAAACGAAGCCCCCGAAAAACCCGTCGTACAGATTGAAGCTGAAAAACATATTCCGTCGTACAATTATGAGGCCCAATAAAACCCGTCGTACAAGTCGAAAGGCATATGTATACTACCTCTATACACTTAAGTGCCCCTCCCCCGGGACAAGGCGTCGCCTCTTTGAACATTTGTCAGTGTATGATACACAGTTAACTATGTCAGGTGTTCAGTTTTTACGAGATCTCATTGGTAACTGAAAATAAGTATTGGCCTCAAAGCCAATGCAGTTTTGGCAGAACCAGTGTGGTGTGCGAGCAGAGGCTGTGGTGTGTCTTCCGAAGACCACCTCGAGGCTGAGGATGCCCTCGTCAAAGCTAACTACACTTTTCATGTGTTTGTGAGCCCCTCGAGGTAAAGGGCGAGCGGCAGTCTGTAGTCATCACTAACAACCAAAGCACCACTGACCAAAACCAACCACTACTGGTCCACTTACCAAACCTAGGTGAAGACGACGTCATTGTGCCGGGGACCTCGACCAACACCAGCCGCAGCATTGTTCAAAACCTGTGGTGCGCCACAGGAAGAAGCTTGCATTCAATAAAAGTAACGCTGTGGAACATCCTGCTGCTCTTTGAAGACCCAGCCAATGCATCATTTAGCCGGCGCATTGGACTCACATATGCATGTGGTTATGAACGCATAACTGAACATTAATGATGGCAGGTTCGTCAAGGCAGTCTACTAAGTTTCCATGTGTCCCTAGCGGTGCGCGGACATATGCTCACAAGACAAATGCTCACAGGACAAATGCTCACAAGACAAATGCTCACAAGACAAATGCTCACACCCTTAACAGATTTTCGGACAAATACTCACACTTTTTTTATTATATAATCTTTATTATAACAGTATAGCATAAATAGATTACATAGCATAAATCAAGAAATTGAATAGCTGTCACTGATTGGATGGCTGCCAGCTCGAAGTCGGTGATGACGATCCGGGGGTCTGGATAGAAGAGCAGCTCCTCCATCTTGTCCAGAACAGCATGCAGGAGTTCTTGATAGACCTGTGAACTCTTTCCAGGCAGGAAGGCGTAGACACAGGAAACGTTGCCATCACCAAGGGGACATGAAGACGGATGACTTTATTATAGAGCAGTTCGAAAGACACTGATTTGGACTCAGTCGGTGAGAAGTTGCCATCCATGTACCAAGACCTGTGAACTCTTTCCAGGCAGGAAGGCGTAGACACAGGAAACGTTGAGGGGAGCACGGATGACGTAGAGCTGTTCGAAGACATTTGGACTCATTGAGAAGTTGCCATCCATGTACCAAGTGTCAGCTGAACCTAGATGACGTAGCTGCTCCTCTGACGCGTAGACCACAACACGCTGCCTTTCCTCAGGGCCCGAGTCGTGGATGAGGAAGGGCCTGGGAGTTGCTCCTCCAGTCAGTGTCCAGGCCTCGGTGATGTTGAGGTCTCGAATTGAAGCAGGGTCCTGAGGCAGGAATCCACGACGCTGTCTTTGGAGATCCCGTTTACAAGACTGGAGGTTGCCGATGTTGACACGGACCTCATGTCAGCTGCATGAAGAAGGGCTCGTGTGAGGAGTTGGTTTGGACGAGAACTGGACTGCTTGGCTTGGGCCTTCATCGTCGTTCGAAGCTTGGTGACCTCAACCCCAGTCCTGTCAGCTGGATGGTTGTGGGAGACATGAGACCTCGGGTTCTCGTAGGTAGAGTCCGTAGTTAGGCTGCCCTTGCACCCTGCTGCCCGCTGTTGTGTGCACTGCCATCTGATCCAGTTGTTGTAGCTCCTCTTCTTCATATACATGTAGCCATCCAGACAAAGCTTGTCGCCTCCTCGATTAGTCTTGATGATCTCCATGGTGAGTGTTTGTGAGTTACTCTGATACCTGACATCCTTATATATGGTCAAAATTTGAGCTCATCACATCCAAGAGCTACTCAGATTGCTCAACACATAGCCTAGGATTAGCTCATGTATACAGATTAGCTTCTAACGAACGCTAACACCTGAGGTGATTTTAACGGTTCGATTCTAACACCCTTTAGTGCTGAGACGAACTGTGAAAAGAGAGGTGATTCTAACGGTTCGATTCTAACACCCTGTAGCCCTTTAGTATTAAGACGAACTGTGAAAAGAGGTGTGACAAGTGAGAACATTTGATGTTACACCTTAGATTATTTACATAGGCAACAAAGCTTTGTCATAAAAAGATGTCACACATTCTCCTATATCTACAAAGACTTGATAGACCACAAGCCAATAATCAGAAATATATAAAAAATATATATAAAAAAAAGTGTGAGCATTTATCTGAAAATCTGTTAAGGGTGTGAGCATTTGTCTTGTGAGCATTTGTCTTGTGAGCATTTGTCCTGTGAGCATTTGTCTTGTGAGCATATGTCATGGAATCGTCCCTAGCTCAGCCATTGTTTGTGGTCAGACCGGGTGTGGGAAATCCGCCTTCATGTTTCAACCAGACCTACCAGACATGGCTCTGGTGTGGTTCGACTCCGAGGTGTACGTTGTTGATTGTAGTGAGCGGCTCCATGACTACTTGGTGGATTTATACCGTTGTCATGGTGAGCCCACTCTATACATCATTGACGACTGCTCGGTCTCAAAAGCACTGTTCAAGAAAAAAAGACCTTTATGGGCCGTCATGTACAGTGGAGTGTCTGGGTCCTGGACCAAAAGTACAACTCTGTGATGAAGGACATATGTGTGCAGACCTGCTGGGTCATGCTCTTTCATACCAAGAACAGTGACTCATTTGAAGATGAACTGGGTGAGAATGATGTGACACCGACAAGGAAGAAATGTTCCGTAGCCTCACACTACAAAGCAGCAGAGCCGTTGACAACAAAAGAGGCTGAAGAGATTACAGGATATACAAGCGATGACCATTGCACTGGCCTCACCTGCTTCAGGTCGACCGGGACAAGAGTTAATGGGCGTAGTGAGCCAGCGGCTTGCCAAGCATGGGGTCAGCGTGGCCATGTGGAAATCCATCAAGACCAGATTATTGTGGATCACTTTATCAGCGGCTTTAACATTTTAACAGCGGCTCTTTGAACACCAGTACCCAGAGGAATTAAAACTTCCATCAGGTGAATGGGTTTCTTTGCTGCAAACTTTTGTCTCTGCAATAGATAATAATAAGATGACCCGCTTAACTGGAAAGATGCTATAATGGCAAAAATAGTTGCACTAGTCATAGTCCCAGGGCACTTGGTCGGACACAATGAGCAAAAGCTTCCATCTGGTGTTGCTGTTGGCTACTTCTACCAGCCCGGCGAGCTGGAGCAAGGCCGCCATATGCCACTGACCCTATGTGGTCACTCAATGTCAACCAGCTTGGACACGCTGCCATTAAGCCTGATTAGCCTGTGCTCTGTTATTTTTTAGACAGGCCACTCCGTGGCTTTGCTTGGGGAGGGCTGCTTGTGGTGCCAACCGACACCCAGCTACCACCAGATGGTGTTCTCACTCTTTGAAGTATATCCTTGTGACCATAGGCTACAGTGTTTATCCCATTCGTATCTATCCATTTCTTTGAATCGAACGCGGACAGAGACACCTTGTTTATCCTCAGGTCATAAACATGATGCCCCGCACTTCGTAGCATATATACTCTGTGCCTGAATTTCTTCTTATCGAACAGGGCCTACATGCATAGTTTGTGTCTTAGTTGCTTTTTAACCATTGCCTTTTTGTCGTCTTTTGCTTTTCTAATCCCTCCCTCGGCAGATAGTACGATCAAATACATGTTAGACCATAGCACTGCATGCTCATTGGTTGGTTCCCCATCAAACTCATCCTTCATTTTATTCCCGGTCTTTCTAACATAATTACAGTGTAGGATGTGGTCTTCTGAATAATTGCTTGTATTAAATTGTCGGTTGTCCTACTGCATATCTGTATACTGTTATAATGCTATTCTATCTAAACTTCCCCCCTGCAACCCCCATTTATTATCAGCACGATACGACCCGCCAATAGCGTGGGTTGGTCAAAGTCCTCTGGTAAATCGTACTCCCGGAGGACTATATAACCTATCCATGCATATGAATTAAGGGAGATCAACTAGTCAGGGACAAGATTCAGACCGCGAGATTACCAGGGAGCTTCATTGTTGAAATTTAATAAACCAAATAAGCATCTCTACTCCAGGACTCGGGTTATTCATCTGGCTAGTCCCCACTCCAGCAACCACAGGCAGCAAAGTAACATTACAAAAACGAAGGAGCATCAAAACAAGAAAAGCCTAGAAAATAAAGTTTAAGAATACACGTCCTTTGTGTGAATCTCTATCATTGATGAGTTGGTATCTGCATACAGTAGCCGTAGGCCTTCTCCGTACCTGCTTTTCATTGAGTTATAGTAGGAGCCATACATTAGGTGCTTGGAGGAATCAAGTATAGTAGCACCCGGTAAGATCATCGTCAAATACTTTATGTCTTGCATAGGCAGGACTTGCCACCAGTCTGCGAATTCTGTCCTCTTGAGCCGACCACACAACCTTGACATTGACCCACTTTCTGAGGTTCTCCATTGTTTTACCAAATACAGGGTTTTTCATCAACTTGTACAGGTATTTCTCAAAGTCGCTGGTGGCCACCTGTCTGAGATCTGTATTCATTCTTATGTTGAGCTCGTTCTGTGGGCTCTGATTAAATTATGTGAATCATTTTTTAGGTTCCTGTGTAGTGGCTCACGTAGTTCTCTTTGTTGCGTAGATTGGGTACAAATTTATCAACCTTAGAGGGGGTCCCCACTCCCACAAAGAGATCATTTTTGTAGTCTGACCACCATTCCTTTTGTACTGCCATCCTTTCAGGGGCCAGAGGGAACTCATTGTGCATAGCGTGTAGCTCCTCAAGATATATCTACCTCAAGTATGTACCCTGTCTCTGCATCGGGATATGTTAGTTCAGTACTTCTCAGGGTGTCCGGCTTTGCCACCCACTCTATTTACCCTGTTGGTAGGGGTTGACTCATTGCCCATCCATACAGATTGCATGCATCAAGATACAGGATTTACCTTGTTGGCTGATCTGTGTAAAAGCCCTTTGCAATACACACTTTTTGCCGTGCTGGTAGTCTTTCTCAGCGATTTCTTGGTCTGTTAGCTTGCTGAAGAACTCCTGCATCGTAGTAGTATATCGCTAAACTGATCCCAGTTACCCATGAACTTGTAGGGATAGACCCCTTTCGTAGGAGCAGCTGCCTCATTGATTCATCTGGCTCATACTTAGTGGTCACAGCGAGGGCTTCAGTTGTTGTTTGCCGCAACTCACTTGTCAAGTGATGCCAAGAGGAACTGAGCACTGTTAATAAAGCGCAACTGTCGGAAGGGACAATGAAATATACTTCTCTCTATTGTTGGGGATGCCGTTGATTTGACCTTCCATCCTGCTGATGACATGCATTAAGAGGTGCGAGTCATATCCCTGTAAGTTGTGAAAGACAACTGGTATAGTTGTTGTTTTGGGGTTCAACCATGTATAGTGCCAGCCTTCTTGATCAACTTAAGGTTGATTCGGGTATTTCATCTGATTGATTGCTGATATAGTGTACCATCACGCCATTATGCCATCCAAAATCATTTAAGGCTAGGTTGTTTTGCTTCTCAACCTTTCAAGTCTGGGATATCGGAGTTTCAATACCTGTGAAATATAGGCCACTATTTTTATCGTACTTTGAAAGTCTTTGGGAGTGTTATGCTGCTTGATTGATAGCAGATCGAAGAGACTATCGTGGTGGGTTGGTCAAAGACATCTGGGGAATCCAACTCCCGGGGGACTATATAACCAGACCGCGCATATGAGTCAAGGGAGATTCATCAGACCGAGATTCCAGGGAAGCTACGTTGTTGAAACTTAAATAAACCCAATAGGCAACTCTACTCCTGGACTCATGTTATTTTTCTTTCTAGTCCCCATTCAAGCAACTACAACCAGCAACGTTTTCCTATAACGAAGTAGCGCACATAAACAAGAAAATAAAGCTATTAGACGTCCCTAATCGTCACGTTTATGATAATAGCATTTTTGTTTTCAACCTCTTTAGGTAGGTCAATGAATGAATCAGCTGAGTGGTAGGTAGCGCATGATATCTAGCCAAAGAGTTAAAACTTCATCAAACTCCCAGCAGATCCTCTATTCACCCACTTCTCTATCCGTTCTAGGGTTTCGGCATCGCTTCGGTTCAGGGCCTCGTAACTATCTTCTACGCTGAGCAGTCTCAAGGTTGCTTCAAAGAACTTGCTCAACATCCTCAGTAACGCCGCTGTTATCCTCCTTCACTTAAGAGTCAAGTTTGTTTCGTATTTATATTCGCACACCAATCAAAAATACCATAGTGACCGACTGTTACTTGCATTGCCCAACCCCGGAGGTGTGGGCACCAGCCTTTCATTCAATAGAACCCTACTTTCTTGTTTTATTCTTGACTCCTTTGTTATTGTGTTGCGACTAGCCATAGTAATAACACGAGTCCTTTTAGTTTATTCAAATTTAATGATGTAGCTTTGCTTGGATATCGGTCAGAATCTTCTTCATAATCTCATCTTAGGCTGTGCAAGGAGACCGGGATGAGTGCATCTCCCCGAACCGAAGTGTGTCTGCTTACATTGTCCTTTTAGGTGACACAAGCAGCAAGGATAGTTCCGGTGTTAACACAGTTTGAGGGTGGGTTCGCAGCTGGTATGAGTGCACTCTCCATGGCTGACATAACGTGCTATGCTAATATAACATCAACATAAAATAACACTGTGAATCCTAGCCTGTGCAGAAGCCGATGTGCAAGGAGACCGGGATGAGTGCAGGGTCTCATGGGGGCTGAAAGTGGGGTCAAGGCCGAGATGAGAATGGGGTCGTACAAGTATGAGGCCCAATAAAACCCGTCGTACAAGTCGAGAGGCCGAAAAAACATAACCCGTCGCGCGGCACATGTATACCACCTCTATACACTTAAGTGACCAGCCCCCACCCCAGAGTATTTTACTTTCAACCATGACCTTCAACCAGGCCCTTTATTTCCGCCAGTAATATATGTATGCGATATGACCGGGAAGTCGAGTGCGTTCATGATGGTACTTCCCCAGAAATTACGTTATGATACACAGTTATTTATCCTTTCCGCTAGAAATAACCTACCAGCCAATCAACAACGGCTTCATAGCAGAGGTTTGAAAACAGTCATATGATTGGCTGATTCAGTTGGCTCTATTTTCAAACGTTCAGGATACATCAACACAGAGGCAGTGGTAAATGTTGATTATAACCCATTTGAATCGACTTGTTTGACCACAATACACTTCAATAATGCCGCCGAAAAGTAAAGAAAAGGAGAATAACCAACACATTCAAGTGGCTGTGAGATGTCGGTAAGTAACTAATAGATAGACATTGGAGTAATGATTTTAAAACTCATCAAAATGACAGACACAGGGGTGCCAGGGATTTACATTAGGGCGGACAAACGCGGCGCCGATCTCGTTTGGACAAGGCCGTTTTTGGGCCGTTTGGTAGTCCCATGTAAATGACGATTGGCAACAAATGATGCAATGATAAATTTTGTTCTTTTAATATATTATTAATGAAGAATAGCTTTTTCATTTGGTACCAATTTCGTTTTTCTTGTTGGTATTTAATGTGGTTTTAATTGCCAACGAAAATGGCGAAAAGTGGTTTTTTTCGAGGCCATAAAAGTTGTGTCGTGATTTATGTACCTAAGGAAAACGGACCGTACCGATTTATTCTCCATACGATTGCTATATAAATCATACCAAAATGTAGAAGAATGAAAGTGATATGTCGATCCGAGTGATAATCGATCAGATTTTCGAGTTAAATGTGTTAAATCGCGATTTTGCCGCTTCAAAACCGGATAACTCTCCGAAACTCGAATAACTTTTCGTCTATCATTCGGATCCACACAAAGGAGACTCTCCTCAACACATCCGTATGATTATCTTTTCTGTGGGACCAAGAATAAAACGGTACGGTCAATTTAAAGACACCATGTATTCAGCTTATTTTCATTGAGAAATCTCCTAACGCCATATAGCTTCGGCGCCATGGCAACGGTCCGCGTCCTTGGGTGATTTCATATTGCGACTTTGTCAAAGGTTGGCAAGTCACGTATTTTGAAGTTTGTCGATATGGAATTTATCTGATTTACAAAGTCAGTTGGTCTGTTGCAGTCACTTGTCGATTCACAGCAATTTGGCGTGTGTGAGTGAAACTGTTGGAATGCTTAAATTACTTTTTAAATAATTTATGTCATACTGTTGAATCTATCAACCCTGCTTATTGGAACATCCCAATGAACTATTTGACCTGCATTGATTGGGAAACTCATCTCTTCTCTCCATCCCGTATCTTTTAACAAATACAGTAGAACTCTGTCATGATACTCAGAATGCGATAAAGCGGGTGTTATTCGAGGAGATATTATTACTACGTAAACCATAAGAATCTATCTGGGGATTAGAACATTTATCTTTCCACATGACATAACCAGTTCAAAACGATCCTCCACGAAATAATGCTACTTCCAACCTGACAAACCCCAACATGACATAATGCATATCCTGTTGGGGTTTTCTAAATATGAAAGTTTTATCAGACTTGCACGTATAACAATCTCACATGCTAAGAAACTTTTCCCAAACAATTTCCGTTCGACCTTTATCAGATCCACAGGAGTTGACTTGTCGGTAAACATCAATGCGAATTAACTGGTGGTATATTGTAGTTCCCAGGAAAAGCCGTTTTAACTAGCTCTTTTGAACCAAGTGGAGCTTGAGCTACCTCTTGACAAGGGAGTAGTACCCCATCGCCTGTTGGTCTGTTGGGCTAGTTGTATCTGCTGTGGGATCTGGTTATTCATTGCCTTGATTTAATGACATGACAGTTGGTTTTGTCACTTCTACCGGACAAGAAACTGACAATTAAAACTTTTAAGGGAAAGGGAAAATAATGCATTAAAGATTGCTCGGGACAGTTACCACGGTGCAGGATGATAGTCGCCTGGTGGGTAAAGACAGAAGAGCATTCCCGTGTTGGAGTAGGATGCGGAAGAGGTATGGAACTTAAGGCGCTACATTTAACTGGGTCACTGGGGTATCTGAATTGTTTGGAGGTCTTACGGACTAGATGGGCGCATTCGCGCGACAGCGGCTACGAGTGGGGAACAGCAAAATAACAACACTGCTGGTGGTTTTGTGATATCAATGGCTATTAATGAGTGGCAGTTTCCCTATAGTAGCATTTACAGGGGTTATGAATAAGTATGCAAACATTTGTCGATTCTATGATTGTATGAAATCAATAATACTATCTATTATGCTTCCAATGTAATGGGTTGGTGATAAGAGTTGCTTATGAATCTACATGACACTCTTAGCAGTATATAAACTCATATACCATTTTATACCATATATGGTGCATCCATGACTACCCAGTAACTGATACAGAAATGATCAAGAATGTATATAGGGATAATTCCATATACATTTATATCAAGACTGCCATCAAGGTAAAAAGATAAACTGAAATTGAAATGCAACATATCAATTGTTATAAAATAGCTCAGTTGACATGGACTTGTTATGTGCTAACCTTTCCGCTTAAACAATTAACTTGCTCTAAAGCATGCTATCTATAGTGACTTCAAAGGCCAATGAACATCATTTTCTGTATATAGTTGAACTTGATAAAGGATTCATAACATTATACATCAAAAAAGTGTTCAAAAAATTATTGATGATGAGATATATCATATTGAGTAGACTCAGTAATTGCATGAAAAGAACAATAATGAGTCAGCAGCTACTTTCAAGACTGATTTTTGAGCTGAAATTGTCATATCTCGTAGTACATATCTAAGGGGTAAGGTGTATGTACCATGATCATATAGGTGTTTTTTCACTTGAGCTTTTCACAGAGACAACTTAAGCCAAATCTGAACTAGTCACTGCATAGTTTGACAAATTTTCATGTCAACATCTCCTCAGGTGTAGCAACCACATAGATTTTCTTGATGCTCGGGATCCAAAATGGTTATGTATTGTATTCAGGATATCTGACATTCATAGGGTGGTTATTGAGTAAGTAAAGTATATTTGTGCATGGGAATATACTGAAAGGACCTAATAATGGATTTGACAACCTTCATTAAGGCTTTTATGAAGTTTTAAGTCGCCTACTGTCCAAAAATCCACTTAAAAAACAAAATCATCATTCAAATTAACGCTGATAAATTTTTGTTAGGCTCTCATTCCAAGAGGTCTTTTTGCTTAAATAAGGCTCCAATTACACTGATAAATACCTACAATTGACAACAATAACTTACACTAATCAACTATAGCCATTTGGTGGGGTTAAATGGCCATAGTTGATGAAAATAAGCGAAAATACATCAGAAATGGAGAAAATGTGTGAAAAAAACAGCCTTTCGGGCCATCAAAGGTTTTTAAATATTTAAATCAGATTTTAGATATGAAACATTTGATTTACAGACATAATAATTAGCAATTATATTCTCCACCATACAGTAATTGAACATAAGTTATTAAACATATATATTTCATTCTATATTTAGCAGGATAGTTGTCCGAAATAGGGCCATAATTGGAAAAATGGCTCGGACACAGTAAAAAAAGTAGAGTCCAGAGCACAAAATCAACATTTTGACCATCTGTATCACAGATAATCACTTTAAATGAGGATTTCTTAGCATACAATTTCTACAAGGAGGCCACAAATAACTAAGTTAAAGCTTTACATTTGCAAGTTATAGTTAAATGTTGACATAATTACACATTAAAATCTCCTCATACTGGAAAGGCAACTTTTTCTGAGGCCGTGTCCAAATTGGACCCTAATTTTTGACTACAAAATATGCAATTACTTCATAACGCAATATCCAATTCCAAAAAAGAAAGCAGTTTTGAGATGCTCACCGTAAGGTCTTTCCAATGAACTATTTACATATGCAATACAACCCTTTTGAATTTTTCATTGGCCACCCTATTTACATTGGCCTGCCGGCCGCTATCTTCTCAGCTTTTATGTATACATAGAAGACAGCGGCTGACAGGCCAATGCAAATCCATGTTCTACAGCCTAGCACAAAAGACCAGCGTCAGGTTTTATCACCTTGTCGGTAAAACAGTACAACCACCAATTTTGTGGTCGATTCGCATACTTACACACTGTTACAGAACTCTCCACTTTTTTCACGAAATATGCATCTGTCGATATTTATCATTTAGTTCGGTTCAAGAAAATGTTTCATATTCCTATCGTCTGCTGAAAAAGATATTGTCGGTAACTTTCCAAGTTTACCGGTTATATTTTCACAAGCGTAGATGGACAGTATCCCAGAGAGCCCCAGTAACTTCCGATGTAAATAAGGAGATGTGAACATAGGCAATAACTATACTATAGCTGCTACGACAGTGATTGTTAGTGGCCTTTTCTACATTGTACTTGAACATTCTTGCGAGCTTCCTTGCCTAGGCTATGGTAGGGGTGTCAGCCGAATCTCGCCGCAGGCGGCCACACATGTGACTCCATGTTATTTCCAAATTTTTTTCAACTTGATCATAGGCTATGGTCCAATAGACCCCTTCGGAGTTCCGACTGCCCATGCGCCAATGTGCGGGGTCAAAGGTGAATTCGGGAAAACTCTTGCCTGGCGCGAGTGCCGCGCATTGTGGGTCCGCGAGGCAGGCAGCGTCCGCGGTCGTTGACTTTTAACTTTTCTATGTAATTAGGTAATTAACTAATACATGTACAAAATTAAGATGCATGTTACAATATTCACAAAGTTTACTTGATCTCCAGCTTTTCAAATAAAGCTGTTTTGAATTAATAAACTGAGCGTTTTGAGTCTATCACCTGAGATATTGAAAGCTAATATGTTAAACGTAAAAACTGTTGCTCCTCCAGTCCTGACCACCTGGTTCGCATCACATTGAGTCTTGAAAGCTTAAAGATTGAACGTCAAAACCGTTCCTGATCCCGTCCTGGCACAAAGACTTTGACGTACCACCTCAAAATGCTGTTACAGCTGCGGTTAAAGACATAACACCTTGCAAACTGTACAATGAAATATACTTTTACATACAGCTTAATGCAGTCCTTTGATATTCATTGAGATGCTCTGGCCTACCAGCTGAGAGTATATAATCAGCACCAAATAACACAAAATCATTCCACTCCAACTCCACGTCTGGTGTGCTTTATACAAGACAATTCTGAAGTATGCAATTAAAGTGATCAACCATAATTAGAAAATGGGTCGAATTTGTGCGATAGTTGGTTGTGGCAACAGCAATTATCGACTTACTCGTTAGAAGAAAACATTTTGTGAAAGCCATTAATGTAATTATGGGTCGGCTGGTTGCACTTGCCCGCTCCCTTTCACTTTGCACCCTCTTCCTACCCATCGTCGTGATCCTCAAATGCGGGCTAAGTGGATCAAAGCTGTCAATCGTAAAAACGAAATGACGGGGAAAAAACTGGACTCCATCTGACGATGACCGCATTTGTTGTGGATGGACATCCTTCTGAAGAATGCCCGTGTCCAGTTAGCAACCCAGGCTACGTAACACCAGAACCCAAAATGCGCCGCTGTCGACCTACACAATATACAACTGCCAACGTGCGGTCAAAAAAGTTGTCTCAACTAAAGCCCCCAGAGCATTTGCTGCAACACTGAAAAGAAGTGGCCCAACAAGAAAGCTCTCTGCTCTGGATGAAATGACGCTGGTTATGATGGAACTACGACTGGACCTATCCAATGACTTTTCTTGCAGACCTGTACAACATATCTAGTGTCAGCGAAGCACAAAACCTGCGAAAATCTCGATACTGAATTTAGAAATCGAAATCACGACTTTCGCTTTCTATAATCTGCTCACTAGTGCTCACTGTTCTGGTCACTTGTTTGATTCGTAAAAGTGGGTCCTTACTATAGATTTCGCTATATTATTATTCTTCGGATTTAGTCGTGTTCCCTTGGCTGTTTTCGCTTGTAAGCAGAGAAAACGGCAGCGATGGTTTCGAAAGATGGATGTACAGTCGATGTTTCTCTATTTTTACCACATCTTCACACCCCATCTCAAAACTGTTTACAAAGAAACTCACTCAACTGTGGAATAGATTGGATCACATGACACCCTCGACTAATGATATTTCTTTTCATAATGAAGTAAATATATGTTTTTCGACATGACACTTAAAAACTAAAATAAAACCAAAACAACATCGTTTGGGGCGTCGTTAAAGATGTCGTTGACTTTTGAAATTGGCCATCGTAATGACCGCTGCCTGGCTAAGTCTATGATTTCAGCAGAAAGTCACATAGCAAATCAGCCCCATAACATAATGGCTAAACAGCAACAACATTGGTATACCTTGGGACTGTCCTCCTCTTATCCGGGCCCTGCGTATGGGGCCTTTTACGCGAGCATAAGTGGGCAGGTTGGTGGGGCAACTGTATTGCATTAAAGTTTATGTGCGACCGCTTTTTGTCAGACCTCTGAATGGGATTGAGAAGAAGTCTGGTTCCTACAATGTGGTGGATTTGGACCTGGAGAAAAAGGAAGTCAGAGCTAGAGAGCGCCTTGTAGCTACTGCTGGGACCAAGAGCTACTGTTATGACCATGTGTTTGGCCCTCGTAGTTCCCAAATGGATGTCTACTCCAAAATGGTCGCTCCAACCCTGGATGAAGTTATCATGGGATACAACTGCACCATATTTGCGTAAGATTTATTCTAAAGGGAAACATGAAACACTATTGGGTTAGTTTAATAGATATCAGTTATGCATCCACAAGTACACAAATGGCTATTTTGACTGATTAATTTTGTTGATAGATGTGGAAAACAATAAATGAACAAATATGATGCATTGAGACTATCTGTGACATGTTTATATTGATTGATGTGGCAGGTATGGACAAACAGGCACAGGGAAGACACACACTATGGAAGGGGCCAGGGCAGATGATGGTGTACGCTGGGATCTTGATCCTGAAGCTGGAGTCATTCCCCGTGCCATGAGCCATCTCTTTACTCTGCTCTCCAACCAGGTAACTTGGTGATTAATTAAACAACAGCCAATATAATGATGTAATAGTAACAAATCCTACTTGAATCATACAATTCTTAGTTGATATGTACTTTTCCATTCCCATAACATGTTGTTTCAGGGATGTGAGTATTCTGTGAGGGTCTCTTACCTCGAGATCTACAATGAGGAGCTCATAGACTTACTGGGGGCAGATTCAGTTGATAACCCCAGACTCAAAATATATGAGGATTCAAAGAGCAAGGTTTGTTAAGTATCTAGGATATATTTCTACATAGCTTGGGGATTGAATAATACAACTCAATTGTTAAAATTTCCTTGAACTGATGTAGCTGTGTTTGTGTAGGGTTCCTGTGTGATACAAGGTCTAGAAGAAGCAGTGGTTTATAACAGGTGTGAAGTGCATCAGATCCTGCAGGCTGGTGCTGCCAAGCGACAAACTGCTGCTACTCTCATGAACTCGCACTCCAGGTCTAGATTGGGTCTAGAATTCACATTCTCTGTGTACTTCCCTCACAAGGTATGAGCTGAGAAAAAACCTGTTACATCAGGTAACAGAAATGGTGTGGTGTTTGTGGTTGCAGTCGGTCTCACTCCCTCTTCATGGTCACAGTGCATATGAAAGAGAACTCGTTAGATGGAGAAGAGCTATTGAAGACTGGCAAACTCAATCTGGTGAGTTGTTCTTTTTCTGTGTACTGTTTGCTTATGTTAATGGCTGTGGATATGATGTTGGGTACTGTATGTTTACATGGATGGCAGTGGATATGATATATTGGTACTGTATTTACATGGATGGGTAGATATGATGGGTTTACATGGATGGCTGTGATATATGATGTTGGGTACTGTATGTTTACATGGATGGCAGTGGATGATGATGTTGGGTACTGTATGTTTACATGGATGGCAGTGGATATGATATGATGTTGGGTACTGTATGTTAACATGGATGGCAGTGGATATGATGTTGGGTACTGTATGTTAACATGGATGGCAGTGGATATGATGTTGGGTACTGTATGTTTACATGGATGGCAGTGGATATGATGTTGGGTACTGTATGTTTACATGGATGGCAGTGGATATGATGTTGGGTACTGTATGTTAACATGGATGGCAGTGGATATGATGTTGGGTACTGTATGTTAACATGGATGGCAGTGGATATGATGTTGGGTACTGTATGTTAACATGGATGGCAGTGGATATGATGTTGGGTACTGTATGTTTACATGGATGGCAGTGGATATGATGTTGGGTACTGTATGTTTACATGGATGGCTGTGGATATGATGTTGGGTACTGTATGTTTACATGGATGGCAGTGGATATGATGTTGGGTACTGTATGTTAACATGGATGGCAGTGGATATGATGTTGGGTACTGTATGTTTACATGGATGGCAGTGGATATGATGTTGGGTACTGTATGTTTACATGGATGGCAGTGGATATGATGTTGGGTACTGTATGTTTACATGATATGATGTTGGGTACTGTATGTTTACATGGATGGCAGTGATGTTGGGTACTGTATGTTTACATGGATGGCAGTGGATATGATGTTGGGTACTGTATGTTTACATGGATGGCAGTGGATATGATGTTGGGTACTGTATGTTTACATGGATGGCAGTGGATATGATGTTGGGTACTGTATGTTTACATGGATGGCAGTGGATATGATGTTGGGTACTGTATGTTTACATGGATGGCAGTGGATATGATGTTGGGTACTGTATGGATGGCAGTGGATATGATGTTGGGTACTGTATGTTTACATGGATGGCAGTGGATATGATGTTGGGTACTGTATGTTTACATGGATGGCAGTGGATATGATGTTGGGTACTGTATGTTTACATGGATGGCAGTGGATATGATGTTGGGTACTGTATGTTTACATGGATGGCAGTGGATATGATGTTGGGTACTGTATGTTTACATGGATGGCAGTGGATATGATGTTGGGTACTGTATGTTTACATGGATGGCAGTGGATATGATGTTGGGTACTGTATGTTTACATGGATGGCAGTGGATATGATGTTGGGTACTGGTGGATATGATGTTGGGTACTGTATGTTTACATGGATGGCAGTGGATATATGATGTTGGGTACTGTATGTTTACATGGATGGCAGTGGATATGATGTTGGGTACTGTATGTTTACATGGATGGCAGTGGATATGATGTTGGGTACTGTATGTTTACATGGATGGCAGTGGATATGATGTTGGGTACTGTATGTTTACATGGATGGCAGTGGATATGATGTTGGGTACTGTATGTTTACATGGATGGCAGTGGATATGATGTTGGGTACTGTATGTTTACATGGATGGCAGTGGATATGATGTTGGGTACTGTATGTTTACATGGATGGCAGTGGATATGATGTTGGGTACTGTATGTTTACATGGATGGCAGTGGATATGATGTTGGGTACTGTATGTTTACATGGATGGCAGTGGATATGATTGGGTACTGTATGTTTACATGGATGGCAGTGGATATGATGTTGGGTACTGTATGTTACATGGATGGCAGTGGATATGATGTTGGGTACTGTATGTTACATGGATGGCACATGGATGGCAGTGGATATGATGTTGGGTACTGTATGTTTACATGGATGGCAGTGGATATGATGTTGGTACTGTATGTATGTTTACATGGATGGCAGTGGATATGATGTTGGGTACTGTATGTTTACATGGATGGCAGTGGATATGATGTTGGGTACTGTATGTTACATGGATGGCAGTGGATATGATGTTGGGTACTGTATGTTAACATGGATGGCAGTGGATATGATGTTGGGTACTGTATGTTAACATGGGTACTGATATGATGTTATGTTTGGATGGCAGTGGATATGATGTTGGGTACTGTATGTTAACATGGATGGCAGTGGATATGATGTTGGGTACTGTATGTTAACATGGATGGCAGTGGATATGATGTTGGGTACTGTTTGCTTACATGGATGGCAGTGGATATGATGTTGGGTACTGTATGTTGACATGGATGGCGGTGGATATGATGTGGGTACTGTATGTTTACATGGATGGCAGTGGATATGATATTGGGTACTGTATGTTTACATGGATGGCTGTGGATATGATGTTGGGGGTACTGTATGTTTACATGGATGGCAGTGGATATGATTTGGTACTGTATGTTTACATGGATGGCAGTGGATATGATGTTGGGTACTGTATGTTTACATGGATGGCAGTGGATATGATGTTGGGTACTGTATGTTTACATGGATGGCAGTGGATATGATGTTGGGTACTGTATGTTACATGGATGGCAGTGGATATGATGTTGGGTACTGTATGTTTACATGGATGGCAGTGGATATGATGTTGGTACTGTATGTTATGGATGGCAGTGGATACATGGGTACTGTATGTTAACATGGATGGCAGTGGATATGATGTTGGGTACTGTATGTTTACATGGATGGCAGTGGATATGATGTTGGGTACTGTATGTTAACATGGATGGCAGTGGATATGATGTTGGGTACTGTATGCTTACATGGATGGCAGTGGATATGATGTTGGGTACTGTATGTTTACATGGATGGCAGTGGATATGGATATGATGTTTGGGTACTGTATGTTGGGTACGTGGATGGCATGGATGGGTGGATATGATGTTGGGTACTGTTTGCTTACATGGATGGCAGTGGATATGATGTTGGGTACTGTATGTTAACGTGGATGGCGGTGGATATAATGTTGGGTACTGTTTGCTTACATGGATGGCAGTGGATATGATGTTGGGTACTGTATGTTAACGTGGATGGCAGTGGATATGATGTTGGGTACTGTTTGCTTACATGGATGGCAGTGGATATGATGTTGGGTACTGTATGTTAACATGGATGGCAGTGGATATGATGTTAGGTACTGTTTGCTTACATGGATGTCTGTGGATATGATGTTGGGTACTGTTTGCTTACATGGATGGCAGTGGATATGATGTTGGGTAGTCTGTTTTTGGTGTGTGTTCATGTAGGCTTGTTGTGTGCAGGTGGACTTAGCTGGTAGTGAATGCATTGGACGTTCAGGTGCAGTAGAGAAACGAGCTCGAGAAGCAGGTACAGTTGAGATCAGGATGCTTGATTGAAGAACTTGACATTTATTGAAGGATTCTTCACCTCTCAATAGATCTGTTGTTTTTCAGCTGAAGATTTACTCTTTTAAGTCATGTGAATTTGAACCTGTATAAATAACAGTGTTAATGTGTTTGGCATAGGGAACATCAATCAGAGTCTGTTGACGCTGGGACGAGTCATCACCGCGCTGGTGGAGCATGCCCCTCATGTACCCTACAGGTGAGCTCAGAAACCATGTGGGCACTCACTGCCCTCAATGGAGTCTCTAAATTGATTGGTGATGGTGCTGTTTTTGTTTGTGTGGTTATATATGGATTATTACAAACCATTTAGTGTGTGTCACTCAGAGAGAGTAAGCTGACGAGATTGTTACAAGACTCGCTGGGTGGGAAAACTAAAACCTCAATCATTGCCACCATCTCTCCAGCCTCGTGCAATCTTGAGGTGATTTTATTGTTATACAGACTTGAGGAAAGCCAATGAGGTGGAGAAAAAGATAGTGAATTACTTTGTATTGAAGCAAGTCTGGATGTATTAACTGACATGATATATTTTTTCCCATGTTGTTTCAGGAGACATTGAGTACTCTAGACTATGCATTTAGAGCCAAGAACATCACCAATAGACCAGAAATCAACCAAAAAATGTCAAAGAAAGCCCACCTCAAGGTAATTGACTTTGCAGAAATGAGTGATGATTTATGTGTTAATTGTTTTATCCTTCAAATTACAGCATTTCTCTTGGACGAATTGTGTTACCGTAAGCCAGTTTTTATGTGTTAAACAAACAAAATATACACAAATTGTTAGGACCACTATGTAATAGGAGGCAAAATAGGGAATCCCATTGGTAATTTAGAAAGGCCCCAACAACCTACAATGTGGTATTGCCTACAGGAAATGGGAGATGAAATAGAACGTCTGAGAAGGGATCTCCAAGCTGCTCGAGATAAAAACGGGATATATTTGGCTGAGGAACACTACAAGTGAGTCTACACCCCTTAATAAGTTTACCACAATCACTAGGACCAGACATTGTGAAGGTTTACCGGACATGTCAGACATCCAGTAAACTTTTCTCTGGTACGATAAAAAATGCGATTGTTCACCAGTCCTTGGTCCAGTTATAAATTCAAGCATAATATTCATGCCAGTACCCCCTCAAAAATGAAAATAAACCGAAGAATTCTTCGTTTTGTATCTTTTTTGTCTTTCTCCCAGTATTTATAACTTTTACTGGTTCGTTAGCCATTCGCCAGGCGACTTGACTTCTGGTGATTCCGTGGTTGCCGGAAACTCTTGAGTAGATTTTGCGCGGATTTTTAAAAGCACAGCATGGCTATATATATTTGTCAAAACTTCGGTCCAGTAATAAAAATATCTCGGTTCGGTAAAGTTTGAAATTCCTTCGCAATGTCTGCTTGGACATACGACTATCTCTCCACACTCTACATTGACTGTGCAGTGGCATGCAGACATCCCTGCTACAGCAGAGGGATGAGATCAAGGAATTGGATGAGAGACTAGCCTCTGTACAAGCAGACCTTGTCAAAGTTAGAATTCAATCCTGTCAAAGATCATATTTTGCTTCTAATTTTACACAAAAATCAACAGTGTGCAAATCTAGTGTAAGCAATGGTGGTCATTGACTGTTGCTTCCAGACCACAGAGCTGTTCAGTTTGACCAAAGATGAGTTGGCTATGACATCTCAGTGTCTGCAAGAGACTCGAGACCTACTGGACGGCACCAAGGCTGCTTTGCGGTGCACCATTCAGCAGAGAGATGAACAGCAGTTTCTGGTGAAGAAGCAAGAAGAGACAGAGAAGGAATTATTCTCACAGGCCAGCCAGGTCTGTGGTGGTGGTTACAGCAATGTAAACATGCTTATGTAGTGTGTTTTTTGCTTCCTGTACTTAATCCATGTCTCTTCTTTTTTGGTGTCCAGTTATTGACCACCTCTGACCTGACCACCGGCCATATTGGCGGGCTGCACGAGAAGATTGACCGCAAGCGTAAAGTGGAGGAAGACAATGCTCAAGCAAAGGACAGCCTTAAGGCCCGATTCTCCACCAACATCTCTGTCATGGAACAAACTCTCATGGGCTTCACAGAACAACATCTGGAACAACTGACCAAGGTCAAACAAGACCTGGGTAGGTTCCTTTTTTTCAGGTCATCTGACTTGCCATTGAGAGAACCAATATTGACAGAGCTTAGTGTCTATAGTTGCTGGTACATTTTGAAGTTACATTTGGCTGCTTATTGAATGTGGGGTATCTGGTTGTGTGTGAAGGAGTGTTCCTCGACGATAAGACTGGCAAGTTAGCTGAGAGTAAGGAGAGGCTGGAAAGGTTCTCAGCCCAGATAACACAGAATAAAAGTGAGCTGGATGAGCTGGTGGAGGAAGCCTGCTGCAGCAAGAGACAGTGGTCTTCTGATGCTGCTACTGCTGCCAAAACAGACAAGGTCAGTTGTGGCCTAATACTGTTGACTCAGCTGATCCCTGGGTCTGATGTGTGTGGTCAGACAGGGTGTAGCTTGTGTCTTCGCCCGTATTAGGGGTGTAAATATGTGATTAGCTGCTATTGTACAATGAGAGGGTCTTGTACTAGCTGATTGCTGTGTGTGTATATCAGGAATCCACAGTGGCTATGGTTCATGGGTTTAGAGAAACGTTCTCTTCTGAGGCTGGGAAGTTGAATGACACCCTTGCTGAGATTTCCACCCTGCAGCAATCAATTAAGGATGCACTCACAACTCACGTAGGTTTGGATGTGTGAGGCTCATTGCCACCAAATATGGATACGATGACAACTATTGGGATATGATAGCGTAACGACAAAGCTCTTTTTGCTACAGCTGTCTGGCATAGAACAAGGGATGAAATCACTGGTTGCTCAGCAGATGGCAGCACTAAATCATCAGCGCAGTCTGGTGGAGGAATTGGGTACTCAGCAGACAAACACTCTCAATGCTCATACGCAGGATGTGTGTAGGGTCACATCGCAGCACACTGCTGATGTACAGGTAGTACACTAATGCGTCTTCAATGCTGTGTCGCAAGTTCTAGTTATCAGTAAATGAATTTTGAAGAGCAAGAGCATATATGATTTCTTTAGAAGAGTATGTTGGTTAGCACTGGGTGTGTGTGTGTGTGTTTCAGGGCGTAGCTGACCAGCTGATTGGTATCATTAATAACCTGGTGCACTCTCAGCAGAATCATGCTTCACAAGTCAATACACTGGTAACACTTCCCATGCATCTGTTGTCTGTCATCACTGATCTTATGCTCATGAAGGCATTGTTTTATTGCCCATTGGGGATTCATGATGTGGTGTGTGCTTGCAGTGCGAATTACCTAAAGCCAAGAAGCAAATCGAAACATTTTCTCATGAAGCACACAGGTAATACATGATTTTGGACTCCTGGTTGGCATTATTTGATCATTTCCATTGATATCAGCAGAGCTGTTTTAATTGATGTAACATCATGTCGTGCATTACAGTAACATGAGGGGTATGGTATCATCTCTTGAAGATCACTCGGCTACACTGACAACCACCTGCAGCAAAAACACAGAAGAAACCCACCAGCTTGTTGTCACTGTGAGTTCATGGCTACTCTGCCTACCAATTAAAGGGCCCAGGGTGGCTCCATCATGTTTTTCTTTCCATTGCTTGACAATGATATTCTCTCATTTGATTGGATGTTATTGTTGTAGTTTTTTTTTGTTTTTTGGGGAGGGTTTGGGTATGATGTATGTGAGATTCCCAAGAGTGGTGAATGTTGATGTTGAATGTGTTGTGTGTGGATCAGGTTGATAGGCGGGTTGAGGAAGCTGGCCAGCTACACAGAACTATGCATGACCATATCGAGTCGTTCTCACACACTGCAGTACAGGTTTGCCTTATCTTGATCTTCTGTAGGTTTCTGTTCACAGCGGTATTCTTGCGATATCATCTTTTACCACAGCACTCGAGTTCAGACATCATGATTTCCCTACACTAGCATCAAGATATATAATTATATTATATCATAATGCAAGGAAAATAACAAATCATGATGTCCGAACTCAAGTGTCTGTGTCTTCAGGCAAGTTTGGCATTGGTGAATATGTAGGTCCACCATAGGTTGTACATGTTGCTGATGTGTTTCAGGAAGCTGAGGACCACGAGAAAAGGAGTGCCTCACGGCTGACGCAGCTCCAGGCTGCTGTCACTCAACACCAACACGCCCTCAATGCTCATGTTGATGTCAGTACCTGTACAATGTTTACCCCAGATTGAATGCTGATTTAACTTTTTCACCATCAGTGGCCTGTTTACAGCCCTAATACACCATGTGTCTAGCAACCAGTCCCTTTATACCCCGTCCTCTTGGTGACATATTATGGACCAAATGATGACATATCCAGTAATATGTATTTGATATTTACTAATTACGTACTGCTCAGCAGCCGCGCTCTGTAGAGTTTGACACGGAAAGACTGGATGTCCTGTCAACAGTGAAGCAGTAAATCGTCAAAAAGTCTAATCCCACGCGGTCTAGATATAGATATCATCTACGCATGGCTCGAAAGCCAACCTGCTTGGGCAAACACTAAAATTATACACAACATATATATGAATATGAGCAAGTGATTTTAAGACTTTTTTGCGATGAAGTGGTTTTCAAATAGTGATTTCCCCTCCTATGATCCTGTGGGAGATGGTGACAAAACGGCATGGTAAACCGGTAATTGGTGTTGAGAAGGTGATATTGTATCATAAGATAATGTTAAATAGGATAAATAAGACTGATATTTTTTTTTGTGCATCAGGATGTAAGCAAGGCCAGCCATAAAGCAATCACTGATATTTCAAATGAGCTGTCCAATCAGCATTGTGAATCCAAGGCATTTGTCCAATCACAAGAAGGGTTGCTAGCTGACGCAAGTAAGCAAGTCATCGATTGGTCGATGATAAGTCAGGAGCAGTTGGCTCTACGAAATGCAGAGGTGAAGAAGTTTGTGGAGGATGAAATGCTGGTTGATATTTCTACAGGTTGGTTACTCACATGCAACTCACCATTAGAACTACATGTCATCTTAATTTAAAGTTCACTTCACTGCGTAATACGTTTGCAGGGCTGACCCCTAAGAGACAGGACTATAGCTACCCTCAGCATCTTACCAAGACAGGCAGACATAGCCTCCTGCTCGATGCTTTTAGATTAGACTACAGCCTTGACGAAAATGATGTGGCACCGCCTAGTCTACCTAACGGTCTTCACTCCGCCCAGGAGGTCAGTGCTTGTGTTGTGAGGCCAGACCTCTGTTCATATGCTACATAATATTCTTCCCTTTTGAAGGTTTTCGTTAAAAGACACTCCATGCACCAATTCAAATGTTTGCTTATCACCCCTAACATGCACCGTTTGAGTTAATTTGTTGTTGTTGTGGTGGATGTGTAGTGTGATGGGAGCACCGGGGCTATGGAGGACGATGATTGTGCTAACACCTCATCTGATTCAGCCTTCAGTGTAGCATCCACTTTGTCTTCTGCATGCTCCATGGAAAAGGTAAACTACACTCTGTGTTTAAGCAGTGACTGACATTCCTTTGTGTAAGGCCATGTGACCACACAGATCTTAAAGAGAAGGTCTAGCCCCATATTTGGAATAAGATTATGATGATGTTATCTTTTACACATGCCTACTGACCTGGCTAAAGGTGACTGGCCCATCCCGTATTGAAGTTAACATGAACTTTCAGTCCAGCTGTGGCTGCAGAGCGAAGACTGCAAAGTTTGTGTTTGATTCGCGCCGAATGATTTACAGCCACCTCTCCTGCGGTTCATGGTTAACGGGATGTGCCGTTTACCAATGAGCCTATACTTCATAATAATGTGGAAAATTGATCAGCATATTTTAAGGCTCAGTAAAATTTACCATGCACAAAAACCCAAACATTATTTAGTCTCTGTGTTAAACATAGTATTGTTAAAACAAAATGGTCCTTGTTGCCTTATATAGGGCTGGAACCCCCTCCTTAAGCAATGTCTGTATCACCATGCGATGTATCAGCCAGCATTGTCATTTCACTGTTCATTCTATGATTGGTCTGCACAACAGTATTTTAATATATGAGCACTCACCTTGCTGATGTGTGTACAGCTGTGTGAGAATAAGGAAAATCGGCTGATGGGGCCTCCCCCAGCCCCAAAGACCACTTCCACCAAGACATCAAGATTTGGAACACCTGATTCAAGTAATAAAAGCAAAAAAGCCCCAAGCAAGGGATCCAAAGCAGCTGATTCTAGGACAAAATCAAGAGTTCCAATGAAGACAAATAACTGATAACATTTGTTGAACTTGTCTTGACCATATTTGGGTGGTAAATATTGTTAAGAGCTGTATGTGTTGATGAATTATCACTGTGAGTTACTCTTACAAGATACATTTGTTATTGCATCTCTCCATGAATATATGCTGATTATCTAGCAACTAGAGATCATATATGATATTTAATCAGCTCAATATTTTTATAAGAAATAGTAGCTATTGTTTATTTTAAACCATGCTTCTCTTGTGACAACAAAGCTTATTTGGATGCGTATGGAGGATGTCAGTATGAGCATATGATGGCGAGTGTTTTTACAAGAATGTAATCTTGCACTTGTATATATAATCTGGGCATGGTTTGATTTTTTTTTGTAGCTGCCATTGTTCAGTAGACACGTTTTAATAAAATCTTTGTGCTTAGTAGCTTTCAGTAGCTATAAAAAATGTCTGTTTAGACCTCATTGTGTATTTTTTGTATTTGAGTGTGCGAATGTGACAGTGTGCCAGCAAATGATTAATCCACTTTTAAAATAAATTTAAGATATTGAACAGATTGTTGCTTTTCACTGTCATCCTGTTACTCTTGTATAAACATTGGACTGTTGCAAGTGCTGTCACAGCAATGGATTTTTGTCGCATGGCAATCAAATGAGGTTTCATTGCATCTCAAACATCAGCCATGCAACATAATCATGTTATGAACTTTTATGACAAATTGAAGTAAAAGGTGTTTTATCTATGTGAGATAATAAAATGATAAACATTAGTTAAAATCCATTTGGAAAGGGCACAAAGGTTTTAGGGTAATTATTTTCACTAAAAATCGACATTTGGAAAAACCTTAAATTGAATTTTGCAACCACTGAAAATGGGAATCGCAAAACATTATTGTCTTAAATTTGAGTATCATAACGTGAATGAAGTACTATCATAATGACCGTAGTTGCAAATGTACTCAGTAGTTAGACTCTTAGTCAGCACAGTGCGCACGCGCTTAAGGTCTGCTGCTAGAGAAGAAAGTGGATTTTGTTGGTGAAGATACCCATCCAAATTCACTAAAATGGATCCACAAGTGACCTTCATGGAACTCGCCAATGTGGTGACACGACTGAAGATGTATCCGTATTTCGATATAGCTCATTATGCGCTGATGGCGATGATGGTTCGCGAGGACAATCACCCTCAGTCGACAGGTAGGCGCCCTCCACTAGCGGCTTCACTTTCACTTCAACATATGTCAAATACATGTTGGTAGAGTCTACCGGTTCACGTGAATTTTTAGGTTTTCGCTCGTGTGTGTGGGGAAGTGTTTTATTGAATTACCCTATGGCGAATGTTACTGTCGATACGCACAGATCAACATTTTTTATTATGATATTAGTGTGAGGTGCCCCCCACACATGTGTTATCAGTCACTCACCCTCGGTATGACGAATATGTCTTATTATTTATACATTGCACTTATACATCACGTTATGATACAAACTTGCATAATTATTCATCTCTGCTTTGTAAATTTGTATGTGTGAATTATGTATCAAGGTAAAAATATGAGTTCCATACATTTCATTTAGAATCCCATATATTTCTCTGTGCTGTTAGTTTTGAGCTGTTGAAAAGATTTTCACGTAGTTTGTTATGATTACCAAACTGAAGTTGTACAATTGGTGCCATAGAAACTTGTAGCTGGAGGGATGTAGGGTCAAACCCTGCAGTGGTTACATGAGTCAATTCTACATCATTTATTATCAAAGACCTCAATGAGACCTACATTGTTAATAGTCCCCTGCCCCAAGGGTACAATGGAGATGCATTGGACCTCTCTCCCAGCAACATGCATGGGCAACAGTGTTGTGTCAAGTCTTCAAGTCAAAAGAAGTGCCATTAAAACCCAATTAAATCTTATATTTACATTTTTAGGAAGTGTAACTGTTCCTTAGTATGTTTGTTTGACGTGGTTCAATTTGTTGATGTACATTTTGTATTCTGGCAAGCCTTAACTCTGTGTGAAATTGAGAACTGTCCTTGTTGATGCTATGCTGGTGGAAGAAAGTGTTGATCACACTCGTGGCTATGTCAACTGAACCAGGATAAAAGTATTGTATCAGTACCATGTTCTGAGTTCACATCAACCAAATAGTATGTGGGTGTGTTTCATTGAAACATCTCTAAAGAGTAGAATATATGACTTATAAATGACTCATTTATTCTCATTTTTCAATGTATGAGGAAGTAAATGAGTCTACTTGAACACAAAATGCTGCCTTGAGGTCATTCGATAGGCTTGTTGAAGTATTATCATATTTGTCCATGCAGTTTTTGAGTAATGTTGGCTTAGAGTGTATATGTATTTGGTACATCATAAACTAAGCAACATAAAACACACTTGTGTACTAGCTGTAGACATAGTACTGGATTACAGATGAGTTGGTAATGTTGCTTTGCTTCGAGTTAATTTGTTTTTTTACTTATAGTGCTCTCAGTCAGGCAAATATTATATGGAGTCTTCCTGCCTGGAGCTTTCACTTGCATGTTTGATGATCATTAGTGGTTGGTCTTGATATATCCCCTGTGCTACCATACAGGATGAGATATGACCCCAGTATGTTTTGTTACAGGCCATCTGCACCTTAATGTTGCCTTCTGTAGTAATCATCGATTATTGTATCGAAGTCTATAGATTGCTAAAAAGAGTGACAGGCCTATAATATTTTGACCGCGATCTGCTGATTGTAGCTTCGTTTTCAGCGTTAGATTTTTTTGCCAGACCGTGGCGTATAATGACGTGAGTAGACGAGGAAGACGTACGCTTGGTACAAACCAGTCGACTATAATAACGTATCGCCCTGTTCAAAGAAAACAAATACCGATATTACTCGCTATGTCCACGAAACAGACCAGCTGCTTGCTGACTTTTGTCCCTCTCCCCTCCTTCAACATTAATCAGTGTCTCAAGACGGCTCCCCATCCTATCGCGCCAACCACGCCGCTACCCCCGCCCGGTAAGTGTATGCTCTGAGCGTATGCTGGCGGCCCTACAGCCGGCGGTCAGAATGTTCGCAGCCGTGTTTATTAGCTTGGCTTCCTTCAACTCTCGCTGAAGCCCAAAACATCCTTAACCTAGCCATCTGCTTTTGCAGCCCGGTGCACTTCCACCCGGCCTCATCTGCCATGTGTTTCCTGGTCCCACGCTCGCTGCTATTTATACCAGGTGCCTGTGTACTACTAACCCTTTGTATGCACACGTGGTGAGGTGCATCTCATCTTCCTATAATATCCGCTTGTTATAGCACTCCTGACGATAGCGGCATACACCAACAAGTGTGCCACGACCACTGAATCATTTCCTGGTGCTTCTCGGCCCTCCAACCCCGATTCGGCATGGGAATGGATGGCGATGATTAACGGCTTGGGAGATTTGGCAATGATGCATGTGCGCAAGAGCAGTGGAATGTTGATAAACTTCACTTGATGCTTTTAACCTAGGTGCAATTTCATAGACCTTAATTTTTTTATAAGCCTCCTGTTGTCTGTATGGGTTTTTGCATATTACAGTAAGTGTGGCACAACCTATGATTGAGTAGATATTTAAAGTAACCCACTTCTTGGATGCGTAACATTCATAGAATGAGAAGACAGATCTTACATGATAATACTAGCAGATTGCCTTACGTTGCCTAGACTAAGAAGCAGCTTAAAATCCTAAAATATGTTTTCAATTAAGGCCTATATGGCTCAGTTATTCTGTGCTGCGTGGCAGCTGACTAGCGGATCTCTTTGTCCTCGCCAGTGAACCAACCCGAATCCCTTTGGTGACTCCATGCAAACTATATTCAGGGTTGGAAATTAACTAAAATGGCCACCCGTTATCAGGACGGGTGGGCAGGAGATGTTACCCGTCCTTAACATTCTACCAGTCCAAACAAAAAAGATACTCATTACATAATGCGTCATGTCAAGATGAACTCAAAAGCTGCTCATAGCTTTGACGCACGTTACACGCGGCTGGTCGAGAAACACCTTTCACGCTAAAACCAGCGACATGCGCTCTGATCTTTTCACACCCTTGACGATTTTCATACACCAAGATTCCGCAGAACTTTTCAAGGGCCCATCTCTTTTTCACCATATTAATGATTAGATTTTTTTTTCTTTGCGAAAATTGCTCATCTAGGTGGAAAAATTCACTGACATAGAAACAGGTTTCAGCTTTTCAGCAATCCGTCCATATCCCCTGAAACCAATTACACTTGACTCCCCGAAACAGTGAATTTACCTTTAACATGCGTGCAGAAGAAAATCAATTTTGGTTGGGCACGTGGACCTTAATATTGCCAATGTGACTCATTATGTAGATTTTTGTGTGTGTTCTCAATACAGCGTTAGCTTCACCTTTTCCCAAATTCAACTTTTAATAATCACTTATCAACCGTATAATAAGGTATTAGTAATGTTATCAGGCTACACACAAAATTAACATCGAGGGAAATCTAGCCTCGAGACCAAAATAGTCGTCGCGTTAAATGCATAATGTTTCAGGAGAGATAAACCACCCCTGAGCAGAAATAACCAGCGATGTTGTGCTTTGTAGTAACAGTCTGAGGACGAAATGCTATTCAGCAAGAAATGACCACGATTCCATGACATATGCTCACAGGACACATGCTCACAAGAAAAATGCTCACAAGACAAATGCTCACACCCTTAACAGATTTTAAGACAAATGCTCACAGTTATTTTTTTTTTAATATATTTTTTATATATTTCTGATTATTGGCTTGTGGTCTATCAAGTCTTTGTAGATACGTGAGAATGTGTAACATCTTTTTATGACAAAGCTTTGTTGCCTATGTAAATAATCTAAGGTGTAACATCAGATGTTCGCACTTGTCACACCTCTTTTCACACTTTGTCTCAGCACTAGAGGGTGTTAGAATCGAACCGTTAGAATCACCTCAGGTATTAGAGTTCTTTATTAGCTAATCTGTATACATGAGCAAATCCTATGCTATGTGTTGAGCAATCTGAGTAGTTCTTGGATGTGATGAGCTCAAATTTTGACCATATATAAGAATGTCAGGTTTCAGAGTAACTCACAAACACTCACCATTGAGATCATCAAGACTAATCGAGGAGGCGACATATACCACTGCACCATATTACCAAGTTTAGTTCAAAACTCATCGGTCAAATTTTTTTTATGGAGGTTCGAATATTGTAATACACCGCACTCAGGGAATACAACCAAAAATCCATTGTGGCTTCCCATAGACTACGTGGACCTATCATTTTTTAAATTTCCGCTCATAGTACATATACCACTGCACCATATTACCAAGTTTAGTTCAAAACTCATCCGTCAAATTTTTTTTATGGAGGTTCGAATATTGTAATACACCGCGCTCAGGGAATACAACTGAAATTCCATTGTGGCTTCCCATAGACTACGTGGACCTATCATTTTTTCAATTTCGGCTCATAGTACATATACCACTGCACCATATTACCAAGTTTAGTTCAAAACTCATCGGTCAAATTTTTTTTATGGAGGTTCGAATATTGTAATACACCGCACTCGGGGAATACAACCGAAAATCCATTGTGGCTTCCCATAGACTACGTGGACCTATCATTTTTTTTAATTTCGGCTCATAGTACATATACCACTGCACCATATTACCAAGTTAAGTTCAAAACTCATCCGTCAAATTTTTTTTATGGAGGTTCGAATATTGTAATACACCGCACTCAGGGAATACAACTGAAAATCCATTGTGGCTTCCCATAGACTACGTGGACCTATCATTTTTTCAATTTCGGCTCATAGTACATATACCACTGCACCATATTACCAAGTTTAGTTCAAAACTCATCGGTCAAATTTGTTTTATGGAGGTTCGAATATTGTAATACACCGCACTCGGGGAATACAACCGAAAATCCATTGTGGCTTCCCATAGACTACGTGGACCTATCATTTTTTTAATTTCGGCTCATAGTACATATACCACTGCACCATATTACCAAGTTAAGTTCAAAACTCATCCGTCAAATTTTTTTTATGGAGGTTTGACGTCATTCTGGAGAAAAATTAACAATAAATTCATAAATGGCTTGCCATAGGGTGCAGTGAGGCATCATTTTTTTCTTGATTTTTTGTAAAGTAGATACTGTGCTGTCAGTGTGTTAAGTATAATGCAATTCGCTGTATGAACTTTTCTGTAGAACCAAAATATTATCAAAAACGCATAATTCCCATTGGCTTAACATGTAGATCTTAAATTCGCCATACAGAGAAATTTACACAGGTGACCTATACTTTTTATTTTACATTTTGTTAGCTTTATATATGAGCTTACTCTCGGCAAAAAATCGTGAAAATCTAAGTACAAATTTAGAACTGTCGCAATTGTCTTTAAGGCAGTTTTTGCCCTAAAAAAAGTGACCATGGAATCTGTGAAATATGCATTTGTTAACCAATTTGCAACTTCCTAGGCACAACTGTTTTAGGTAAGAAAATTAATTCCAGAAATGGCATTAAAACAGTTATAGATTTAAAGGAAAAAACCTTGCACCACCAGCAATCAACTCCCAGAGAGGCAAATTGTATTTGCAGACCAATTTGCAAGTTACCAGGTGCAGCCATATGGGAGGAGATAGACATACAGACACAAATGTACTATGTTTGATATTTTAGGCTAATTTTGTGTGTGGTTATTATGTTTAACTTACATAGATCAAAACGATTGTCAAATCTGCAATGAGGAAATTGTCCTAAAATTTCAGTTACCAGGTGATAAATAAGCTCTGTATACATACCTGTCTGCCCGTCTGTTTGTAAACTTTGATGGCAAGTTATGTTAAAAAGCCAGCAAGCAGCCCCACATCATACATGAACTTCTCTAATGTCATTATCACATTGCTAACTAAAAATCAGCTTGGTCTCACCTTTGACCCTTAAGTTATCGATTAAAAAAGTGATAAAAAATTTCACATTCAACGTTAATCAAATGCGGAATCAAAAGTGCTGTTTCTAAGCTTTCAAAACACCTACTGTAATTTTCATCCAGCCAAAATGCGAAGTCTGGCGGGACCTTAAATTGGAGAGGTTATTGATGACCTTGACCTTATTTTCAAAGTCACAGTCACAAATTCAAAATCTTTCAATCTAAAACATTTCAGTGGCACATTTTGCCAAAATAATAATAACAATTATTATAATAACCATTTATAGCACATAATCCATTAAGCTCTATGCACTTTACAAACTGCACCAGGCACATATCCCATATATACACTTAACCACACACACACAAACCCACAAAAGGTCAATGTCAAAGTCACAATTGAAAAAAAGTAAACTTTTCAGTGATTTTCTGAAGGTTGTGAGGGATGGTATGTTGCACAGTTCATCCAGCAGTTTATTCCACAGGAACAGAGCAGCTTAGCTGAAAGATTGGTCTCCTACTACTAGTTTCTTGATGGATTGTAGAATGTTTTAAATACACTTGCTAGTATATACCTTTTGACATATAAATACTAGTTTCTTGCTGGATTGTAGAATGTTTTAAATACACTTGCTAGTATATACCTATTGACATATAAATACTCGTTTCTTGCTGGATTGTAGAATGTTTTAAATACACTTGCTAGTATATACCTTTTGACATATAAATACTAGTTTCTTGCTGGATTGTAGAATGTTTTAAATACACTTGCTAGTATATACCTTTTGACATATAAATACTCGTTTCTTGCTGGATTGTAGAATGTTGTAAATACACTTGCTATTTGTATATACCTTTTGACATATAAATTCTTGTTGGAACTTATGTTAGCGAGGTTATCACATCCATAAATAAGGATCTTGTGAATCTTATACATTTTTGATGGCATGTTTTCTTATAAAGTAAGCTAGCTGCCTCAAACTACATATAGACCCATCTTACATTGATAGCTCTATGCAAACTAAAAATTAGCTCTGTATGACCTTTGATCCCTGTGTTTTTATTGAAAAACTAATAGGAAATTAGTTTTGATGGCACATTTTATTATAAAGCAAGCTAGCAGTCCCAAATTACACTTGGACCTCTGTCATATTGATGGCTCTTTGTTAAGTTAAATCCCTGAGGTTTTACTGAAAAATATCTTGAACAGTGGGAACCGATGGGGAATGGCAACTGCTGTTTCTAGGCAATCAGGATCTGGTGGGACCTTAGATTCTAGGGGTTATCTTTGACCTTGACGTTACTTCCATTGTCACTCTCAAATTAGGATTATCTGGTTTCATTTAGGTGTCAATTTAGCTTGCAAAATGTTGTATATGTTGTTCTCGTGTGTGGTTCAATTACTAGGCCGAAGTGAAGTAGTTTAGGGCTCAATGACCCTCTAAAGTGTCCCATTACATACTATGTGAGGTGAATATATGAACGTTATGATAAGTCATAACGTTTAATTGAAAATCTTGTCTAAAGCAGCAGAGCATCAAGACCTATTGGCCTCCTGCAATTGTCTGCTGTAGTTGTTAGATTGGATGTGAAGTCCAATTTACAGATACAATGTTTAACTTGCACATCACTCTCTGAACTTTGCATGTATTTCAGGGAATGTCCACCAAATCACATATATCATCCTGACATAGCTATCCTGACATCCTGAACCAAGTGACTGTGAAAATATCTAATTATAATTTATATTTTTAGCCTTTAAAGACTGTTAAGAATAGTATGAAATATGTAGAAGTCTCTTGACTTGCATTGTTTTTGTTATCTGTTTCAGGAACACAGCCATTTTCTCGGAAGCATCCTTTGTCATGTTGGGTGGCCACTATGCTGCTTTGTTTCGCAGGCAGCATTATTGGACATCTACTCATTGGGGAGCCTCTTATCACCCCATTTAAGGATCACCAAGCCCTCATCATAGCCTCAGCTACTTGGTAACTGTCCCATCCCAGTATATATATATATGTGTGTATATTCATAATGTATTTAATAAGTAGCATACCAAGTCTTTCCAAACTACTAAACCATACAGTATGATAGAGTGCTGATCATCCACTAGAGAGCAGATGCTTTTATGTCTACCTGTGATAAGAACTTACAGATGTAAGGTGTTTCAAAAATTTCACTAGCTTTTGAGATCTTTTGAATTTTGATTTTTTTCATATTCAACATAATGCAGAAATCACACCTGATGCAATAAACAAACTGTTGACATGCGCATATTCTTTTTATAATGTGGTTTTTAACAGGTACATTATCAACTACTCTCCTTTTGATGTGGTATACAAGATCTGCCGACTCTTGCCCTTCAAACTGGTGATTTATTGTCTCAAAGAGGTGCAGCGTGTGTATAAGGTGCACCATGCCGTAATGTTCGCTATGAAGAAGTTCCCCGGTTCCTACTTCATCATCTGTCTCCTGGGAGTTGTCAAAGGTAGCCATAAAGTTGCCAGTAGCACATGCCATGTAAATTTACCTGATGTAAACAAATACAAGATATTTATATATTTCTGATAGTGTTTTTTTAAGTGTCTTTTGAGTGACAATAAGTGGGTCAGTGAGCTGAACCTTTGCCTTCTTTACATGATGCTTTTGATGATGAGTGCAGTGTGACCCATACTCTGTTATAGGCACTGGCTCACGCCATATGCGCATACTTCAACAGTTAGTTGTTGGTTTGTGGCACCCCAAGTCTAATGAATTCTTAAATCCCTCGTTGTAAGTATATTGTAGCTGTGGTGAGGAACACTAGGGGGTCTTGCAGAGTTGATATCATCAATCTATTTTGCAAAGCAGCATGCTATCACACGATGATTGCGCATAAAAGTTTTTTCTACTTATCAGCTGCTTTGGAAGTAGTGATGGTGAAGCTCGATAAGGCCTGGTTACTGTTCATTTTATAAAATGTGATCTATGACAAATGTGCTGGGATGTGGTGTTGACAGGGGCAGGCTATATGTATGCTCGATCATTTGAAAGACTTCTCAGAGGACTGTGGATCCCTTCCACCAATGAAATATTGCAACCCTCGTTGTGAGTAAAGGCCCGCACATAACTGGCAGCTAGCTCAGTTAGACCCATGCCAACCTGTGTTCTCTAGTGTGGTTATCCTCGGTGTCAGAATGCATGCTAGACCTAGCCGTCCTTAGTTCATGTGTGCCTTTCTGTCTACAGCAAATTTAGCAGAATTCATTGCTAATGTCTCAGCCCACTCTTAACCCTCTTGTTTTTCTAAAAAAAAGCTTGTGAAACTTCTTACAAATTGTATTGAATTTTTGGCTTGTTGTTTTGATACAAATATAAACCAGTCCCCCTTCTGTCAGCTCACTCTATGTATTAATATTATTAGCTGTTGTCCTTTTGAATTGGTTTAAGTGTCATATTTTTGGAGCAATTTATCCTCCTTTTAGTGTTCTTTTTCTGAAGGGTTATGCCACCCCACCACCACCTGCCAGTTCATTTATTCTATTTCTGTTGTTGTCATTGTTTTATATGATGATATATACATATTATACAGTATATCTATTGGGACTAACGAAGAAGTTTGCAAGATTATTTGAATTCAAACTTTGTTGTATCATCTTCATGAAAATAACAGTACTGATATATACATATATTCCTATATAAGCACATGGAAGGTGCAATATGTAATTAACTGTTGTGCACTGTGTTGTCAGTGTGACTAAGGGCTGTCTGGCGGCATCCATTGTCTTCATCTGCGAGCGACAGGGTCTGATCCAGGCTGAACACCCGGTCATCTACTTCCTTGTTGTTCTTTTCTTCATCTATTTCCGCCTCAGCTCTCTTCTCCTCGGCATCCATGACCCCTTCGTACCATTTGAGAACCTCTTCTGTGCAATTTTCATGGGAGGTATTTGGGATGCTCTGAAGAGGGCTGTGTCTCGCGAGAAGAAGGTAGAAGAGAGTGGAGCAACTTCGTCGACCCGTAACAATGTTAAGGCTAAGGATGAGTGATAGCAGGTGTGGACAAACCCTCACACTTGTCTTGTTGATCCTGAGTGCTTTGTTCCACATTTGCGGCTACCAGTTTGTGTTCCAAGGGAGTAACTGGCAACACTTTATTCTTCATGACTGATTGGTTGCAAAGTTGTTTTAAAAAATATGGAAGAAGTAAGGGCTTATGTTGTAAGAAGGGTAGCTGGGATTGTGATACTCAAGGGACTTGTTGACTGTGTCCATTTTATGCTATCTGCAAAGTGCAGTCATTGCATTAATCAGTCAAATCAAGGCTCAATTTTGTTTTGCACCAGTTTTTCTGAGTACATGAGTTTCGGTTTTTAAAAAATTTCTATGGAGAGAATTTTCATGGTTTTTTTTTTATTTAAAGCAAATATAAAATCAAGCAGGCTATGTAAGATTAACTATCTGCTGTTCTGTTTTTCATCTTATTCCAAATTTGAGGACGCCAATTGCACAACATTTTCATGACTTTTTCGATTGAATGAGATACTACTGTATGTTTCAATCTGGTCAAATAAAACTTAATAGATATTCAATGTTGGTGCTAGAAAATAGTGAATCAAAGGTGTTAAAAATTGTGAATATGTGTGAAGTTTGAATGAAACTTTTATGTTATAAATGTTGATGACTGTGTAATAGATGTGTACGTTTTACATTGGTTAGGTAGCAATATACCAAGGAAATGATCTTGTGTTGTACACTTTGAAGCAATCCCTGGATACCCGTTGTCATGGTTTGTGGTATTTTGCGTCTTTAGACAATTTCTGTGTTGTCTTTTTGAAGTGCTTTACATTATTTGTAAGCATTTGATATCTATAATTCTTATATGGAAATGATTTGGTTCTCTTATTCCATGGAGCTGCATTATTGTCTCCGGACAATGTGATTGTTCAAGGATTGAACACATTTACTACCAACCATCCTATACACAGTACCAGTACCTTGAGCTCAGTTGTCTGTAGATTTGGAAGGATCCCTCTGTTATATATATTTATTTGTCTGTCTTCTCATCAAAATCGAATATCACAGGTTGCTGTACATATAAAAGTCTCTGTTTGTATTGACTAGAAATATAATGGTTGTTGACAATATCAAAATCTAAGTTCACTGCTCAATATACTCCCAAGTCATAATTTTAGTTAATGTTGTAACTATGTCAGTTGTTCAACATTTGCTACAATCTTTATCTCAAAGAAGGTAGTTAAGTCATCAATAAATTACCCCCACCTAATTGTGTTTTGCTTTCTTGGTTTGACATTCATTGTTACATTTTATAAATAGTAAGTTGGCTTGCTACTGGTAATTGGTAGCACATTTTCCTCAGACATCACCTGGCTTTTCTTGGCTCTCTCATCCAGGGGAACTCAAACGTTTGGTCAAATTGCCTCCTAATGATACCAGTGAAATACATCCTGATATGACTTGTTTTGCAAATCAAAGTTTTGACAGATATGTTTTTTATGCAATTTTCTCTTTATTTGCAAGCTTGGTTGTTGCCATGATAGTTGTATGTCTTTGATTGATGCATTGGGAGCTTTATGTGAACAAGGAGTTATACCCTTTAGTTATATAACTCCTTGATGTGACTGATGATGAACACATGTAAGTTATTATTCCGGATAGGGGTGTGCCGCGGGTCCTCGAAAACCCGTACCCGTCGTACAAGGTGAAAATGGCCTAAAGCATACCCCGTCGTACAAGGTATTATGCGAATGTATAACCCGTCGCACAAGGTATTATGCGAATGTATAACCCGTCATACAAGGTGTTATGTGAATGTATAACCCGTCATACAAGGTGAAAATGGCAAAAAAGCGTTCCCTGTCGTACAAGGTATTATTTCAAAATCTGATCAGCTGATTTATGATTACATGCAGTAGCAACTTTGTGCGCTTACACAGTCAAGCGTGTGATTCTCGGTGCTTCGCACAGGGACCGTTTATTGCATTTGCATTGTCAACGATTGGTGGGAAATCCTGGGAGAAAATCTCGACACACTGAAACAAAATATATATTAAACCCGCTGTACAGATGGGAAGAGAAAAACATACCCCGTTGTATAAAACCAAGCCCCAAAAAACCCGTCGTACAAGTCGAGAGGCCAACAAAACATTCCCCGTCGTGCGGCACATTTATACTAACTCTATACACTTAAGTGCCCCCCCCCCCCCTCCAGAGGGTATCGGTGAGGTGGGCAGATCAAAAACTTAGAACATCGAGTATTAAAAGAGACAAGGGAGTTCCATATACGTATACGGTAAATGTATTTCTGTTATACTTCTATAGTAAAGATTTTAGGAGGACACTCTTGCCAAAAGGGTTATTTAAAACAAGGAGTTGCATATATGTAACTTCTTGTTTAAACTCACGCGATGACTGATCTGGTTTCATCAATGATTTGTTGTTCGTCTTCATGCAGTGTGTCTTGAGCTGTACGGGCTTTGCGGAGCCAATCCCTCTACAGTAGCTCTTTCGAACTAAGTACGGGAGTGATGAATGCACTCCTTCTTAAGGTGATAAATAGAACCTGACGTTGGTCTATTGGGCTACTCTACAGCCGTACAGGCCTGACCGCAACCGATTGTATCCAACTGGTTTGCTCGCCCTGGTCACGATCACTAATGTGCTACCCCTAGCTTACACCCCTTTAAGATATATTTTAGTAGGATTATTGAGCTGGAGCGTTTGCAAATACAATTAATTTTCCAATTTAGGGAATGTTACTATTCCGCTACGCGACTAGAAAATGTACTGTTCCGATAGAACAAGGAGTTATATAACCTATTGGTTATAACTCCTTGGATAGAATAATCACTAACAGAGTTACGAGAGATTTACGATTTCGAGGTCAAGTTAAAAATACCCCCTCTCGGCTTTGCGCATGGACCATGGCTGCATTGTGTCAAAAATAAAAATGTGACTTGCATCTTGTGAAAAACCGTGAAAAAAAAAGTTACAAACATGCAAACAAGACCGACGAACAGAATTTGGCGAAATCATTTGCCTTGTTAACTGGTACATGTCTTCCCGTGGCCTTAAAATTAGTGTCCGTTATATTTCTGGTTTTGTCAGCAGTTCAGGTGAATATGATAAAATAGCCACTGTTATTACAACTTGAGAACACACACGCAAACACTCACACATACACATATTTTTATATTTTTTAACATAGAAGAGGCGCGTGATGCTCCGGATGATGCTCCTCGACGCGCGTACACTGCTCAGATGTACACAGTCGCCCTCTCGCGGTGTTGGAAGGGCCCTGCATCAGCATCTCGTTCCTCGAAACGAGAGAGCGCGAGATCATAATATATACCCTGTGCAGAAAATGGCAGTAGTTGGAGCTGTCACATAAATTATCTGTTCAATATGTACATATAATCGCATTTTCTATCGGATTAAACTCTCTATTGACAGTGGGTCTTCTAAACAGGTAAATTTTCACTTTACTTTCAATTTCGTGTGACTTAGATGACAACCAAATTACCAGTTTCTAGGAAGATTATGCAGTGATGAACTTAACCTGTCAACTGTATCATGACGAAACTTCACAGATGATTCAATCTGCACCATCTCGTAATTTGCCTATGGTTTCATTTCTTGAGGCTTATGTGGTTATTGACTGATCTTGTTGCCTCATCTTGTGACCCTTATCATCATATTCATAACTACCTCAGGAACGTTGTTCAGCTTCGTTCAGTACTGTTCAGATTAGCCCTACAACTTACAAGACGTCTGAGTAGCTCCGGTCGTACGGAAATATAAATATATATACCTCAGGCTCAGACGTCTTGAAGGGCTAATCATGGCCTTGGGCATGAAGTATTACTGTAGTGTAAATGGTTACTAGTTGAGGCCGTTGTAATTTTACCAGCCCAGTTCAACATAAACCATGCACCTTACTCCTTAGCCCAAATTTTTTCAAATAGCCCTACAATAATCTTGCCTTAATCTGTTAATCATTCCTTAGTATCCTGTTTACTGTATAAGTTACTAGGTAGTGCAAGCATTTTCAGAAAATTTTATCAATCTATCTGCCGATGAGGGACAGGTTTTAGTGACACTAGCCCAGACAGTTTAGGGGTTGGACATCAGATTTGTGCCAAGTGGGCAGTGGGAAGTTGTCCATGCATCAGTATCATCTACTTTCATCAATGTATGCATATCAACTCACTATTGCCAGTGATGTAAAACCGTAGTGTTTCATTTGAATTAATGACTTTGTATTGACCCTCCCCTTTAAGCATTTAAACTCCCACCCCCACCCACCCACCCACCATCCAATGAAAAAAGACCTCCTCCACCACTGATCAGCCCTTGCTGACAGATAAATAATGAACAGTCCCTTACATTAATTGATCAACTGGGTGCATCTCATCTGAGTTAAGTGAAAAGAAAGCAGCTATAGAGGTTATGCTGTCCACCCAACAATGATATCAATACAGCCATAGTGATAGTGAGTACGAATGTTCCTTGACCTCCAGTAAACCAGTTGTACGCTAGATAAGCCAAGTCTCTTAAAACTAACCGTTCGTTTGTACCAATTTGCGCTTTGTATCATAATGTATAGGATCATATGTACAAGTTGTATAGAATGAAGAAGAACTCCAAAGAATGTATTGCTGGATCCTATGGAGGTATTGAACACTCCTTCTAATGAGGTATAAGTTATCTCAATCCCTTTCAAGAGTGCACAATATGGGTTATGTGATGGAGATAGTGCAAATCAGCATATTGCTCTGACCACAAATGAGAGCCATGATCCCAACAACAGCATTACAGTGAGAATGTGTTGTGAAACGGTGTTATGTGAGGCTGTGTTGCAATAGGGTGTGTTATGTGAGGATGTGTTGTGAGAGGGTGTGTTATGTGAAGATGTGTTATGCGAGGATGTGTTATGTGAGGATGTGTTGTGAGAGGGTGTTTTGTGGGAGGGTTTGTTATGTGAGGAGGTGTTGTGGGAGGGTGTGTTATGTGAGGGTGTTTTGTGGGTGGGTGTGTTATGAGAGAATGAGTTGTAAGAGGGGTCTTGTGTGCGGATGTGTCATGTGAGGATGTGTTGTGGGAGGGTGTGTTAAATCAGGTGTGTTGTAAGAGGGTTTGTTATGTGAAAATGTGGGAGAGTTTGTTATGAGAGGATGTGTTGTAAGAGGGTAAGTGTGTGAGGATGAGTTGTGGGAGGGTGTGTTATGTGAGGATGTGTTGTAGGAGGGTGTTATGTGAGGATGGTGTGTTATGTGAGGATGTGTTGTAGGAGGGTGTGTTATGTGAGGATGTGTTGTGGGAGGGTGTGTTATGTGAGGATGTGTTGTGGGAGGGTGTGTTATGTGAGGATGTGTTGTGTTGTGGAGGGTGTGTTATGTGAGGATGTGTTGTAGGAGGGTGTGTTATGTGAGGATGTGTTGTAGGAGGGTTTGTTATGTGAGGATGTGTTGTAGGAGGGTGTGTTATGTGAGGATGTGTTGTGGGAGGGTGTGTTATGTGAGGATGTGTTGTAGGAGGGTGTGTTATGTGAGGATGTGTTGTAGGAGGGTGTGTTATGTGAGGATGTGTTGTGGCAGGGTGTGTTAAGTGAGGATGTGTCATCAATATTTGGTCGGTATGAAGTCATTTGGATTTGATACACCTTTTGAGATAAGGCTGAATTGATGACCACTGAAATAAGCGCTCTTATTATTACTTAGTTGAAACATTTTGTCATTTTCACTTGTTGACAGATTACAACCTCTTGATTTTAATCTTGATGAGGCAAGAATTCATAAACGGTGTTGATCGGGACAATAACTATCAAGGTATGCTCCAAATTCACAGTGCCAGTGACCACATATCCAACAAACTATTAGACCACAAGCAAACTACACTACATGTAAGAAATAGGGAGTCTACTCAGTGATAACTTATGGTCAGTGTATGTGGAAGGATACATGACGCACTATCGGTCCGCCATCAAATCCTCTAATGTCCATCAGCGCGGGGTGTGTTGCGGTGGGGGTGGCGTCAGTTGCACCGACCCACGCCAGCCGAGAAAAGCAGGGGGCGCTGGACGCCAACGCGGATTGTGTGGGGTATGTGCAGGCGGGTGTGACGATTGTGTATTGATTGTACATCTGCGTTCATTCAGTTTGTGTGGAGACATTTTGTAGTTCATGCAAACACCGATTGCTAGCTATGAATGTCGTCATTGGTTGATATTTTCCCAAAAACGTTTGTAAACCATGTTTAATTGACCTACTTCTCTATAATACCCGCTTGACCTATATGTGCATTGAATGCAGTATGTTTTGCAACCTTCATACCAGCAAGCCTATTTTGGTCATTGGCTGCTGCGACTGATGGCATTGCCATTGATTTTCTGTCCAATAAGCTTGCCGAGGCCATGGAGACAGTGGAGGGTATTGTAAACAGCCGGTGCCAGGGCGGGTTGGGGTAGTTGATGAGGGCTGGTATCGTAAGCTCGCCAAGTCGGGCACGTCGCCATCGTCCCATACACGGCATTATTGATAGCAATCGATGGAGTCACTGGTGTTACGGGGTTGCTGATGCCCGCATTCGCGTGTAGTTGCCGCGTATACGTAATGTTGTGTAACGCTCTCAACTTCAGTCAAGTGCACCAAACTCGTCGTACTCGTTCTTAGCTCTGTAGGCTGCCGAGTGGATTCAGTGAAATACAACCAGATGGGAGATGCAGGGTCGCCGTTATAAGGTCAATGTATATGGTTGCTGGGGGCTGAATGTTTGAATGTTTATTTGTATGAAACCGTATGACGCGGATTAGTGCGTACTTCTATACAGTGGATGATGGTCACACCGGGTGAACATGTTATACCAGATGTAACTATATAGGAAGACATGCCTGTTTCACGCCAGCTCGTAGCTACTCTGGATCAATGTGTTCATTGTAAGGTAGCATGTCCTGTGTGATTTCGGGGAGTTGTTTACCACATTTTTTTATGGTTTGGTCGACCGAACGAGAGCGAGCGGAGAGATAGCAGATAGTAGTGCAGTGTCCGTGTTGTGGCTAATGCATCACAGCTTTCTCGGAAAGATATCTATGTTTTGCGCTGCTGACATTATTAATAAGCATCTGTTCATGTATGTCCTTCATTCACTGACTCATACCTTAGTTATTATCAAACCATATTTTGGGTTTAGGTAGAGATATTAGTTTTTAAGAAGCTTAGGCGTGTTGCTCCCTGATTTCTGGTCGTTACTTAGCAAAAGAATGAAATCGATATCTATGCCCTTTCCAGCTGTTATTCTATCTGGAGCCTCATCTCCTCCTGTGCCCTGCTCTCTCACTAATCAGTTAAAATGTGGAACCTCTAAGTCTTCCAGCTTTCCGACACCTTCCTCATAATAACCCTTCTTTGTCATCGGATCCGGCTCACTCAACATTCTCAATGACAATGCCAGTATCTGGCAAATCTAATTTATCTTTGATTTACTCGCTACATTGCTCGCTGCCACCATCTGCTTAAACCTCTACCTCACTGTACCTGGCCGCCTCTCGCTCGTACCTGTGGTACAATCGACATGACATGTATTGGTCTGGCCTCTCGTACGATGTTGGTGCTGCGGGCGGGCTGCATGAGTGTTGAGAGTAATTCAGTGTTGATTTAAGGTGGGTTGGCTGGTGGAATGATGCCCCAAGCTGAACAGCGCCTGCTCTTGGTAGCAACTCAGTAACAAGAAAAAACAAATCAGGGTAGCGTTAAATGAAGAAGAAGTTTGCTAATGGTGCTCGTATAACGCGACTATAATGCTTAGTCCTTTGTTTAGTTCTCTCAGTTACCAGGTCTTACGAACCACTGAAACCCTGGTATAGAGCCAAACGTTGTGAAAGTCATTTTGGCGAACCACCAACTGCCTGGTCGTTGTTATAATTCGTAAGATTACTATTATGGTGAATTTCCTTTATGAAGCTGGTGAATATATGTTTGTTCCCCGTGTGTGTAGGTGTGAGAGGGGGATGGGGGAAGTGACACAGCACAGCAGCCTGGACCTCATGTTGGGAGACTTGGACTGCAATGACAACACACCTGTCCTGCAGCCCAACTCCAATGCACAGGTAAGATAAGCATGATAATCTGGCATTGAGTGTATGGGTACATACATACATACATACTTACATACATACATACATACATACATACATACATACATACATACATACATACATACATACATACATACATACATACATACTTACATACATACATACATACTTACATACATACATACATACATACATACATACATACATACATACATACATACATACATACATACATACATACATACATCATTTATTTATTTATTTATTTATTTATTTATTTATTTATTATTTATGTATATATACAGCGCTCAAAATGAACGGTCCCCAGCTCACCTGAGGCAAGAAACTATTGAATTGAGCAACTGTAATATAGTCGCCGAAGCTTTCGTCTTTGGGCGACTGATTTTGTTTATCGCAAATATGCGTTTTGCTTGCAAATCCATAAGCCTCATTGAATTAGCACCCGCCATTTATAAACATTAAGGAAGCAAACCAGAGAAAGTGTATTTGTTATGGGCAGGTATCCACAGATTGTCTTAATTTGTGTTATATATTGCTGTTGACAGCGCCACTAAAATTATATACTTAGTGGCCCAAACACTAGCTTTTGCACCATCAATCATCTCAGCTGAGTTTCTAGCGCTGGATATAAATATATGTATGGAGTGAGTGAGTGTGTGTCTGTGTGTCGGTGTCATGTTGTAATGCCTTATTGAAATGCATCAGCTGAGGGGGAACAATAAGTAGTGTGTTGTCTCATAATCCCTCTTCATAGACCTGTAGACTACACACCTACACTGCAACTGTACAACCCTCACAGAGAGCAGACACTGTGTTTGTATTGGATAATTACTCCGTTCAGGTTTAGAGCATCTGGTGAGTGATGACATACCACCAGTTATCAAGAAGAGGCTCGTTGTAGTATATGCCTCCCAGCCCACCAAGTTGGACTTGTTTGACAGTTACACACTCAATACACGGCTACCGTCAGATCCCGGAGTTTCCTATGTTAGGTCCCGGCAGGGCAGATGCGATGGGAACGTCGAGTCATCGCCTGATTCTGTGCGTAAGTCTGACTCATCAACACAAGAGAGGCGTACAGTGTTCATACGTCTTCTAGACCTGACAGAAGGATAGAGGCTGTCTGCCGATGGTTAGTCGGTTTGTTGAACGTCTACCGCCTTTCCTCGGAGGAAAAGAGCACGATGTCAACAGTTACGCTTGTGTAGCGGCTGAGACGTCGTTACTGACGCATTGTTGCTGCGAGGGACCGGTATGGGTGAAGTGGAGCGGGCGAGATGGTGGTATTTGAGGGGTGGGGGGATGGGATCTCGTGATGAATTTGTGTTTGTATTATGCCATAACTGCACTGCCTACATACCGATGTAGCATTCTCCAAACAGCAATATGGCACAATGACTAGGACATATTCGGCCGCTTACCAATGATTGACATATTATCAGTCGATTGGTCCATGACTTTTTGGTCGAGTTGATGAGGCTGGTGTGTTATGATAGCCTCTCAGCCTCCAACTGACTCAAACCAGGCGCCAGATTGTCCCGTTCCCCGGGCCCGATAAGCGGTCTATTCCACAACTAGGCGGCATTGGCTGCCGGGCAGCGAACAAACCTTACTGCTTGCGTCAGGTTTTTTGCCTCTTCGTCCCGCTGGTAGATTTTGCTGCCTCTTGGTGTTGCATCTGGCGTTCGCCTGTTTGTATTCTCCACGAAACAAAATGGCTGTTATCTGAAAAGGACATCCTGGTGTTCTTCGTTTGTGCCTATTACGTAATTTGGTTTGGTTGGAGTAAATATGGTCAGATTTTATGAGTTGTTTCTGAAGGTAGGTCCATTACATTGCTCTTGTGTAAGTCAACCATGATTCCTTGTGTCATATTCCGTCCGTAACGTATTTGCATTTTAATAGAAGTTCTAGTGTAGTAGTGATGGTGTGAACAAAATGTCATATTGTAAGTCACATGCTTATCATGTTTCAGTTTGATGTGACCTGACTTGTCTTTCGAAAAATGTAAAAGTGTGTGCTGTGTGGTCGATGTGGTAGTTTAAGGGACATGAAGCTGCAGTTTATTCATGGTGCTTATGTGGTAGTACTGTCATCATTGATGATTTTTGTTGACAGCATCACAAGACTCAGACTGGACAGGAGTATGCCACAAATAAATTGATGAAGAACCCATCCCCTAATCGCCCTCCCAGTGGCACCTCCACCACGTCTGACCTCCAGGGGGGTGCTGGCGGGGGAGCAGTCCCTGGACAACAGCCCTATTCACCAGATGACACTCTTAACAATGACTTCTTCTATGATGATGAATTTGCTGTGCCTTTTGATTGTAACTTGGGTGAGATCGGGAGTGATAGTCTGTTGGATTCTGTTGAGCTAAATGAGCTACTGCACTTCTCTGCCCAGCACACAAGTGCTCATGGCGGCGATGATAACCGCATCTGGCGCTCTCCACGTATGGCTACATCCAAATCTGACTCGTGTCTCTACCATGCAGACTGCTCAGAGGACTCTGAGAAAGAAATGTCCACCAGTGAGAGGGAGTGTGGAACATCCAGTGAGCTATCAGATTTTAGGAATGAGCCTCTGTTTTCCTCAGCTCCAGGGATTGAGACTGACGATGAGCTAGTTTTCTCCATGCAGGCAAATGACAGTTTAACTGCTGATGAGTTCACTAACAGCTACGGCAAGGACAATGCCAAGTACTGCTATGACTGGCGTGCCAATAAGGATCGTTATATGCTGTCATTTGATCGCAGTCCCACCAAGCAGTCAGCAGAGAATGTGCTAGAGACATCAGACACTCGGCCTCCTGCCTTCACAAGCTGGGCCCAGAAGAGTGCCGCTAGCTCATGGGGATCACATAATAGCAAGAAGGACATGTCTCAGTCTGAGAAGGACTCTTCTCAATCAGACACCCTCACTCCAGGTGCCATCTCCAACAAGAGCTCTTCACCTGACACATTTACATTGGGAGCATCGACAAAATCAGGTTCCCTTGGTAACAACAGCCCCATGACAACCTGGCGGAATATTAAGGCAGTTGACAGCGACAGTTCGTTGACCACCTGGAAGACTGTGAAAGATCAATCAGGGGCAGGCAACGCCAGGTGTAAGAGCCTGCCAGCGTTCAGCACCCAGGAACCTGCTCAGGTGGATGTTGTTTCTCTGTCAGCTGAAAACCAGCCTAAGGAGTTCTCTGCTCCATTGTTAGAAATGTTCCAGAGGGAGAGATCATTAAGTGGAGGTAAAGAAGAGGGTTCAAGCAACGAAGCAATGGTGTCTCCCCATTCACTAGCCCAGTTGATGGGTACCTGGAGTGTTTCTCCTATCAGCATGAGTGGTGAACAGGTGTCTGTTACAGAATCCAATGTGAGCACAGGGGACATTGTGGCAGGACCTCTGGTCAGTTGGAACACAGTCAAAGATCTGACGGCTGTGGCCAAGGCTGTAAAACCCAACTGCACTGAGCTGGATGAAACTAAATTGATATCCAAGCTGAAGATCCTGGTGCAGCAGGATGCATCCAGCCAGATCCACCCAGATGAACCGCTCACTGGATCAAAGATGCTCTCCCCAAGCCCTCGCAAGAATAAGTTCAAGGATCTAGGAGTCCAGTTCCCTCCCAGCCTTCGTGACTGTGCCATACAGACATCCCTGGAGGAATCTGTCTTGAAGGGTATGAAGTTGAAAAATCAAATGGTTAACAAGTCTATGCAGACCTCCCCCAATCAGCCCAACAAGTACTCATCTTACAAGGATCTGCTGTTACATAAGCCTTTACCATGTCAACTAAAGGACTCCGTTCAAATGTCTAGTCAGGGTAGATGTCGCATGGTACGCAGTGCTTATTGTCTCAAAAGCGATTTACCTGATTTGAGTTTTCTCAAGAAGGCTAGTCCTAGTCAGTCGACAATACCTCGTCGACCCCTTTCTGCTGTCAATGCCTTTGTGCCAAATAGTGTTCCCAAACCTAAACGCAGCTTTAGTGCTGGAGATGTTAAGAAGAATAGTTCCCCTGAAACAACATCAGAACACAAAGATACAGGTTCAGTTAAATCACGGTTACAGAGCACACACATCACCAGTGTCTGTAGTTCTACTTCCTCGGGTATAGATCCTGGTTCGTCTGAGTCGCAGTGCAGTGCATGTAGATCTGCCTCTGATCCAGACTCCTGTCGCCTTATGTATTGTGCCAGACATTCAGCATGTAATTCTAGTTCAGAGGAGGACTTTAGACTGGCTATCCAGGCCGGACAGGCATCACGGGGAATCAGGCAACCGAGACGTACCAATACACCAGCAGCATCCACTCCCAGAGAAAAAGGCACCTCGGTCAGGTGCCTTGCCTGTGAGGAAGGCAAGTCATCTGACCATCACATGATCTCCTCCCACCCGGCATACAGAGAACCTCAGTATCTCACCAAAGGATCGTCCATTAAAGACGTGGAGTATCTCATGATATCTCCAGTGCGGGATTCCCAGCCATCATGTCAGTGTTGGACGGCTACAGAGGCTCACCACAAACACAATACACATGCAAAACACAGAAGCTGTCATATGGATGAGTATCTCTACGTCAAACGCACCCCTCTCAAGTCCTGCCTTGTCAAGCGACGCAACAAATCAAGAAATCCTGTACACTTTAAGCACAGGTCATGGTCAGACCCCTCTGATGGTACTGTGTTGAAGTACAGTCAGGATGGGCAGATCATCTACCAGCTGGTGACACCTGGTGATGGATCGCGTAACGATGACAAACAGAAGTTGGAGACCTCCCTACCCATAGAGGCTCTTCTCGATCAGATGGAGGCTAAAGTCAAGAGGTTGAGTTTGACCCCGCTGGATAATAGATGTGATACCCCAACACCCACCAACCCCCTACCAGGGATTTCAACACCCCCAAACTCACCCAATCAGATCCCTCTCCCACAGTGTATGTGTGGAACAGCCCATGCTGTTCTACACTGTTCGGCTGTATCACCACCTACCCCTCAGGATGCCATGCCCCCCTGCCGCACCAAGAAGAGCGTTAGTTTCTCTGAGGAGATCTCCTACCACAGCCCAAGTCCTAATGCCAGCCCCAGGAAGACGACTGTGCTTGTGGACCCCGACAGTCCAGATGCTTGTGCTGATACAGGAGAGATTTGTGCTCGGGAACATCATTGTGATGGCCATAACACCTTCCATGTCCTCAAGAAACGACCTTTCTCTTTCCCTGGAGGTAACTGTCTTGTACAACTTGAGCTTGTTCCTCACTTGATTAATTCAATAGTTTAGTTTCAGCAAACCTTTCTATACAGTACCAACACTGCTGAAACCACCAAATACATAATTGTGTAATTTCATCAAACTTACTGCATTGGTAGTATTGTATATTTAGCAGAATCCTTTAATTTGTATTCCAGTCAAAGAGAGCTAAAATGTCATTGACTGGCTTGGGGAAGGTTTGATTTGTACTTGTTTGTACTTGACAGCCCTGAATAGCATGCGACATGGAGAAGGAGGTGCTCTGGCCGGCTGTGAAGATGCTCCCTCTGACTTCTCAGTGTCTCCTGCACCAGCTGCAAAACTCGCCCCCATTGTACAAGCTGACACAGAAATGGCCCAGAAGAGAGGTACAGTTCCACGGCACTGTTTAGGTGTCGTTTGATTTTATATGTCCTGTGCTTCATAAGTTTGGTGTTACTATCTCAGTTGACCATCTGTTTGTATCCCTGCAGAACTAGCATACAATGTTATGCAGGGAGCCACAGTTATATCAGAATACTTCAGTCAGGCATGCGACATTGATTTAAGGGTAGGCTATTGCTCTAAATGTTCACTCCACTTAAATTCATGCCAACTTGCACATGCATGGCAGTGGCTAGTCAATGACCAAAGGTTTTGAGATATCATCACTGGTGCAGTCTCTGTTTGGTGTTGATGTAGGCGCAGCTGGCGAGCAGTGGGCAGCACACTGAGACAGGCAAGCTGGTACTGAGGCATGTGTGTGCCCCTGTTTTGGCACTTGTCATGGATGGACTCAACACACACATACCTAGCATCTTTGGCAAGGTGCAGAACTCTGTTTGGTCACTGGTACTGGACTCAGCTCAGCCAGGTGTGTGGCAATGAGCAATAGATGCTCTCTTTATGTCTACCTGCATTATTTATTTCTATACCATCTGTTTACAAGACCTCACAGGTGTACTGAATTTGCAGGTCGATCACCTCGCCTCCTCCAAGAGCTGGTTGCTGACCTCAAAGGACTAGTTATTCTAGATTCTACTTGGCTCAAGTTCAATGCCTTTATATTTGCCCTCCTAAAGTAAGTAATTGACATTCATGTAAAACCCGTGTCAGGTCTGTTGTAGGTGTCGTATATGTTATGATGAAAACACCTGTTTTGTACTGATCATAGCCACAAGGCACTGGATTACTGGCTGACATACATACAGCATTCGGAGAATCTTCTGGTTCGACACTACTCTACGGATGCAATCTTACGTCGGGCATCGACAGCCTCCCCATGGCGCCATCTACTGCTGGAACTCAGCTCCACACTTCAGCCTTTAGGTCAGATCTCCTGGTGCCTTGAGTATGACTTTGAAGTACGTTTGGCTCGGGAGAAGCAGCAACAACAGCTAGCACAGTACTTGTTACAAAAGCATAAGATGCGCATGAGTCAGTCACAAGACATGCAAGTTTCTCTCTTGGGGGACACGGCTGGGCGACCTCACCAGCCACTTGCCCCAACACGCCCCATGGGTTCCCCCATACCTTCCACCAGAATCACTGGCAAGTTCTTGCCACCATGTGAGGCTGCTAAGCTGGCCCAACAGGGTCCCTTCCATGGGTTGATGGGTTCTACTGCAAGTGACACTAGCTCAATCAGTTCCTGCCCCCCAGGGGTCTTCCACAACAGCTATCTGAGTGACACAAGCTCCATCGGTTCTGGGCCTCCTACGGTGTTCACGTCAAGCTTTGTGTCTAGCCATGAAGACTCGGTGATGTCCATGTCACGTCACAGTCCCATCACTGTGATGCGCAACAACAGCATTCTCTTGCCAGGCATGGACACGAGTCCAGAAGAAGAGCAAGTCAGTGTGAGCAAGAGAATGTTACGCCCTCTGTCCCTTCCTTCTTGTCCTGAGAAGGTATACAAGAAAGGAATCACCGAGTATCACTTCAATGCTTCAGACACTCCCCAGTCCTGCCAGCTCCGCACCTCCCAAGAGGCACTGCAAGCCCTCACTGAGCACAGAGAGATATTTAATGATGATGGTGTGCCAAAGCTCAAAAGCCAGTCTCACATTGAGTTCAAGATCCCTGGAAGTCGGCCTGCCTGTCGAAGTGACAGTGAGCCGTTGGGACTAGCTTCGCTTGGCATCTCCCCTGCCAACCCTTCCCAAGATTCTCAGCAATCAAGTCTAGTTGTACGTGGCAGAAGTGCTTTGCGACGAGGCTGGAGTACTTTCGGGCCAAGGCTAATCAGCGTGTTTGATAAACTTCTGTTGTCAGACACAAAGAATAGCAAGGCATCGGAAGGGAATGGCCCTGATTCGGTTGACTCTTCATATTCCGAAGAGAAGTCCAATCAGGGTCTGGCGGATGGGGATAAAGATGCTACGCCTGTAATATCACGGGCATGCTCCCTCGACACGGCCATGCAGCAAGCTGAACACATTACTCCCTTAAAAACTACAAAACCAAGGTCAGTTCCAAGTTTCTCACATACTTGGCAGGCCCTTCATCATATATTTTGTCATGATTCTCTACTCCTTATTTTGCTTAGATTATTGTTAAAAGTATTTAAAGCCTTAACATATGGTGCAAAATTGATTAGGTTCTCCCAGTTACCTAGAATAATTATTCTGGCCAGATTTACACCTGATTGGATAACATGCATGAATGGTTAATTGACCGGTTTGTGTTTATATGATTACAGGTGTGTGGAAACGCTTTGTCATTATGTGGCCTGCCAACCTGACCAGCTGAGCTTTGAGAAAGCTACTATCTTAACTGTACTGTCAGAAACAGATCCTGATTGGCTGCTCTGTTCGCATGACAACAAAAAGGGGATGGTTCACAAAGCATGTGTGAAAACGTCTGTGAAGAAGCCAAGTGTTTAGAGGAAACTTCCCATTCACATTATACTTCCCCATGCCTCAGGCAACATAATACGTGGTTCTATTCCATGTTAATGAAAGTTTGTCGACTGGCTCTTGATTATGTTTGTGCTTCTTCTCCCATATTTACTGATCAGTGGATGTTTTTTGCAGACAATGTCGATGTGTATGGATATGTGTGTTCAAGTAGGCTGCTTTTTGCCCATCTTATCTCAAAGTTAAAGATTCTTTCAATTTATGTTACTCATTTTGTCAGAAATGTCCCACTGTGGATAATGAATCCCACCAAATGGATACATCTTTCAGTACTTATTGACAAAAATGAAACACCTTTTTATATCAGTGTGCAATAATGTGCTCTATGCTAGTCGCAGTTTACTGTTTGTTGTGTTCAACATGGCTATGATTATACTTATTTGTCCAATCACTTATACAGTCATATATTCAATATATACTTTGTATCCTTATGACACTATTGTGGCATCCCATGGAGATATTGTTGTGTAAGCTATTTCCTCTTGATGTGCGTATGTATTTAAAAGAAAAACGTAACATGACAAACGAATACGGTACCCATGTTATTGTGTTGGTCATTTTGACATTATTGTGCCTGTTATTTACTTGTTTGATGATTTTTAGCGTTTATTCTTAGCTAATTCATTAGTTTGAGGAGTGGTTTTCTAAGTGTATAGCCAATGTATCACCTCTCAGATTGCCTAGCTTCTATACTGCCCATAAACACCATGTATTGAGAATAGATCTATTACATAATAACAACGTTAATGGCTTTCTGTATGACTGTGTGCTATACCAATTCTACATCAGTATTACTGGCTAAGATATGCATGCTGATGTATCCTGGATGAAATGGGCGGTTGTAATTAGCGGAGGGTTTCATTCGCTACAGACATAAAATCTACTAGTCTGATATCAACACTGCAATATCAGCATGGAAATTTTCTTGTTATTGCTTCACTTCAGTAATAATTGGCACTGTTTTTAGCTTTACTAAGTTATTGGTATATTAAATCTTAGCATGGACTTTTTTGTCATGTTTCTTCATGTTTATGGTTTATTTTGTTTTTATTGATGTCAGGCATGGACAAGCTTCATACTGCAAATTGTTATCAATGCAAAGATTTGCATTTAGAAGAATTACAAACTTTATTTTATGTTTGTGTGAGGCTGAAAAACTTTTCTTCTCGAGTACTCAATTAGTCTGGGAAATTTACATGACTTAATATGGAAACCAAACAAAAAGAGGAAAAAGCCTTAATACAATGTTTTAGTTTCTAGTCATTTCCCTTTGGTGCTGTGCTGATTATGGTTTTGAATTCATTGCAAGTGTAAATTAAAATGAAAGGAAGCATTGCCCATTGTCAAATTTGTTCACTTTTTTTTTAAGCACTCCGGCACTTAGCAGCTGTGGGATTTTTTTTGTCTGGTTTATTTATTATGACTGTGCAATATTGTTATCATTATGTGATTTACCAACTATGCTAGAGTTTTTGGTGTACTACAGCTGAAATCTACAAGAATACATTTCTTTCCGTTGGTCGTCAATGTGTAGCTTGCTGATGTGTCAACCGAAATAATTACAGTCTTGTACAATATTTGTGGACACAGTATGAAATCTGCTGTCTTCTCTTGGAAACTTTATAGAATGACCATGTATGGAATTACTACAGAATACACAAGAGGTATTATGTTTGAATACATTGATTAACCATTACACACAAAGATCTGTGTAGTTAACCTGTTGCCCTCACTGTAACAATAAATTTCCTGTAGATTTCAAACAAATTTGTAACATTTCTACAAATGTCACACAAAATGCAACTCGCTGATTGGGATAAGTTTATATAGTTGTCACAGTCCACCCCACATTGAGGACAACAGCATTACACTACAGGGCAGTCAACACTAGGCGTTCTGTACCACTTGTTAATTTCATCTATACCACTAAAGAAAAAGGATTTTGTCAAAGATTAACTAATCAGAGATCAAAACATTCATTAAAAACTTAAAGGAAAACATGAAGGCAAAACAGACATTTATTTCAACTAATTTTCTGTTGAAGTGTAATTATCACAAGTACATGTGGCATAAAAAGCTCACTTATGTGACTGACATGGGTAAATGCAAGCCATAAGCCTGTCACGAATGTGGTCTTTGCATTTTCTACATGTTAAAATGGTTAAAACAAAGTTAAATTATGACAGCAAAGTAACAAGTTATTTCTTCTAGAAGAGCAACAACAAAATGTTTACAGAGTAATGACAGGGTGAAAAGTCAAAACAATGACCTATAAACTACCTGAGGGTATACCTACCCTCAACGACAATGCCCACTACATACTGTATGAAAGATCACTAATACCTTCATGAATACTAAAGACAAGAAGCATTGTGCCAGAGAGAACATTGTCACCGGGAGTCAGACATGCTAGATACAGGCACAACTATGACACCACAATGCCAATACAACAGGGTAACCTGCACCAAAAGACAGCATTTGGTAACTACTAGGAACAAGTGTGTCACCTAAGAAGGCTATCATATAGACAGATGGAGGTTGGGATAGCAAGCATGGAGCTATCACTCCATTTGCTTAGCACTGAACAACTGGAGAGTACATCGAATAAGAACTCGGTCAATACAATCTCCTCATATGTCAGACAATGGCACAAATTATACTTGGTTTTCCATAATGACCATTCTGTGAGCAAAGATATATTCCAATACATTGCCACCAAAGGACAAAGCACACAAGAAGTCAGGCCTTCACTACCATAACCTGTCAAAACACATATCATTTCATTTTGAGAAAAGAGGAAAATTTAATGACACAAAAAGCATACATAAAGCTAATTATGAGATGTTATAGGAATACAAGATTTATGGCATAAGAAGGGCTATTAATGTTCTAAGCTACAACAGACGAGCTACTACCAATGCTTCCATGCCCAATGCTATCATACTCATTCAATCAGCAAGCCTCATGCATCCACCTATAACACCATCCACGTGTAAGCATCAAAAAGGCTGCTCATTCATCATACATCTTAAGATATTTCATTACCAAATGTTATTTCATTCAGAAGATTCTCCTAACCAAGTTATTTGAATCTTGACACAGCATCCAAAAAGCCCAGTAGCTAGCTAATCATAAATCATGATCTGTTCAAGTTTGTAATTGAGCTAGCTTTAAGCTAGCCCAGTAGCTGTTGAGCCAAAATTTGACAGGGTATGGATTTCTCTGGCCCCGAGCATTTGCTGGCAAGCTGAATCCAATCCAATTAAATTTAGCATTTACACAAGCAGTCAATTGGAATACAATTCGATCATGATGGAATTTGAAGCTTCCTTTCTCGTGAATATAACAACAGAGAACTAGGATGCTTCATGATGACAAGCACATAGGTGATAAGTTGAAAATAAGCCCTGTATGTGTGCTCATTTGTACAAAGGACTTGCTGCTATATAAGGCTCCATATGGCAGCCACTAGATGTTATGGTTCAAAGTATTCAAGAGGACAGACAATAGCTGGTGCAGAGACAGCATGCTGAAGTCGCTGACAGGTGGTGCTGGCATCTGGCCAGTGACTGAGGGGTGCACACTGACCCTGACTGCACTCGGTCCTAGTGAAGGCTCAGCAATTCCACATCAAAGACTAAGGTGGAATTTGGCGGAATAGTGGTTGGCAGTCAAGGTTAATTGTAAAAAGAGAACATTCCCAAACAATAGCATATGACAATTGGAAATCCAAAGAATCCACATATATTCCCAATCGCAACATCTTTAGCCCCAAGTACATTTCATCCCTTGTAGCCATACAAGTCACATGATATACTGTGTGAATTGATATTGTGAATATATCCCAGGGTATGTCAATATTTGTGAGACGTAATTGGCTTCACTTGATATCTTGTTAATAACATCTGATATATATTCACCAAACAAGCCATTATAAACTTCCTTTTTTTTCACACTTTCTGACTTCACAGCCTTACTTGCTGATCCTAAAGGGAACATAACTGTTCATAAAGTTTGACCATTGGCTCAAGAAAACCTTGTCAAATAAAGCTAAAAGCTGGAAAGTCGGCTTGCTGAGAGCCCAGCACAAAGGATATGCTCCAGGGAAACCTCGCGAGCCGTACGCGTAGTCAGGCGTGCATGTCAGCTTGGATCTCTCTCCCAAACTCATCTGCATGCAAAATAGATGTCATAATGGGATATAAACATCTAAATGATGAGATCTTTAGTTTCTGGACAAAACAGGAACATAGATTGGGTTTTGCATGCCAGCCATATTTTCATGTTGCTAAGGGAGGGCATTTTGAACCTTTGGACCACTTATCTATTACACTCATAGTCATGTTAAACAAGACCCATCTTAAGATAATTATTTTTGACACAGGGTCTTCCCTGAATTTTATGTGGTCCCTAGATCTTTACAATGACGAGCCAGACTGGCCAATAGAACCAGTTAGAATATTCCTAAAAAAGCACCAACCGAATTTTAAGAGAGTATAAGATATAAAACACTTGGCATCTTTGGAATGTTGACATTCTGTTTCATCATTTGCTCAGTTTTGTGTGGTAAGTGATGAAATATTAAAGGCATCACAATCATTTTTTTTCTTTTGCAATAAACAGTCTAATATTAGGCGTAATTGGACCCAAATGGCAGCAGAGTCAGTCTTGGCATCAAAAGATGCACTCGTGGCACTATAAGACCATTAAGATATATCAGCATATATCATGAAAAGAGCCAATCAGAACATAGCAGGGAAGGTCAATAAAGCAATCTCACTCACCCTCCGTATCCCCTCATCCCAACCTGTACACACAAGACACCAGAGGTGAAGACACACGTCATGACAATCAAGAAAAAACAAGGTTTTCCCATAAATGTCATTCATGATTTAAAGTTGCCACTTAAAGTTACTTAAAAGTTTCCATCATAAAGATTATATTAGCAAAAGATAAGAACACATATCTCACTGACATCTTACCCTTAATAACTTCATTCCGACCAATTCGAAATTTAAATGGTGTTCCCCTGTCTCGAGATGAATCAAATTTCTTCCCATCTGGAAATGTACCTGCAGAGATGAAAAGACAAGTTTATGTATGCTGGCCACACTATATGAATGTAACACAGACATCAATATAATAGTTCACTCAGGGATGGGACAGTGATAGGAGTGATTCTCACCAGTGTAGTGAACTGATACAGCCTGGCCATCCTTAGGATAGGTACAATCTGAGGCGGAAAACAGATCACAATTAATTATTAATCAATTTTTTGGGGCAGCACAATATTTGAATCCAACACAAGACCTACATGGTAAAATACCCTAACAAATCATTGGAATACTGATATAGAACCAAACTGTGTCATTTGTGCAGTATACATTTTCCATTCAATAACTATTTCACTGAAGTATTAAGTTGGACAAAGCAAATATCTGGTGACATAGCCCTACAATACCTCACAGGTAAAGATTGAGACATGGGAATAGCAAGAAGATTGCATCGTTTGTCTGAGAAAGCTCGGAGCAATACACCACCATACTTCCATGAAACTTTCATCGGTTTCACTTAAATTCTGAAACCTAGAATTTCCCCAATGTCCTGTTTTCATGCATAATGTTGTAACATGATAGCCACCAATGTCACCACCATCTCAGTTACACGAATAGACCTGTTTTTTTGGTAGATATTGCTTTTATCATATAAATTGTGCTTGGAAACATTTTATAATTGATTTGAATAAGTGCATTTGTAGGCTCGACTACAAATCTCATTTCAATTACATATTACTCTCTCATTGCTAAAAAATGCTCCTATAGGTTTCTTAAATCATGACTTAAGATTTTTCACTAAGCGCAATCACATCCCCACAATGGATCTCATTTCTGCATGACCCGTACTTGTAACCAGCATACTTGGTAAGGAATGAAGTTTTTACCAGAGCAATAGCTGGTTTGTAATAAATCAATGTGTCAGAGTGACACATTTAACACTTGCAAATGAGAAGTTGGTTTATCAGAAAACACTGAAAATATTGTAACTTTATTGGAAATTAAACATGCCTTACACATTTATATTCTATAAAATCTTGCTGTCAGTCTATATTCATGTATATATCATGTTGGTCTAATAGATGACCATAGCAAACCCCATAGCTTATGCCTACATGTTTTGAAATAGAATTAAAATGAGACTAGTGGCAGGCTGAAACCAGATATATACAAAATGGATAATGAAACTTCTGACCATGTGACATAATGGTCATTGGAAGGAAAACCTGTGAGTTATACAACCCTGGACATAAAGTTATACAACCCTGGACAAAATTATTTTGTTGAATTTGGGTAATAAAGACTCATGAAGATTATCTTATGGATGGTTATTTATCTATGTATTCATTTCAAACCTAAAATAATTACACTAGTCTCATTTTCACACTTTATCTGAGCACATAAGCGGAATATACCGGTTTTGCAATGGTTCGCTGCTGAACCAACACGCTGAATGTCATCTACGTTGGTTGTCGGGATAGGTAGCACTCTGGGGGGGGGGGGGGGGAAACTTAAGTGTATAGAGGTAGTATACATATGCCGCGCAACGGGGTAAGTTTTTTCGGCCTCTCGACTTGTACGATGGGTTTTATTGGGCCTCATACTTGTACGACGAGGTATGATTTTCAGATTCAATCCGTATAACAGGTTTTTTGGGGGCTTCGGTTTGTACAGCGGGGTATGTTTTCTCTTCCCATATGGAAATTTTCTTCCGGGATTTCCCACCGATCGTTGACGGCTGCGGGCGCTGTTTACATGTTACTGATATTCAATAGTCTCGCCTTCAGGTCTGGGCGAGCTTAATATCTTGAATTGGACAGGCATCCCAGATTTGGGATGCTCCAATCACAAGCCATGTCTCTCGGTCACTCTCTGATACTTTTAAGTCGTTGAATCTCATTGGTCAGTTCTACAAGTTCCGAAGAACTTGTCCAACCGGTGGAGTGATTTTTATGAGCCGGGCACACATCCTATAACACTCCGATTTGTTGTTTCACGCTGAGTGGCACCGTTAATCACACAGTCGGCGAGAGAAGCAGTAAACATACTATCGTGCAGCTAAGCATTAAAGCATTTGTTGTGGTGCCAATTTGAACTTTTGAGATGCCCCATAATTCCAGAAGACATTCAATGTGTTCTCATTGGACGCAGACCACTACAATGTCCATGACGTCACATAGAACCGAGGGTGCGTATCACAAGCCAGACACGCGCAATTAAGGTCAATCCGGGTCACAACCTTTGCGTTGATTGGTCACGAAGATTAACGAACGTGTCTAATGAATATTCGGACGCGCCAATTTAAGACCTTATCTTTTCGTAGACTCTAGGGCGAGAAGCGTAGCGGAACCCCTGGAGTCTGGGACGCAGACTAACCTTGTACGACGGGGTATGCTTTTTGCCATTTTCAACTTGTACGACGTGTACGGGTTTTCGAGGTCCCGCGGAACACCCCTATCCGAGTTAAGGCCAAGTGCACCACCCCCCCCCCCCCCCACCCCCACCCCAAAACCCACCCGGGGTAGCGCTACTCACTGACTCGGGCCAGTCTGACAGCTAACCACTGACAATGCCAATGGATGTGAATACATGTTCCATGTAAGTGCAATGCCAATATATTTACTGTCGCCTGTTTGGATAATTTCTTTATCCACCCCCATTTCCTCCTTGAGGCTCTTGTAACCCTTGAACGCACAAATTTTTTGGAGTTATTTAGCCGGTGTTACTGCTAAAATGGCAATGGGCTCCAGGTCACTGACCAACAAGGCACGTTATAGGCCCCTAGCGGTGCATTTGGATTTTCGCACCAGCTGGTTCTTCCCAACGCATTTGTTTTTTACCGAGTGTTCCATTAGAACGTGCAGCAACTTTGACACAAACAGCATGGCAACTATTTTGGGAATCATGATGGAATTAAGAGTTTTCACATTGAGATAAATGCATTAATGGTTTATAGGAACCATCCTGTGTAAAGTTGGTGAACAAATAGCCCCGTTGGGGTGGAGTTATACATTCATTGTCTATGTAAAAGTCCTGTAGCCTGAGTGTAGGGCTAGCGAACAAAAATGCATAGACATTATCTTATAAAAGCTAACATATTTGAATCACTTGGACATCCGAAGTTGTAATTTCCCCTCCTGGTTCAGCCTACATGATGTAGCCTTTTATATACATAAAAAATGAATACCCTATAAACTGTCTATGCTGATGGCATGCACTGGCAGATTGGCATATTCTGTCACCGTAAAAATATAATTTCATCAAATATTTCAGGTAATACGTAACTTACATCATAGATTGATGAGTATTATTCATGCTCAATGAAACAGTTTGCTGAAAATTTGGAATATGTCTATAGACCCATATGAAAAAAAAAGAATCTGCCCTTCACCAACACTCATGATTGTGAGTTAAAGTTTACATAGATGAACAATATTTACAAGAATGCTTTTTTAAAAACACGTTATTGCATCCTAACCGATGAGTGTCTAAAAATGCAATTATCGTTTTACATTTTAACATCAGCTCTCGGCGAAATTCCGTGTCATGAAAGAATAAGTTGAAGTGAATGATCATAATGTTGCAAATTGTCATAACGTTATCTATGAAGATTAAATTGCAAGAATACGGCTTCGTGTGATATAACGCGCGCGTTTTATTGTTGTTCGACGTGTCCGCTCGTTTATCGACTCGCTCATCGTTCTCAAATTTAATATGATTTATATGTGCTTTCTTCTCTGCGAAAGTTTGAAAGTGTTTTGCGTTGAACTTATTTCTGTCTCTAAATCATCATGATAGCTGTTTGGGTATGCCATAATAGAATCATTCAAGGAAGAGTGAGTCTATTATCGCTCATTACCAGTACCCTGGTAACGCCCGTTCTATTGTTCTGTTGCCTTGTAGTCATGCAGAATATTTTTGATCGTGTCCGAAATAAACTGCCGTTCATTTCTCGCTGCGTGAAATTAATTTCATATCATTTCTCTGTTTTTCACTATTTATGCATCAAAACAAAAAATGCTTTGACAAGATTAATAAGTTGAATTTGAATACTATTACTAGACACAAACCCACCTGTCGAAACGATACCGTGTCATAAATCATCCCAGTCATTACGCCTCCATGACAAACTGCCATGCACCACCATAAGGGAGCTTCGTCCCGGTCGGGGTGTTATGAGGGCATTTCCTGACGACCATGAGGGCATTTAGACATTTCAAGAATGCTATCAATATACGCATGCCAGTTGCTAACTACATTTGTTCACGTCATATGAGCATTCGCATCATAGGAATATGACACCATATGGATATTGCCAAAAACATACGCACAGACTTTTTTGACGAGTATCAACAAAATCAGTTTTAACACAATAGGCATGGCTAAAAACAATAAGTAATATGCAGTCTTTATTAACAAAAACACAAGCTTGATTAAACGAGTAAAATGTAGTCCACATACTAGCATTTTTATATAATTACAAGTCTTGAGGTCTCTAGACGTCCTCACCTGGGGGCGTTTTTACCTGATACCAAGTTATTGGTTCAGTGTCCTTGTTACATATACGTGGGTATTTTTTTATCCGACAGTTTGCTTAGTTTCCATCAAGCTGGCTTTCTTATTCTTGTACCCTTGGGTAGCATGGGTAGGGTTGAGTAAGCCTGTTCCTGTAGGGTAGTGGTAAACTGGGTTGCCTTTCTACCCACAGGTTGTGGGTTAGATACCAAGGTGACTGTTTCCCCTTGACTCGGATGATCACATTAAATGGCTGAAAGGGGACGCATCCAATCCAGTAGCAATGCAAATAAGTGTTAACATGAATAGCTACCAAAAGAACTGCAATATTGTAATAATATTCCAGAATGTACATGACTTGGTTCCATTTGTGTTTGATGAAGCATTAATAATATAACATTAAATTGCAGATGACAAACTTATTTTCAACAGGTGCACTGCTTATGGTTCCATGGAAAAATGTGTAACAATGAACCCCCAAAACTACAATCACACACACCATTTAGAAATTGTATTTCCAAAATTATGTGGCATTTCTCAAAAGATCCATCAGCCTTGCTAGAATAGTATTATAACAGGTTCTCTCGTCTGTGAGAACGCTTTGTGGCAATGCACTCAGGACAACTACGGACGTAATCTATATACATACCTACCCCCTGTGGATTTGGGGGTAGAATAGGTCCACTGTATCCCCCTGCATGTCGTAAGAGGCAACTAATAGGGGGTTGTGTGAGCAATGGGTTCCTGGTGGTTGAGTGGAGTGGTCCTTGCAAGGGTCATATCTGCAACACACCACTTAGTCCCAGATTTCGCCTAGACGAGAGGCTGGAATGGCCTGGTCTTGTCAATCGGCTGGTGGTGACTTGCCCTACAATACTATTTGCATTTTTATCTTTTTCATCATCATCCACTTGTATGTCCCTCTTTTTTCCATTAAAACTATAAGGCTGCTGCTTAATCAGGTCAAACTTCTCTATTAACCTTTCTAGGCGCCATATATTATAACACATACTTGTTGGTGTGCCGTTAAACCCTATACTTACCTTACCTTACCTCACCTGTATCATCCTGCCTGTCGTAAGAGGTGACTAATAGGAGGCTACCTGTTGGCCGTGGGTTGCGACTTGTGTCAGTGGGCAATGGGTACCTGGTGGATGAGTGGTGAGGTCTTTGCAAGGGCCATATCTGCAATATGCCACAGTGGCCCCGATTTCATCTAGAAGAGAGGCTGGTCCAGTCAATCGGCCTGGGTGACTTGGCCTAGGATAATTGTTTCCATTTTCATTTTCCTTTCATGGCACCATATAACACATGAGAGTTGGTGTGCCGTTTAACCCTATATTTACCTTACCTTACTTATCTATACATACCTGGCCATGAAAACGCAGTATGCATCTCCTTATTGCCAACATTACCTGCTAGTCCAGAGTCGTGACATTGCGACAATACTAAGTGTCTCAGACTTTCAAGCACAACGACAGTGAGCGAAAAGTCGCCAGGTTTAGAAACGACTGGTCTAAAACGATGATACAAAATACCATTCTCAACCACATAATCATTTTCTCGTAAGAGAATTTGCCTGGCTTCTTTGCTAGTTACAAGTGATATATCAACCTTTAACCATTGTATCAAACCGGTACAGAAGTTATAGCTGGTCTGTGCATGTCAGATGTTTTCAGTTGTTAATTAAACGGTCTTGTGTTGAAGAAAGAGTCGAGTTATATCACTCGGAGCGCTGGGATTGATCTGAAATTTAGCGTTATGATTTGTGGACCGTTATGAGCGATATGCGTTCCAGCGGAATGATCATCACTGGGGGTGGTGGCTATAATATGCTGGTATCATATTAATATTAGCACAAGCAAAACACAGACATCATCGAGAAGTCAGGTACGTTGTTTAATTGTGGCTGGCAAGCACTCTGGGTAGGCAGCATAGTAGGTGAAGTTGTGTTGCTCTGAGGCTTGTATGATGTACGAGGAACTGGACGGATGTGCCGTCGGTTTCTTGTGACTGACTGGCCGCCGCTGGTTCTGATTGTATAGCTGCGAGGGTTGTCACACATACGTGTCACCTCACCAGGCTTCCAAAGATGGCCTTCTTGGTATACTATTGGCATACCCTCTGCCAAGAGTGGTAGTGCTCTGGCATGTGAGTTGTAGCGATCTTGCGTCGTTGGTCCTTATGCACACGTGCCTCGATCATTTCTGCAGGTAGTGGGCACCGCTGCATCGGTAAATTCACTGACAGTTTCCGGCCTAGCAGGAGTTCCGCGGGGCTTTTAGTCTGAGCATCTGGGGGTGTGCATCTCCATGCTAGAAGTGCCAAACTTAGGTCTTCCCCTGTCTCCATCGATTTCTTCATCATCCTTTTGATGGTTTTGATAGCTCGCTCGACGGCTCCATTGCTCATTGGATATCTGGGGCTGCTGCAAGTGTGCTGTATTCCCTGTCCGAGACCATTTCCTGTGGTGTGCCAAATTCACTGAAGACGGATTTGTGGATGTTAACCACTGTGCTGGACGGTGCTGGATTTGGCAGTTCTCTGACTACTGCATATTTGCTGGTATAGTCTGTGACAACCACATATTGCAGATTCCCTAGGTTGAAAATATCAGACCCGACTTAGGTCCATGGTACAGTCGGTATGTCATGTTGGATCATCGGCTCTTGTTGTTGGGATTCCTGGTATTTCTGGCAGACCTGGCAGCTTCCGATTAGCTTTCGTATTTGTTCGTTGATCCAAGGCCAGAATACTGTATCCCTAGCACGTAGCTGACATTTGGTCACTCCCATGTGACCTGTGTGAAGCTTGCTCAGGACGTAATCCTGTAGACTACTAGGTACCACAATACGGCATCCTTTGATGACTAAACCATTCTCAACAGATAATTCATCTGTATAGTGCCAAAAAGGTTTGAGTTGGTCATCAATCTGTTTGATTGAACTTGGACATCCGACCATTATCTGAGCTTTGAGTGCGCTTAAGTTTGCGTCTTTACTGTTATGCTACTTTATCTCAGTGAGCCGCTCTGGTGTGAAGCTAATGAAATCTACACGAACATCTAGTTCTACTGGCTCCTTATTGTTCCCGTTCGGAGCTCTGGATAACCAGTCGGGTACCGTGTATATATATATATATATATATATATATATATATATATATATATATATATATATATATATATATATATATATATATATATATATATATATATATATATATATATATATATATATACACCAAAGGTCATTGGAAGGAAAACCTGTGTCACAGTTCATATAACAAAATAAGAAACTGACCATGTGACATAATTGGAGTTATACAACCCTGGACAAAATTATATTTTGTTGAATTTGGGTAATAAAGACTCATGAAGATTATCTTATGGATGGTTATTTATCTATGTATTTATTTCAAACCTAAAATAATTACACTAGTCTCATTTTCACACTTTATCTGAGCACATAAGCGGAATATACCGGTTTTGCAATGGTTCGCTGCTGAACCAACACGCTGAATGTCATCTACGTTGGTTGTCGGGATAGGTAGCACTGGGGGGGGGGGGGGGGGGGGGGACTTAAGTGTATAGAGGTAGTATACATATGCCGCGCAACGGGGTAAGTTTTTTCGGCCTCTCGACTTGTACGATGGGTTTTATTGGGCCTCATACTTGTACGACGAGGTATGATTTTCAGATTCAATCCGTATAACAGGTTTTTTGGGGGCTTCGGTTTGTACAGCGGGGTATGTTTTCTCTTCCCATATGGAAATTTTCTTCCGGGATTTCCCACCGATCGTTGACGGCTGCGGGCGCTGTTTACATGTTACTGATATTCAATAGTCTCGCCTTCAGGTCTGGGCGAGCTTAATATCTTGAATTGGACAGGCATCCCAGATTTGGGATGCTCCAATCACAAGCCATGTCTCTCGGTCACTCTCTGATACTTTTAAGTCGTTGAATCTCATTGGTCAGTTCTACAAGTTCCGAAGAACTTGTCCAACCGGTGGAGTGATTTTTATGAGCCGGGCACACATCCTATAACACTCCGATTTGTTGTTTCACGCTGAGTGGCACCGTTAATCACACAGTCGGCGAGAGAAGCAGTAAACATACTATCGTGCAGCTAAGCATTAAAGCATTTGTTGTGGTGCCAATTTGAACTTTTGAGATGCCCCATAATTCCAGAAGACATTCAATGTGTTCTCATTGGACGCAGACCACTACAATGTCCATGACGTCACATAGAACCGAGGGTGCGTATCACAAGCCAGACACGCGCAATTAAGGTCAATCCGGGTCACAACCTTTGCGTTGATTGGTCACGAAGATTAACGAACGTGTCTAATGAATATTCGGACGCGCCAATTTAAGACCTTATCTTTTCGTAGACTCTAGGGCGAGAAGCGTAGCGGAACCCCTGGAGTCTGGGACGCAGACTAACCTTGTACGACGGGGTATGCTTTTTGCCATTTTCAACTTGTACGACGTGTACGGGTTTTCGAGGTCCCGCGGAACACCCCTATCCGAGTTGAGGCCAAGTGCACCACCCCCCCCCCCCCCCCCACCCCCACCCCAAAACCCACCCGGGGTAGCGCTACTCACTGACTCGGGCCAGTCTGACAGCTAACCACTGACAATGCCAATGGATGTGAATACATGTTCCATGTAAGTGCAATGCCAATATATTTACTGTCGCCTGTTTGGATAATTTCTTTATCCACCCCCATTTCCTCCTTGAGGCTCTTGTAACCCTTGAACGCACAAATTTTTGGAGTTATTTAGCCGGTGTTACTGCTAAAATGGCAATGGGCTCCAGGTCACTGACCAACAAGGCACGTTATAGGCCCCTAGCGGTGCATTTGGATTTTCGCACCAGCTGGTTCTTCCCAACGCATTTGTTTTTACCGAGTGTTCCATTAGAACGTGCAGCAACTTTGACACAAACAGCATGGCAACTATTTTGGGAATCATGATGGAATTAAGAGTTTTCACATTGAGATAAATGCATTAATGGTTTATAGGAACCATCCTGTGTTAAGTTGGTGAACAAATAGCCCCGTTGGGGTGGAGTTATACATTCATTGTCTATGTAAAAGTCCTGTAGCCTGAGTGTAGGGCTAGCGAACAAAATGCATAGACATTATCTTATAAAAGCTAACATATTTGAATCACTTGGACATCCGAAGTTGTAATTTCCCCTCCTGGTTCAGCCTACATGATGTAGCCTTTTATATACATAAAAAATGAATACCCTATAAACTGTCTATGCTGATGGCATGCACTGGCAGATTGGCATATTCTGTCACCGTAAAAATATAATTTCATCAAATATTTCAGGTAATACGTAACTTACATCATAGATTGATGAGTATTATTCATGCTCAATGAAACAGTTTGCTGAAAATTTGGAATATGTCTATAGACCCATATGAAAAAAAAAGAATCTGCCCTTCACCAACACTCATGATTGTGAGTTAAAGTTTACATAGATGAACAATATTTACAAGAATGCTTTTTTAAAAACACGTTATTGCATCCTAACCGATGAGTGTCTAAAAATGCAATTATCGTTTTACATTTTAACATCAGCTCTCGGCGAAATTCCGTGTCATGAAAGAATAAGTTTGAAGTGAATGATCATAATGTTGCAAATTGTCATAACGTTATCTATGAAGATTAAATTGCAAGAATACGGCTTCGTGTGATATAACGCGCGCGTTTTATTGTTGTTCGACGTGTCCGCTCGTTTATCGACTCGCTCATCGTTCTCAAATTTAATATGATTTATATGTGCTTTCTTCTCTGCGAAAGTTTGAAAGTGTTTTGCGTTGAACTTATTTCTGTCTCTAAATCATCATGATAGCTGTTTGGGTATGCCATAATAGAATTATTCAAGGAAGAGTGAGTCTATTATCGCTCATTACCAGTACCCTGGTAACGCCCGTTCTATTGTTCTGTTGCCTTGTAGTCATGCAGAATATTTTTGATCGTGTCCGAAATAAACTGCCGTTCATTTCTCGCTGCGTGAAATTAATTTCATATCATTTCTCTGTTTTTCACTATTTATGCATCAAAACAAAAAATGCTTTGACAAGATTAATAAGTTGAATTTGAATACTATTACTAGACACAAACCCACCTGTCGAAACGATACCGTGTCATAAATCATCCCAGTCATTACGCCTCCATGACAAACTGCCATGCACCACCATAAGGGAGCTTCGTCCCGGTCGGGGTGTTATGAGGGCATTTCCTGACGACCATGAGGGCATTTAGACATTTCAAGAATGCTATCAATATACGCATGCCAGTTGCTAACTACATTTGTTCACGTCATATGAGCATTCGCATCATAGGAATATGACACCATATGGATATTGCCAAAAACATACGCACAGACTTTTTTGACGAGTATCAACAAAATCAGTTTAACACAATAGGCATGGCTAAAAACAATAAGTAATATGCAGTCTTTATTAACAAAAACACAAGCTTGATTAAACGAGTAAAATGTAGTCCACATACTAGCATTTTTATATAATTACAAGTCTTGAGGTCTCTAGACGTCCTCACCTGGGGGCGTTTTTACCTGATACCAAGTTATTGGTTCAGTGTCCTTGTTACATATACGTGGGTATTTTTTTATCCGACAGTTTGCTTAGTTTCCATCAAGCTGGCTTTCTTATTCTTGTACCCTTGGGTAGCATGGGTAGGGTTGAGTAAGCCTGTTCCTGTAGGGTAGTGGTAAACTGGGTTGCCTTTCTACCCACAGGTTGTGGGTTAGATACCAAGGTGACTGTTTCCCCTTGACTCGGATGATCACATTAAATGGCTGAAAGGGGACGCATCCAATCCAGTAGCAATGCAAATAAGTGTTAACATGAATAGCTACCAAAAGAACTGCAATATTGTAATAATATTCCAGAATGTACATGACTTGGTTCCATTTGTGTTTGATGAAGCATTAATAATATAACATTAAATTGCAGATGACAAACTTATTTTCAACAGGTGCACTGCTTATGGTTCCATGGAAAAATGTTGTAACAATGAATGAACCCCCAAAACTACAATCACACACACCATGTAGAGATTGTATTTCCAAAATTATGTGGCATTTCTCAAAAGATCCATCAGCCTTGCTAGAATAGTATTATAACAGGTTCTCTCGTCTGTGAGAACGCTTTGTGGCAATGCACTCAGGACAACTACGGACGTAATCTATATACATACCTACCCCCTGTGGATTTGGGGGTAGAATAGGTCCACTGTATCCCCCTGCATGTCGTAAGAGGCAACTAATAGGGGGTTGTGTGAGCAATGGGTTCCTGGTGGTTGAGTGGAGTGGTCCTTGCAAGGGTCATATCTGCAACACACCACTTAGTCCCAGATTTCGCCTAGACGAGAGGCTGGAATGGCCTGGTCTTGTCAATCGGCTGGTGGTGACTTGCCCTACAATACTATTTGCATTTTTATCTTTTTCATCATCATCCACTTGTATGTCCCTCTTTTTTCCATTAAAACTATAAGGCTGCTGCTTAATCAGGTCAAACTTCTCTATTAACCTTTCTAGGCGCCATATATTATAACACATACTTGTTGGTGTGCCGTTAAACCCTATACTTACCTTACCTTACCTCACCTGTATCATCCTGCCTGTCGTAAGAGGTGACTAATAGGAGGCTACCTGTTGGCCGTGGGTTGCGACTTGTGTCAGTGGGCAATGGGTACCTGGTGGATGAGTGGTGAGGTCTTTGCAAGGGCCATATCTGCAATATGCCACAGTGGCCCCGATTTCATCTAGAAGAGAGGCTGGTCCAGTCAATCGGCCTGGGTGACTTGGCCTAGGATAATTGTTTCCATTTTCATTTTCCTTTCATGGCACCATATAACACATGAGAGTTGGTGTGCCGTTTAACCCTATATTTACCTTACCTTACTTATCTATACATACCTGGCCATGAAAACGCAGTATGCATCTCCTTATTGCCAACATTACCTGCTAGTCCAGAGTCGTGACATTGCGACAATACTAAGTGTGTCTCAGACTTTCAAGCACAACGACAGTGAGCGAAAAGTCGCCAGGTTTAGAAACGACTGGTCTAAAACGATGATACAAAATACCATTCTCAACCACATAATCATTTTTTCTCGTAAGAGAATTTGCCTGGCTTCTTTGCTAGTTACAACCTTTAACCATTGTATCAAACCGGTACAGAAGTTATAGCTGGTCTGTGCATGTCAGATGTTTTCAGTTGTTAATTAAACGGTCTTGTGTTGAAGAAAGAGTCGAGTTATATCACTCGGAGCGCTGGGATTGATCTGAAATTTAGCGTTATGATTTGTGGACCGTTATGAGCGATATGCGTTCCAGCGGAATGATCATCACTGGGGGTGGTGGCTATAATATGCTGGTATCATATTAATATTAGCACAAGCAAAACACAGACATCATCGAGAAGTCAGGTACGTTGTTTAATTGTGGCTGGCAAGCACTCTGGGTAGGCAGCATAGTAGGTGAAGTTGTGTTGCTCTGAGGCTTGTATGATGTACGAGGAACTGGACGGATGTGCCGTCGGTTTCTTGTGACTGACTGGCCGCCGCTGGTTCTGATTGTATAGCTGCGAGGGTTGTCACACATACGTGTCACCTCACCAGGCTTCCAAAGATGGCCTTCTTGGTATACTATTGGCATACCCTCTGCCAAGAGTGGTAGTGCTCTGGCATGTGAGTTGTAGCGATCTTGCGTCGTTGGTCCTTATGCACACGTGCCTCGATCATTTCTGCAGGTAGTGGGCACCGCTGCATCGGTAAATTCACTGACAGTTTCCGGCCTAGCAGGAGTTCCGCGGGGCTTTTAGTCTGAGCATCTGGGGGTGTGCATCTCCATGCTAGAAGTGCCAAACTTAGGTCTTCCCCTGTCTCCATCGATTTCTTCATCATCCTTTTGATGGTTTTGATAGCTCGCTCGACGGCTCCATTGCTCATTGGATATCTGGGGCTGCTGCAAGTGTGCTGTATTCCCTGTCCGAGACCACCATTTCCTGTGGTGTGCCAAATTCACTGAAGACGGATTTGTGGATGTTAACCACTGTGCTGGACGGTGCTGGATTTGGCAGTTCTCTGACTACTGCATATTTGCTGGTATAGTCTGTGACAACCACATATTGCAGATTCCCTAGGTTGAAAATATCAGACCCGACTTAGGTCCATGGTACAGTCGGTATGTCATGTTGGATCATCGGCTCTTGTTGTTGGGATTCCTGGTATTTCTGGCAGACCTGGCAGCTTCCGATTAGCTTTCGTATTTGTTCGTTGATCCAAGGCCAGAATACTGTATCCCTAGCACGTAGCTGACATTTGGTCACTCCCATGTGACCTGTGTGAAGCTTGCTCAGGACGTAATCCTGTAGACTACTAGGTACCACAATACGGCATCCTTTGATGACTAAACCATTCTCAACAGATAATTCATCTGTATAGTGCCAAAAAGGTTTGAGTTGGTCATCAATCTGTTTGATTGAACTTGGACATCCGACCATTATCTGAGCTTTGAGTGCGCTTAAGTTTGCGTCTTTACTGTTATGCTACTTTATCTCAGTGAGCCGCTCTGGTGTGAAGCTAATGAAATCTACACGAACATCTAGTTCTACTGGCTCCTTATTGTTCCCGTTCGGAACTCTGGATAACCAGTCGGGTACCGTGTGGTCTTTGCCTGCTCTATATTCCACTTCCATATCGTACCCTTGTAGTCGAAGAAGCAAGCGTTGCATGCGGGGTGGTGCTTTTGTCAAGCCTTTTGTACAGATTGCTCTCAGTGGTTGGTGGTCTGTCACAACCTTGATAGGTCGTCCAAGCAAGAATGTGCTGTAGCGTTCCACTCCAAATACCGCGGCCAAAAGCTCACGGTCGATGTTTGAATAACGTTGTTCGACTGGAGATTACGTTTTTCTGGCATACGCTACTGGTGCAAAATCGTTTGTTTTGTGTGAGCTCGTTGTGGTTGCACGTGGTGCATCAGGCATGCTCCGATGCCTCTTAGGCTTGCATCACAATGCAGTTCCACAGGCTTTGTAGTGTTATAATACTGCAGGCAACAGTCTTCTGATACAAGTGTTTTCAGTCTGCAGAAAAGTTCCTGATGGTCTTCCTGCCAGCACCATGGCACATCTTCCTTGAGGAGATCTCTGAGAGGGGCTGCCCTGTCTGAGAGGTTCGGGATGTATGGGGATAGAAACTGTATGAATCCTAAAAACCTTTGCAAGTCTGCTTTGCAGGATGGTTCTGTGCACTCTTGGAGGTCCTTATATTTCTCTGGGCTCGGACTGATGCCTTTCGCGCTATAGTCATTTCCAAAGAAACTTATTCTGTCAACTCCAATGCGACACTTCTGGCTGTTGAATACAAGCTCATGTTTTTGAGCTGTTTCAAGAAGTGCTCGAAGATTCTTGTCGTGTTCTTCACGGCTTGTACCGAAGACAGTTATGTCGCCAGCCTTGCTTATGACCCCAGGGCATCTTGTGAGACATTTAGACCGAAAGGTAGACGGTTGAAACAATAACGACCATGTGGCGTTCTCAAGGTTGCAAGAAGCTGACTCTCAGGGCTAAGCCGTATTGCCCAGTATCCAGATTTAGCATCAATTTTGCTAAATACCTTGGCACCTGACAGCTTGTAGTTTAGCTCTTCAACAGTCGGAATATTTTTATGTGGACATCTGACAAGGACTTCGTTTAGCCTTGCTGGGTCTAGGCATACTCGCAATGAACCATCGCTCTTTGTTACAAATGCCAAACTGCTACACCAATCAGTGTGATCTAATACTCTACGTATCACCCCAAGCTTCTCCATTCTGTCAATTTCACCCTTGATTTTGTCAGCTTTGTGAATTGGGAAATTCCGTGGTGGGTCAATGTATGGTCGTGAGTCAGGCTTAAGAACCAGTTTTACTGTGAAAGACTCTCCAAAATATCCTATACAGTCAAACTGTGCAGGGTATTGCTTCTTGAGCTCAAGACTGTTAACAGGTTTGACATCTGTGGGTATGGTACGCTGTGCTTCCATTCTGCTGTGGATCTCTATGATTCTGAGGCATTCACATGTCGGTAGGCCAATGACTGGTGGGCCTGGAGTGTCCACAACGTAAGTGTGGGGAGTGATAGGGTGTTGCCCTCGGCTTCACTGTCAATCTTTGCTCGTAGAATTTGTGTGCCTTGGCATCCATTTCCAGGCTTGATCTCGATATCAACAAACGCCTTGGTTCTTGCTGTGGATTCACCAATGGAAGTAACCTCAATGCTATCATATATGACGTCCTCCACTGGGTTTTTCGAGACCTGGTTGATTGACTGACGTCTGTTTTGGTATCCATGGGACTGTACTCTTTATTTGTGGTTCTTGCTTCGATCACAGCTTTTACTTCACCCTCTTTTGCTCAGGCAGAATTGTTGCCAATGTCCTTTGAGCTGACACGCGTGACACACACAGTTGCGAGCTGGACATGCTTCTCGGTTCCTCGCATGCTTAGTTTCTCGGTGCTAATTTTTTGTTGCCTCATATTTCCTCCCTAACGTCACCGCTGCTTCTAATGTCAAGTCTTTGTCCTTGCTCAGGAGCTCGCCTTGGTATGCCTCCCATGGTGTGCTGGCGATAATTTGTTCGATGATTCTGCTCTCCAGTTCACCAGCAGTGAACTCGCATGTGAGTGCTTGTGTTCTACAAATGCGTCGAGTGTTTCCTCTGGGGACTGATGCATGTAGTGAAGTTGTAACCTTGCTACTCGGAAAATGACCGACGTTTCCCCCAGAGTTTCTTCGAAGCGTTTGATGACCTCTTTATAGCTTTCTGCTGTCTCTGATGCCACATCCCATGAGTTAAAAACCTGAAGCGCATCGTCATCTAACGCACGGAGCAAATAGTAGCTCTTGTCCCTGTCTGCCTCTACTTTCATCAGTTTGAAGTAGAGCTCAAGCCGCTGTTTGAAAGAACACGAGGATGCGGAGTGTCCGAGTGTCTTTCCCCATATCATCCGCGTGACCATGCGATAACATACTTATCGCAATGGCACCTACACGCGATAATCAAGCACGATGCTGTCTCCTAATAATGATAATTAGGGTAAACCTATGTTATGTAAGGTATCTGCCTGGGACGTGTAAATATGAGAGGTAGTCCCTCAGCTGCCTGTCATAATGGTTCAACTATAGGAGATCTGGGAGATTTATCTTTTTTCGACGCCAGTGATTTTGAGACGGAGTTTAGTGTTCCTGATTAGAATATGCTTCGATTTTTGTTGTGTGAGACTTGCAGAACCTTCCCAACTCCGGCAATCAGAGCTCCGTCGACTTAGTCGTTGTTTGATGCAAGCAACACAGTAGCGCAGTAGACACGGCTCGGCAGGTGTTACAATTTCGCACCTCAGCATGATTCCGGGGAGATGGGATTATACCGTGACTTCCCGATTTGCGGCTGGCAAGCAACTGACACTTGAGAAAACCTTCGTTATAAGACTTGCAAGGTGTGCGTGATATTAAGAACATCCATGGTGTTGCCATGTTAGAGCAGTGGTGCTATGTGAAGGACCTCAAATCTGGTTGCTGCTTGGTGGTATATCAACTCGGTCGCAGTTATCGCACGGCAAACTGTGCGTTTGAGGCGATGTGGGAAAAAGACCGAGCTTTTTTCTCCAGCTCTGATTGGCTGAGTGTAGGGTGCCATGCGATAAATGCAAGTAATGGTTCTGATGTAAGAATGTGCTTCAGATTCTCTAAGCTTACCTGACAGTTAGGTAACCATTCAAAGATGGCGTCCTTCTTTGTAAGGTCATTGGCGGTTTAGTGATTACGGGTGCGACAAATTTCCTGAAATCTTAAAAACGACCTCACCTCTTTTACGTTCGCAGGTACTGGGTATGATTTGACAGCTTTAAGAATCTCATCACCAGGTTGCACACCTGACCGTGTCAACTTCATTACCAAGAATTTGATTTCTTGAACAGCACGCATTTCTGTGGGTGAAGCTTGAGGTGCGCAGCTGTCAATGCTTGGGAAACATTGTTAAGGTGAGTAACTTGTTCTTGATATGTTGTAGAATAAACAATAATGTCATCGACATAAACTAAAGCTTATTTGCCGAGACAATCAGCCAATACACGCAACTCTTAGAGCCATGATGGGGATCGCTTAACCTAGTCAGTTTGTATGATTTGTAATCAGGCGTAGTAAAAGTTTTAAGGCGCTGACACTCCTTCGAGAGACCAACTTAAAAGAAACCTGAAGCTAAATCCAGACACCAGAAGTATTTGGGCCTAGTGTTTCCTACCTCACCAATGGTGACGTCCGTCCGTGGTATTGCAAATGTGGATGCGCTTGTATGTGGAGGATTTACTGAGCTTGTAGCTTTATTATTTGTTTTAGCGACGCTTGATTGCTCTTCATGGCGTGGCGTTAATTGCCTAAGCGGAGATGGGACGTATCAGCTGTTTATTTTCGTTTTTTGCGTCAGGATATTTCTATTGCAATTAGCACAAATTTGTCCTAGTGCATCAAAGGATTTAGTTGGAGTGGTAGGTTGAGGGAATGAGCCAGCTGTTTGTTCAGAAATAATTGAAACGGGATTGTCTTCTTTGTTTGTCAGTCATAACTCGGCTTGGCAGGCGATGGCCTTGTCATGTGTGAGATGTCTAGACAATAGTAGCATGGGCGACTACCACGACCTCTACCTCCGGACTGACGTACTCCTCCTAGCCGACGTAATTGAAACCTTCCGGAAGACCAGCCTAAAGCAGTACGGCCTGGACCCAGCCCACTACTATACCAGCCCAGGCCTCTTGTGGGACGCTCTACTCAAGAGCACAGGGGTAAAGCTCGAACTCCTCACTGGTCTCGCGGCGCCACGCCAAAGCAAACAATCCCTACGTAGGAGACTTCGATCAGGACAAGCCCACTAGCTATATCCAATACCTCGACGCTAACAACCTCTATGGATGGGCAATGAGCCAGGCCCTACCCACCTCAAACATTGAGTGGGTGGACCGGCCAGAGTCGCTCTCCAGAATAGTCCGCACCCACCCTGACGATGCCAAGACCGGGTACATCCTTGAGGTCGACCTAGAGTACCCACCCGAACTTCACGACGACCACAACGAATACCCCCTGGCCCCAGAGCGACTACTTGTCCAGAACGAGTGGCTCTCAGACTACCAGAGAAACCTCCTTAACGAATACGGCAACCACGGAGTCGAGAAGCTGGTCCCGAACCTGAGGAATAAGGAGAAGTACGTAATCCACTACAGAAACCTCAAACTGTATCTAGCCCTGGGGATGAGGCTAACCAAGATCCACCGCGCCCTATCCTTCACCCAAACCACCTGGATGGAACCCTACATCCGGAAGAACACAGATCTCCGCAAGGCCGCAACCAGCGACTTTGAGAAGGACCTATACAAACTAATGAACAACTCCGTCTTCGGCAACACTAGTGAGAACCTCCGCAAGCGGGTTGACGTGAAGCTGGTCCGAGCTGCAGACAGCAACAAAATAAGAAAGCTCATCGCCAGCCCCGCCTTCGCCCGCCAGAAAATATTCGACGATGACCTGGCCGCCATCCACATCCACAAGGCCCACCTGGTCCTCAACTGCCCAGTCTACGTGGGGATGTGTATCCTCGACCTCTCCAAGCACCTCATGTACGACTTCTACTACAACACCATGAAGCCCCGGAACGGCCGCGATCTCACCCTACTCTATACCGACACCGACTCCCTCCTCCTGGAGATCTGCACACCAGACATCTACGCCGACATGAAAAAAGACAGTGACTTATTCGACAACAGCAACTACGACCCAGCTCCGCAACGAGAACAAGAAGGTTCTAGGAAAGATGCTCCGAAGTGACAGTCACAAGATATATGGGCTGCACGTCAACAAGGTGTCTCTATCCCCCTTTGATACAAAGCGATGGATAGCTCCAGGCGGTGTACACACCCTGGCCTACGGGCATAGTCGCACCCAGGCCTACCACCCAGCGTAGACCGCCCGCAGACGGGGTGTATCGTATTCAACCGTGGGTGTATCCACACCTTCCACCTACGACCGGCCACTGAGGGGTGATGGTGAACTTCCCGCATCACTGTTGGACACCTCTCCCTCACCACTGCTGGACACCTCTTCCTCTTCCTCCGCAATCAGGAGGTCATCCACCTTCTCACATATGCCGGCTATAGTGAGACTGGTTGTGGCCTGGGGAGAGCGTAAAGGAGTGGCCTGAGTGGGGTTGGGAGCGGCACCACCCGGCGGACGTGGGGGCTTGGTCTTCCTAGCTCGAGAAGGTTTATCTAGCACCCCTTCCTCAGTCATACCAGTCTCAACGTGAGTCGCCATCCGGGCCTTCCTACCCTCAATCCTCTTCTTCTTCCTCATGAGGTTGTGGTTAACCCTTTCGTATCCACATAATTTTAGGTTATTTTTAATGCCCTTCTGGCACTCTACACAAAGTCGATTTACGATCCCCCGCTTAATTTTAAACCTGTACATTGCACAAAAGTCAAACTTACAGGGCCTGTCACAAGGTTCTCTCTTCCCGAGTAATATCCAGGGGCACTTTCCAGATGCTTCCATAACTACCTATCTGCCTTTTGTTTAATTGGTAATACCGTCTGGTGGTAAATGGGTATCGGTTGGCACAACAAGCAGCTCCTCCTTTACAAAACCACGGAGCGGTCCATCCAACAAATAGTATAGTACAGGCTCATTTTTTTAAGTGACAGAGCGTCCTATCTGGTAAACATCGAGTGACCACACAGGGTCAGTGGGAAGCTTTTGCTCTTTGACCCCCAGCGGGCGCCCTGGTACGACTGCAGAGGGCTTTTGTACAACTCGTTTTGCATCCATAGCTTCTTTAGGTTTTTTTCCAGTCAAGCGGGTCACCTCATTATTTATCGCAGAGACTACAGCCTGCAGTCGAGAAACCCACTCAGTCGATCGTTTTCAAGTATCCTTTAACTCTACGGCATACTGGTGTCCAAAGAGCCGCTCAGCAAGGGTGCGGTTAAAGCGTTCTACTATACCCTGGTCTCGATGGATATTCACTCGGCCGCGCCTGACTGATACTCCATGTTTTACTAACAGCTGATTCGCTGCTCCCATAAACTCCCGTCCGGGGTCCACCTGAAGTAGTTTAGGCCAATGCAGCGGTCCTCGCTTGTAAATCCTTTCGAGCGCACCTACTACCTCTTTAGCCTCCTTTGTAGTCAATGGCTCGGCCGCTTTGTAGCGCTAGGCCACATCAACCACTGTTAGGGCATACTTGTAAGTCCGGCGCTTTACAACGTCATGAGGAAGAAATAAGAGATCGGCTTAGTGAACCTCATTAGGGACAGGGACATCAAACTTTGGTCTGGGAATGTGTTTTGGCACTGGCAGGTAGATTTGCCATATAGCTTGCTTTGTTAGCCACCCCCTGGCAACTTCCTCAGAAACCCTTGCTTCTGTTGCAAGCTTCTTGATAGCTGTAATGCCTTTCCAGTAGCCCTTAGGACTATAGTAGATCTTTTGCATGCGACGATCCATACAAAGTAAACGCCCGGTCTCCAAATGACCTATTTAGCAAGCCTGTATGCAACCAGCCCAGTCGCAGCCATACCCAGTATAATGAACGCCACCTCACACCCTTTTTGACCATCTGAGGGCTCGTAGAAGTCTGAAAGCTGCGGCTCAGAGTCCAGCTTGTCAACGGATTTACCCGTCAAGATGTAGTACTCACGCATAGCCTCGTTCACATCCCGAAAAGTATGCTCGGCATGTCCCTGGCGGCAGAGTTGCTCATTGATGAAGTCTAAACGCTCAGTTCGCTTCTTGGCCCATGCTGCCTGAGCAGCATGAAGCTGCTCGATTGCCATATCATGTTGCTTACGTTCCGCGTCCACTTGGCTGCTTCGTAACTTAGAGAATAAAAAGTTGCTCCCAGAGAACGCAAGGGCGTTAACAAGAGCACCTCCAACAAGCAGCGCGATTGTGGCCATTACTTCAGTATATCAACTGGTAAGATTCCTTGTTTAATTAGCATATTCTTTGTAACCATGGCTAGTGATACATCGGCTACAGCCATAGCCAGGTCGCGTGGGGTGAAATCAAGACGTGGAGTCCCGCCACCCAGAAGCATCTTACTAAGTCTGGCATAACCTATTGATATACTGGAAACAACTGCACCGTGGTACAGCGCGTTGACGAGCATTTTTCCATCAGTAATTGGTGTTGTCATCTTATTCCATGTAAAACGGGTCCTTTAAATGAGCGTCAGGAGGTGCTGACTTTGCTGGCTCTCCCCTAACCACAGCCTGTTTAGGGGTGGAGGCCACTAGTCTATGACTGTTACAATACAATGCTAGTTCAAACACAACTAATCCACCAACAAACAAAGGTGATGTCACCCACGCCTGCCAAGACTGAGTCAAACCCATCTGCCCTGTGGCGGACCCCCCTTCACCGGGTTGGGGGCAGGAGGAGGGGGCCGATTTTCAGGCTATAGGGCGGACCCAGCCTCCCGCAGGATCAGGATCCATGAATATACGTAAACACGTTAGGTACTCTCCTAGGGACACGTCCGATAATGTCTTTTACTGCTATTGCTACACTGGCGTCTTGTTTACTCGTTGCTGCACAGGCCTTCTTCACCTCGTCCCACTGCTGGTAGCCACGCATGCCCTGGGCATAGAGCTGATTGGGGATGCCCTCAATGGTCACCTCGACCTTCGTAATCTTTGGGTTGTAGAATGAAGTTTTCCTGGCGAAAGAGGCGCCCTGGGGGTCTTCAAAGAGCAGTAGGATGCCCTTCATGCTGCGAGCCGGCACGTTCAGATTGATGTTCCACAGTGTATCTCTTTTATTGTATACAAGCTTTCTGTGACGAAGAACACGGTCATACAGAATCGAGAGCCGACCTGTGTACTGGGTGCGTATCATGCGGGCCAACTCTGTTTGGGTAACCATGTCATACACCAGCGAGATGCCATCAATTTTGTAGCTGGCAGCGGTGTCGCCTGTTGCGTGAATTACGCTGTTGTAGTCGTTGAACGTGAGCGCGTATTCCAGTCGGTCATTAAGCGCGCTCTGGTAGAACGGCATGTGGCTCTCGAGGAGTTCAAAGTCAAGCGGAACGTAGAACCTGTTACTATACACATCGGCTACGGCCTTGTCATCTTCCTCGGTCTCAACCTTATCTCCTGCCCCCACTCGTATCTTAGTTGTGTTTCTGTCATCTGATGTGTCAATTCCCTGGTACTGGAGGCCCTGTCTCTCCTGTGCAGTCCGCCACAAGTCGTGGTAACAGTGATACACATCCCTGTCATCAATAGACATGACCTCATTACCAGAAATCTTGATTGTCAATTTCTTAACCACGGCGCGACCCGGGTTTTGCACAACGCTGCGTTAACATCATTCGAGGTCAGAGTGATTGTAAAGGCCAGCCGTGCTGTCCCTGGAACAATGACGTCTTCTGCACCTAGATTGGGGAAGCGAACCAGCAGTTGTTGGTTCTGATCAATAGTGCTTGGATTGTTTGTAACAACTACAGACTGCCGCACGCCCTTTACCTCTGGGGGTTCGTGTATCCGGTGGTGTGGGTTTAGTTTGCGTCCGTAAGTACTCGTCATGTTGAATTCTTAATTGCAGTTATATCTTTAACACATAGACATGGAGTTTGATAACCCAGCATTTGATGACGTAGTGGAGGAAGACCCTGGAAGAGAGGATGAGGATTGGCCCGTAGGAGGAGAGGATGAGACTCCCCCACGGGCCGCTTTCCCACCTGTTATAGAAGGGGACATTGGGATGGATCGGTCTATACCGCAGGAAGGTCGACTCGTTATAGGCGCTGTCAATGATTATTACGATGCATTGGCTGAAAAGGGTTACACACTGTCTCTCGGCCGCGATTATACAAAGTTTGAACTCGTTAGAGGAGAGTTACGTTTGAAGGGCTACCCTGACCTAAGTATTACACATTCCAGATAACTGAGATAGAAAAGGATATGGCAGCTCGGAAGGCCAAAATGGTATGGTTGGATAAGAGGGGGATGGGTGATAGTGGCTCATGGAGATTCCGAGCAACTAAGCTCGTAGATCTGCAGGAACTGCACCGTGTCTGTGTTGAGGCTGCATCTATAAACCGCGAACATCTGCAAACCCAGATTAATCGCATCAGGGACAGGATGGATAGAATTCTTAACGAGGACAAGACGCTAGCTGAGCGTGTGTGCACCCTGTTCTGGGAGCAAGGTATAACGATCGCCTCCATCCTCAATGCGGTTGGATTGGCAATCTCGACCCTGGTAGTTGCTTTGACGGCGGAGGGAGCACAAGTCCAGCCCCGGCACCAACGCCGCCGCCGCCCGGCTTAAAGGAGTGGATTAAAAAACAGCTGAACTCCTTGGCAAACGCCCTGAAGAGCCTAGCCAGTAAGGCAGCAGCCGCCCTTCCAGGAATCATGTGTGGGCTGCAGCTGTTGTGGTGGGGGGAGTTATCCTACTGATACTCAGAGACCTACTACGTAGCAAACCAAAGCACAGCTAAGCCTATAGTGATTCCCCCTACAATAAGAGCAGTTTCTCATCCTCGTGCGCAGATGGTGGAGCAGTGGGTGGAGGGTCTTCGGTGGAAGTGGAGGGTCCCTTGATGGCGCTGCGGGCGCGGGGTCAAAGCTTCCTCTGTCTGGAGGTACAGCAACCGCGTTGACATCAGTATTGCTGCCGATTTGCTGTTCCTCAGTTGCAATGATAATCAGGTTGTTGTACCCAGCAACGTGTCCAATGGCGAGGCTCATATCAGACGGAGCCATGTACAGGGCCGTGCCAAACACATAATCAACTTTTGAGGAGGCATTCTGGAGGACGTTCTGATACCGTCGGATGGATGATGGAAAGTCCACTGGAGAGTTGATGGCATCCTCAACGTTGGCCTGAAATTGCTTTTGGCCATCAAAGGACGTTCCAACACCTAGTATCTCTGAGCGGGTCTGTGCCTGAGCACCAATAATGGCCCAGACATAGGTCCAAATGCTGTCGTTAATCCGTGCGATACCTGGGGCGGTGAACCCCGCTGATTTATCCAGGATGTAAGTACTCCAGGCAGTGTTTGCTCCATCCTGGTCTTGCTTTATAAAATTAATGTGCAGCTTGCCGCCCTGGAAAACAAAGCTGTCGGTTGATTTCTCAAAGGCCTGCTTAATGGATTCATACAGGTGGGTGTTTCCGTAATGAGTGATCACCCGTACCTTGTGTGTTTCAGGGTCGGTGAAGTAGACCCGCCCTAGGCCCTGGTTACCGCCCTTTATCCTCCAGTCGCTGTTTTCGTCAACCCCAAACTCGTGGCAGAGCCGGTGATAGATTCTCTTGTCAAAGGTGTTGTTGGTGGCCGACCATGTGGCGTCGTCCGGGAGTGCTATTCTCATTTCGTTTAAAAGTCTCCGGATGGTGTAGTAGACGAGGAACCTGTAGAGGTTACTTAGTGCTGGGGAGTTCTGAGGTGGACCAGGGCAGAAACTCTGCAGCCGCTTGTTGCGCACCATACAACAAAGTTTACCTGGTTCTGCCAGTATTGCATGTGGTTGGTTCTCCAGCCAACTACAAGGCTGTCGTCGCTCATGTTTGGCAGGACGTATTTATCGAACAGGTTGGAGAACTCGACCACATACGCATCTGTAATTTCACCTGCCTTAACCTGGATGAAAAGGTGTGTCACATCCTCAGGATCAATATGAAGTGGGTAGACCGGCCCGGTTTTGTTCGTTTTATTCGTATTGAAACTAAAGGCTTGTTTATTCATAGTGCTATGTATCACACTCTGTCTAATGTTCAAAGCGGCGATGCTGTGTCCCTGCAAAATCCTATTGACAACACTGCAGGTGATCTATGTCTTGACCTAAGGTCAATCACGTATACTGTGGGCTGGTATAACATTGAATCAGATGTGCCCCTTCTATGGCTGTCAGATGGTTCTGGGTTAGAAGGGTTACACAGTTCCGATCTCCTGTCTGGCCTCTGGAGCTTCAAGCATATACAGAAGGAAATTGAATCTAGGTTGAGCATTAATGATTCAACTGGGATTGTAACCCTCTCAGTTCCTCCTTCTGGGTCTTTACGATGTGACAGTGGTGCGTTAAAAATATTAGGTCTTGATGTCGGTCTGGGTGGAGGATGGATTCCTTCAGGTCTTTACAGAGGCAACCGGCCCGTGAACTTTAGCATCTTTAACCCACTTTATGTCCACCTCGATCAAGTCAGTACCACACACAACATTCTTGATGGTGCGCCCACTACGCTTCTTGAAGTTGTAGGCTCTGTGGACGTCTCTTTCGGTGATATCATAACCACAAACATCGCTAATCCTGTGTCAAAACGTGTTAGTGCAGGAGCCGTGAATGAGTTAAAGGTTCAGATAAGAGATAGTAAGGGACGTATATTGAACAACCACGACATTCCTAGGTGTTGTTCTTCAATTAACAAGATGTCAATAAAGGCGAGTATTTGTGGAACTCAACTGAAAACGGATCAGGGCAGCACCGACCTCTCCGAATATGCATCAAAGACCTATGTAGACTCACACAAAATGGATAAAAGTTGCGGTACTATGACTGAAGACCTTGAAATGGGAGATAATAAAATTGTTCACCTGGGAGACCCAATATCGCCTGAAGATGCTGCTAATAAAAGTATATTGATGACAGACACAGACAGCATCGTAGGGTCTTGAGAGAATACATAAGCTCCCAAACGAACCATCTCATTACTATTTGGGCAGAAGCAAGTGGCCCCCTTCGCAGAGGATATGAGTGGTCGTTTGGCCATGGGGCTAGGGGTCGAGACTCACAAGACTCAACCTGTGGATATACCATGTTATCCAATGGTAGGATCATTCGTATGGGGTTGTCTTCTGGTATGGGTGCTGATACTGCCGTTATAACAGTCGTTCCTGTTATTAATGGAACGAATCAAGCGGATAGTAAGCCTACTAACCAACGGGGGTGTTGTAAATATCTTTAGCCATTTGGAGCTAGAACAAGGTCGAGATCAATTTATCAACAAGACTCAAAACAGAGGGGCTACTTGGTCTGTAGTATCGCTGCTCATTGAACTTGACTTATACTGATGGGTGCATATAATGGTAGTATGAAACAACAACCAACTGCGCCGCCTGATGAGAATCCAGGCCACACCCCTATCGGTTGAATGAGATCAGTCTCAAGAAGCAATGCCTTGAGAAAGAAATTGAAATATGGTGCTATGTATAAAAATATAGGTGTGCAGTAAACTCAGTGGACGCTTTAGACACTGCTTTAGTTGCTGTGGGTATGTGTCTTGGCGCAAGTGGTGTGGGTCTGATGTCTACGGTGGTTGCTGCCCCTATTGCTTCAGTAGACTACTGGGGCCGCTTGTGAGCTACTTGTAAGAAAATTTCATCAGTCGCCAACGTAAGCATCGAGGTGAAAAAACCACTCAGATCCACAGAGGCGCAGAGTTGGTTGAATACCATTGCTGACATTGTATCAACTTGACTTATCGGATCATGAGTTTAAACTCGTTTTAGCTGAGGTCACAAATTATACCCAAATGAAGGGCGAAATTAAGGCCAGATCTGTAAAAGCGCACCAGACTGTTTCAATTGATGAAAAAAATGTGCTGATCCAACGTGAAAAAGACGAAGCATTTGAAGGTATCAGACAAAAATTGGGTGCTTCTTTACCTATAAGCGGACTGTGAATGATAGCCTCAATACATAGAATATGAAAAAGTGCAAAAGCCCCCTGGTATGACACTGCTCTCCAGTTTTTTTCCCAGGCCCGGGATTTTCCTGTGACCCCACCTCCACTGTTGGGTGTACCACTGAAGACTGGACTGTATGTTATCTGTCCAGGCATACTACCCCACGTGACTCATACCTAGTGCTATAACTAGTAATAAGTACTGGAAGTAGGAGCAGATGTATATAGTATAAGAGGCCCCAGGTAACCTCTATACAATACACAAATGCAGTGGCACTTGACAACTCGAGCCCTGCATTGTCATACCAAGAGACAATCTTAGTATGATAAATTCATGCTATATAAGGATTAGAGCTTGAGCGTAGCACAAATATGGGTGTTCACAAAAACACTCTCTCTGTTCACTCTCTAGAGCGCTAAATTGAGGATGCCACTTGGATAGACTGCCTCTCCCAATACATGGTTAAAATGGGTTGTTTTAAGATTTTTTAGATTTCTGGTAATTATATTTGCAACGACTAGTTTGCTTAAAATATGCTGTGTACACCCAAAACTGGTGTGTGCTCTAATCATAACGTGTGTATATGAACGCCATGAATCATAACGTGCACATAAGAATCACAGCGCCAATCATAACGTGCACATATGAATCAGCCTATTGAATAAACGAGGGTATAATGTATAGGAATGAATATAGAAGAGCGTATTACTGAACTTGAGGGTGGTGTGAAAGAGTTGATGTTAGATACAGATTATATGAAAGACGAAAAAATAGACCTGGAGTGCAAACTGAGTGATATGGAGACTAAGTATGATTGCCTTGTGGAACTGGTGAGAGATCTGGAGGCTAAGAATGATGATCTTATGGAGCGATTGGAGCATTAAGAGGGCCTTATTAGCAGACAGACATTCAGTTGCCGGTCTATTTAAACAGTGGAGAGCCCCCAGACCAGCTGACCGACTGTCTATTTAAAGAATGAGGCCAGGGGGTATAATGGATCCGGGGATTAAATCTTTCTGCAACGATCATACCGGAGTCAAGCAAAATACAGACCAGTGGGAGACCACGAGGAAGGGCTGCGTTGGAGGAAGTGACTACTCCGCCATCATAGGTCAAAACTACTTCAGCAGCTATAGCAAGAAGCTGACTGAAAAAACTAGCAACGAGGGTGTTCGCTTTAGCGCGTCCTGCCTCTGGGGTACGGCTTTTGAGGAGGTTGCAATTGCGGTATTGGAGAAGGTGTATGACACCAAGGTCTACGGAAATAATATCTATATTCAGGGTGGCGCAACGGCCTACTCTCCGGATGGCTTTTGTGTGCTCCCGATCCGGCGGGCTGGGGTGACCGGGGATGGGGTGGATGCTGTCTGTCGGGGGCATCCTGAGGAGGTTGTGCTGCTCGAGATAAAGTGCCCCTACACTCGGAGTCCTGGGAGGGTGATTCCGAACATGTATAAGCCTCAGGTTCTGTTGGGGCTGCACCACAGTCCGGTGGCGACCATGGGGGTGTTTGTCGACTGCGTCTTCAGGTTGTGCTCCTACGAGGACCTGGGGAGGGGTGAGGCGTACAACCAGGTGTATCACAAGGATCGGAAGAAGTATAAGGAGACGTTCGCTTGGGGGTGTGCGTCGATTGAGGGCCTCGAAGACGGCGACTACGGCGCGAACAGGAGGTTTAATAGTTGCCTGGGCATGGAACAGGAGCATCACGGTGGGCTACTTGTAATTGCTGGAAAATTCGTGGCTGTTCCCTTGGCTGGGAAGACCGAGTGGGGCCGCGGAGAGGCCGGCGGGGGCGTTCTGCTGTTGGAAGATGAGGTTGATAACCGCTTGTCCTGATCCCAACTTTATCGAGCAGAACAACGCTAAGGTTGCCCAGTTTATAGAGGACCTCGACCGCGGGAAAAATGGAACTTACACGGGTAGACTTGGCCCCGGAATGTTTACGCTTGACGACCTCTATGGATAGACCATGGGGGTTGGTAGTATAGTTAATGGCGGTTCCCCTACCCCCTGCGACTCGTGGCTCCCTGCCCCTGTGACTCGTGGCGCTGGGGTGTTCGCTACCTGGGGTTGGCTACCCTAACTTAGTCCGTTAGAATGATGGTTGCTGACTGGTTGGATATCTGGGGTGTGGGCGATTTGCTTTGGTGGGTGGGTGGTCTCAAGATCGTCCCCTCTGCGCTGGACCCGCCATTACCTATACTACTATTGGGGAACGGAGCCAAATAGCATATTCAAGAATTTGTCATTAATATATGAAATCTTAGCACCTGTGTCTATTAGTGCAGTGCATCCTCTAGATAGTAATATGATCCGCAACGTTTGATCGCAGAAGACGGCATTCATAACAGAACTTTGGGCTCAATGTTATTTACTTTTCTCTGCCGAGTCAGACGTTGCTTTAACAGTTTAAATGACAATCTCTAGTGATGTGTCCGAGATTGCCGCATGCTGTTTACTCATCCATTACTTTACGTAGTTGATTTGCTGTGTGGATTCAAAGCCAAGACTTCAATGACACAACACAATACACTAGGCTGTGATGTTTTGTGAGAAAAAAATCAGAAGGTTATTCTTCATCGTGAATTGGCCAGTCTGCGATGATGTATTGTGCATGCGCTCACAACATGTGTGATCAAAAGGATGAGTCAACATCGTTGGTAATATGTTCAGTGCACTTCAGTGGCAGCATAACAGTTAAGTCTGAGACAGGAGGTGTGACACCAATTAACACCGACAGATAGGTTACTGTCGGGTATAGAAGTGTATTGCGTACCCGAAGAAGGAAGTACTAATGGCTTATATGGCGAATGTATTGCTCAGGGTGTTTACAACACCCTGTCATGAGCCCTTGCATGAGCTTCTAACACGCTCGCTTATATTGAATGTCACGGCAGAGAAGGTGTGAATTAAGGAACCAGTTTTAAGTCGACACGCTGACTCTTACTTGTGTCCTATCTTCATGAGGTGTGTTGATAGAAAAACAAACTATTAGAGCGGGATATGAAGTGGCTGGATGGGAGCGGTGAACTTGGTAGTTACCAGAGTACCTCCTTCAGAAAGTAACCATTGGCCAGTAGAAGGGTAGTTAAACAAGTCGGCAGAGTGGCTGGACAAGAGGGGGACCGGATACTGTACAGCTAGCTTTTCTAAGCAGTTCTTGCTTATGCACGCTCTTCGTTATAGTACTGTTACTCACTGCCTGTAGTTGCTGGAGTGGGGACTAATCAGAGGAAATTAACGCGAGTCCTGAAGTAGAGTTGCTTATTTGGTTTATTTAGATTTCAACAATGAAGCTCCCTGGAATCTCGCGGTCCGAATCGTTTCTCTGACTAGATGATCTCTATGACTAACCCATCTGGACTCCTTATAAAGGGTCCCGCGATAGGCCAGGCTAAAACAATCCCCACGTGACACGACAAGTCCACTTGGAGGGTGAACTTGCTTGCTGTGAGGATTGCTACAATCAGGGTTACACCCCCCCCAAAGAGTGGTTTGTGATTTGAATTGACCCGGGCTCTCGTGCTGATGGAATTTAAAGTAAATGGACAGCACAACACGAGATATTTTAGATTTTGAATTTTGAGTGATCCCAGGGTAGCTTGGACATGCGCCAATACTGTTTGACATTGGTACATGTCCATAACAAAATAGGTGATTATATAAGTTTACAATAATTTTTCAAATGTTCTAATTTCGGTAGCCTAAATGGTATTAAGATAAATATATTACAATAAAATGGAAAGAATTAAAATATGGAATACTCTAGACGTTATGACTTTAATTACATTTTCACAGTATTACTCCGCACTAAAACCACATGGGAAAAAGCGATGAGCCTATACTTGACAATAGTGAAATGGTGAAATAACCTATTGTAGCTAATTAAATTATTAATTTTTAAAGAATTTAATTAATGTTATGAAAACTTATTATACAAATACAATTGACTAATGCCATGGAAGTTATTGAAATTTGTGGATTTCTTTGGATGTTTCTTGAAAATGAAATATCTGGAGGGCTGCCGCAATGGGTTCGCCAGGTGTCGCTTGAGGGGAAGGTGTGCGTTATTCGACGCCTGGTTGTGCCGTTGTGTGTCTCCACTGTATCCTTGGTAAGGGAGACGTAAGCTTTGGCTACAAGGTGTTGGCGCGTCGGGTGAAGGCGCTATCTTCCTCTTGTATGGCGTAAATATACCTGGGAACAAATGAACTTACGACAGCGATCAGTGTGTCTTGATTATGGGTAATGTAAGATATATTAAAAACATGGGTGTTCAATGTGTGCGTGTAAGTGTGAGTGAATATGTAACTTATGTGTAATATTATAACAATACAATGGGGACTATTGTATGCATAAGGGAGGTCCGAAATGTCCTAATTGTAGCCATTAAATAAGATTATACAGTTACGTGATGGTTAAGCTTCAAGTTCTGCATGAGCTTTAGTTGCTTTGAAGCATTTGTGATATCGCAAACTGTAAGTAGTGACCACAGATTTATTTGTCATAAAGATGCAGAATATGATGCTTGAAATGGATGAACCTCGAATGGCCTCGGATTTCGCTAATTATGTCTTCCAACGATAGCTGGAAGACATATTGGTTTAGCCAGAATTTTTTTTTTTTTTTTTTTCTCCAGTCAAGGTTTTTTGGGGTTTTCTCCGGAACGGCTAAACATATCAACATGAAATTTTGGGGAATGATAGATCAAGTTGGGACACAACTGCCGATCCAATTTGACGCGCATGCGCAGTGTTGGAGGCTTATGGGATTGATTTTTCGTCGATTTTTTCCCCCATTATCTGTAACTATCTCCTCCATAACTACTGCGGTTACGAACATATGAATTATATGGTTGTAACAAGCAATCATCGTAGCATGGAATAACGCAAAAAATACTTATTTTCACCTTTTGTACTTTGTATAATGACATGTATTTTAGGGTACCTATCGCGATTTTTGCTACGACTTCTCTCCTCACTGATATCTCTGAAACGGCTGTATTTACGGACATGAACATTTGTCAGTAATTAGAACTTGACCTCGTGATGACTGTAACAGTATTTTAAGCATTCACAGTAAAAAAAACAGTAAAAAGGACGTTTAGTTTGAATGTTTTCTACTGCAGCAGCTTAGCAGCAGGCTATGTGCAGTTCGTGTCTAAGTAGGCCAAACCTTACGTAATCGACCAGAGCCATTCATCGCTTACCTTGGCTGGCTTTAAGGGGTCATGTCAAAACAGGCCAAACCTTACGTAATCAATCAGCGGCATTCATCGCTTTCGCGGTGTATTGACTTGGTTTAGGGGTCATGTCAAAACAACTCAGCGGCAGCAGCTTGTGATCTTATAATAGTGCGCGTTACCAGCTATTCTCGGTCCGTGTATATACTGTCTTTATGTCATAGCGACAGTGTGCACTGGATGTCCCGGTGCAATCAAAGCGGGTATTTATACACAAACACGCATACACGCACACATATATATATTTATGTCTACCAACATATTGGTTTAGCCAGAATTTTTTTTTTTTTTTTTTTTTTTCTCCAGTCAAGGTTTTTCGGGGTTTTCTCCGGAACGGCTAAACATATCAACATGAAATTTTGGGGAATGATAGATCAAGTTGGGACACAACTGCCGATCCAGTTTGACGCGCATGCGCAGTGTTGGAGGCTTATGAGTATTTTTAGCATTCACAGTAACAAAAAACAGGACTATTAGTTTCAAGGTTTTCTACTGCAGCAGCTTAGCGGTAGGCTAACAGCAGGTGCTGTTTAAGTAGGCCAAACCTTACGTAATCGACCAGAGGCCTTGGCTGGGTTTGCATTGACTTGGGTAGGGGGTCATGTCAAAACAGGCTAAACCTTACGTAATCGACCAGTGACATTTATCACTTTCGTGGGCTCAATATTGACTTGGCAAAGGGGTCATGTCAAAACATCTAAGCGGCAGCTTATAATAGTGCGCGTTACCAGCTCTTTTCGGTCCGTGTATATACTGTCTTTTTGTCTCAGCGACAGTGTGCACTGGATGTCCCAATGCAATCAAAGCGGGTATATATACACAATGCACGCACACTTCCGAGGTTTTCGCCGAGCCGAGCCGCTATCTATAAATAGCATATATATGTGTATATTTATAAGTGTGTGTGTTTATATACGTATATATATATATAATTATATATATCTGTATATATATATTTATATATATACATACACATATATATATATATATATATATATATATATACATACATATATATATATACATATATATAAGCATACATATATACATAGATATATAAATATATATATATATATATACATGTATATATACATATATATATATACACATACATATATATATATATATATATATATATAAATAGAGATATATAATACACATATATACATATATATATATACAAAATAAATATATATATAAATACATATATATATATATATATATATATATATATATATATATATATATATATATATATATATATATATATATATTTTCAGAACTAATATTGTTTGTGTTATATTGTTGGTACCGTATTGCTGGTCGTCCAGGCTTGTCGTTGGAAGACATCCTGTTGGCGCTTGTGCCAACTCTAAGTAGGCCAAACCTATAAGTGTGTGTGTGTTATATATATATATATATATATATATATATATATATATATATATATATATATATATATATATATATATATATATATATATATATATATATATATATATATATATATATATATATATATATATATATATATATATATATTTCACGGTTCATACCATTTATGTGTGCTGGCAAGATTGAACTCAACCTTCGGTGGAAAAAAAACCTCTTTGGACCAGAAGAATTCTGATTGCAAGTGACAGAATGTCTGGGCAATGGAAATAGATAATCAACTTATTGTTCACTTATTAGCGACAGCCATTTAACTATATTAAAACGTAAATGAATTATTCGGTACCATGTACATAAATTATATCTAGCCGGCAAAAATACCGACCCATTCACATACCAAAATGCCAAAAAAACTACTCAAATTGGTGGAACATCCCTACTAACCTAGAACCAATCACCCACCCCCCTCACAATTGCCAAGTGAGTAATAATGATAAAACAATGGATAGATACTAGCAATATTGCCGGCTTTAAGATACTCACCTTAAAAAACCTCACAGGTTTACCATTCGGTCTGACGTGTTTAAGATAATTCATTGATCAGACTGGTGCCAGGAAAAATTATGGTACATATTTAGCAACATGTATGGAAATATTCCACTTCCTTGTCATGATCTCTGTGCTGATGTTTGCTGGACAACCTTAAGGGCTGATACTTTCCCCAGGAGGTCCAGATTCTTCCTTTATTTCCCTATGTCCAAGGACACCACGCGCACCTTTTGCGCCATTCTGTCCGTTTGTCCCAGCGTTTCCAGATGCACCTTTGCCACCACGGGCCCCTTTGGATCCCTTGGAGCCAGGAACTTCACGTTGTCCGACGGAGCCATCCATGCCAGAAGCTCCTTCAGCGCCGGCTTCTCCATCTTGTCCTTTCGGACCTGCGGCCCCGGGTAACACTATAGCTCCTCTAGATCCTTTATTTCCAGCCAATCCTATACGTCTGGGCGATCTAGACTCACCTTTGGGACCTATAGGCCCCGCTCGACCAGGTTGACCTGGATTTCCTTAAGCCTGGTTGGCCTCTATATTGCCCTTAGAAGCTGCTTTTCCTGGTGCCCCATTACTCCCCTTGGCTCCCGTGGCGCCCTTCGTTCCAGAAGCGCCAATATTTCCAGTAGGTCCAGGATTACCCTTGGCTCCAAGTTCTCCCTTAGGACCAGCCCCACCGATTGCCCCTCTGGGACCCGGTACACCCATCTGGCCTTTAGGGTTGACTGGTCCTGTGAGCCCTCTCACACCAGGCAGCCCCTGAGTGCCAGCTGACCCCTGACCCCCCTTTGGTCCTGGTCACCTTGCATTCCACGGAGTCCTTCTGAACCCGCGCCCCCCTTTATGCATCTAACACCTTGAGAACCTTTGGTACCTGGTGAACCGATTGACCCCTTGACGCCGACTGAACCAATTTTGCCTTTGTCGCCTTTTGGTCCTGGTTCTCCGGGCGGGCCTGAAACACAGTGCGATAAATTAAAAGCTGTATATATACTATTATAGCCATTATTTATTTAGTGTATTTTCCATTATACCCTCCACCCCCCCCATACGAACGCGCCGCCTAACACTACCGCCACTTCAAAACACCATGCATGCATTAACTTAATTAATGCTGTGTGTTTAGGTATGTCACCTTTCAAGAATATCACCACAAAGTAGAGCCACGAGGTCTTTGCGGAGATATGAAGCGAACTCGTCATGTTTAGTGGTGAGTTGGCCGCGTAAGGCTCCAAATTTAGCATGGATGGTTGGGTTGATATGACGGGTATCCAAGGAAGTAACTCGTGATTTGAGCTCCCACATCTGGTTGGTGACGTGCTGCTGGAAATTCTCGTGGTTATTTGGGTCAGTATTGGGCCGCGGAAATTCGTCACCGTTAGGATTTATAGCTGCTGCTGTGGGTAGATTCAACGACGGACAGAAATCTCTCAGGAGGAAGAGGGTCAGCCAATTCAAGCCTCCAACCTAGACATCAAACAATCGCATATCAGACGCTCTGTATTTGCTGCTTCGAGCTCATAAATGTTTACGGACATCCATTATTAAATCGGTGGTTCCACGAATTTGTGGCGTCAATTTCTTTAATCGTGTCGCTTGAAAAACTAATGAAAAAATGCCCTCTCTAAAACTGGAAAACCTCTTCCAGGCTGCGACATCACTTTTGAAATCGGGCTCCCAAGCAATAACTTTAAGGATCCCGGACCCAAATTAAAGCGCCCTGAGGTTTTTGCGGTGTCACAATGAATTACTTATTTGACATATCTGACACATTAAAGTACTGTGATTCAATATCAGTACAACAACTAAATTATATTATTTACATAAATAGTCTAAATAAAGATTAAAAGTAAAAACAAAAACATCGGTTGTCTACAGGACAAAACAGAGATTATGCACCTCTAATAAACATCATACACCTGTATAAAAAATGGTATAATCTGTTGTACAGTATTGAATTCCAAGTTCAAATTATGGTAACAATCAATCATCATTATCATAATCATTATCTGACAGTCATTTGAGGGACAGTGAAACAGTGACATTGTCTACCAGTTCTTTAAAAATAATTACATAAAACATGCCTGAGTGAAAACGAGCTAAAGTAGGCTAGCTCGATTGGTCATACCGCCGATCTTGAGTGGCTCCCGGGTGGATGGTTTTTGATAGCGGTGATAAAAAATGGCAAAAATGATAGGTGACATGCTGTTCATGATATCAAGTGTTCGGAATACAACAATCCCATACCGGCATTCTGGTGGTAGAGAAAGACGGCACATAGCTCCGGTTGAACGGTAATATAAATATAAACCGTTCTGCTTCGATATTTTGGGCGTACATTAAAACATGCGTTTGACTACATCGCTGGGTTTGGCATCTAGAAAACAACATTTATCAAGAGCCTGTGAAAAAATATGTCGCATTGCACCGAAAGCTTACCACCGATCGATGCTTACCACCTGATCTAATCCGCATCGCCGATCTCCTTGCGCATCGGCTTCTGCGCAGACTAGGATTCGTGATATGTTAGCGTAGCGTCAAACATGTCCGCCATGGAGAGTGCCGCATTGCCTCCCTGCTAAGCTTGCGAAGCACGTTGACTCACTTTGAATACAATCTGCTGTATCTTATAGAGTTCAGACGCAGGAAGCATTAGTCGTCGATGGGTCACGTCATTCTGAGCATGCGCGATGTACATGGAAAACAAACATGGTGCTGTGTTTCAGACTTTCAACCGATTCTAAATTAATCGAACTATAACTAATTACCATGGATGAAATCCCCCACCACAAAGGGATCAAATTGTCCGTGAACATCATTGCATTCTAAAACTGGCAGCTGTCGGAATTGATCTTTAAATTCATAACATTGCATCGTTTTCATACATCTACTCGGACGTCTTGTAGGGCTAGACGGCACACAGCCTTTCTGTGCGGAACGGGAGAACTGAGTATTCTTAACCGCTTATAACAAAAAGTTGCGCCAATAGAGCTCGGTATCAGGCATTATATTATGTGGGTGGATACCTCTCATATAATGAACATTTAAATTTGTTTTTAATCGTCTAAAGTCGACCTACCTTGAATAGCCATGCAATCATCGCGCTGAAATTGTCAAGTAGTCATAATAATAAATTTTCTGTCCGCCTCAGGTCAAACTGCGTACACGATGTCGACCATAGAATTTATATAATCCGGTCTGCTTTCAAAGACGTCTGTCGTAACGCTATCTTGTCCACGCCGCAAACTTGTCCAAAGCAGAGTATATCATTTCCGTGATACACCGTTCGTGTAAATGCTAAGATCGTATCTATTCGTTCCTTGCTAAAAATGGACCCTTCTAGAAGTTGCACCAAGTTTATTGCCAGTACCTCTGTCAATACAAAACCCTGCATGAAGTCATGGGATGCAATGTCAACATAATACTATCCAAATGATACAAATAATAATGATCATTGTATACAAGCTGACACAATATGACATAATCATAAGCGTTACGTAATGACAACAAAATCATATTAGATATGATAATATGAATACCATTATAGGTGGTACTAGAGAAGAAGGCCTATACTGACAATAAACGAACTAAGCTAAACCTAACTACAAATTGAAAAATAGAAATAACGCAGCAGATGAGGGCGGGTGATGCTGGAAGTGTGCTGTCTGAGGTACAACTGACCACTTAACAATGGAAGCAGCCAGTATATACCTCATCACCACAGGGGCATCTTAAGCCGGATATGGCCCGATCGCAAAGTGTACACGACCAACCTGTAATAAACTTATCAAAGAGGCACCCCAGTGGGCCCTTGGCTTAACTTCAGCGTCAGATCCATTTTTTACACTACTTCATCTATGAAGGGGACAAAAAACGTCCCAACATCACTGAATATCTTTTATGGGAGCTCGCCGCTAACTTGTCCGACTTGACTGCGCCTATATCTGGCTCACTAGGCTTCAACAAACCATCAGGCTCATCTTTCAGACTCATTTCCAGTATGTCTCTGCCTCATTGATGTCCTACAATCACTACATGAAGCCTACGCGATCTCACCAACTTGGACAAGATAGCGTTAAGTGAAGATTCCACTGCCGCTAACTTGTCCAACTTGACTGAGCCTATATCTGGCTCACTAGGCTTCAACAAACCATCAGGCTCATTTTTCAGACTCATTTCCAGTATGTCTCTGCCTCACTGATGTCCTACAATCTCACCAACTTGGACAAGATAGCGTTAAGTAGAGATTCCGCTGCCGCTAACTTGTCCAACTTGACTGAGCCTATATCTGGCTCACTAGGCTTCAACAAACCATCAGGCTCATTTTTCAGACTCATTTCCAGTATGTCTCTGCCTCACTGATGTCCTACAATCTCACCAACTTGGACAAGATAGCGTTAAGTAGAGATTCCGCTGCCGCTTACTTGTACAACTTGACTGAGCCTATATCTGGCTCACTAGGCTTCAACAAACCATCAGGCTCATCTTTCAGACTCATTTCCAGTATGTCTTTGCCTCATTGATGTCCTACAATCACTACATGAAGCCTACGCGATCTCACCAACTTGGACAAGATAGCGTTAAGTGAAGATTCCGCTGCCGCTAACTTGTCCAACTTGAATGAGCCTATATCACTAGGCTGTCATGGGTTCGTTTACAGCAATAATATAAAATGACTCAGATTATTTGATACAGTGACTTTGATGAAAAACAACACAGATAGGGTTAAGCAGCCACTTCGCTTTTTATTTCGAAATAGGAAAATACGCCGAGGTTTGAAGTCTGTCTGGAAATCGGGAGGATAGAGCGATCGGGGGGAAAAATATTAAATATTCAACACTATGACATCTAACTGTAAGACATTGGACAACTGATAAACTCGTATAAACAATTTAAGCAATGAAATTAAACCCCGTCACTTTGTATGCAACACGCTCTCTGTTGCAGCACAGAGACGATCAGCCTCTTCGTACAAAATGGCCTTGGTGCACATAAGTGTGGCAATGACTGCCTCTTTCTTAGTAGTGACCGACGAATACCCTACACACACAGAAAAACAAATCGAGCTCGGCGATTTATAAAACAGTTTAAGTGGTCTGTCTCAAATGTGGCATTAGATGATCGTGTTATTCGCAACATAGAAGCAGCTCAGAACCTACCCCTGATAATCTTCAACAGCTCGCTGTAGGGATCGGCTCATCGTAAGTCGGAGAGAGGTATATATTGATGTAACCGACCCTGAAAACAGCAATGAACACATTTCTATACTTATCTAGATACTTTCTCGACACGATAAATGATAAACGATGCTAAAATATTCAATAAGAATCGAAATCAGCCAAGAGAGAGGCCCACCTTTATTTTCGCGTCAGGTAAATGTCCACTAATCTATCAGATAGGGACGAGAAATCCTAAGACAATAAGAATGGTTTAATGTCTTACATCGAAATAATGTAAGGCTATATACATAACAAAAGAATCCAGAGAACTGATTTGCAGTTAACTCTAAAAGATTATTGATTGGCAACTCTTTTGAAAAGAACACCAGCGCATTAACCTCCTTAGTCCTTGGATAGTCGTGCAGGAATTGCAGGTGTGCCTCGATCCATACGAACTTAGCAATGCAACATAAGGTGATGGTGGACCAAACACAATCAACATATAAGGAACGCAACTAGGTGCCGACCATGTGCGTGTAATATTTTACACGAGTATCCATTTTCATGATTTCAGAATGGTCCGCCGCCATATCCCAGCCTTATATCATTTGATGAAACATATTTAGGAACATTATAAAAACAGACACAAAGCGAGAGGGGATTAACTTGGCTAGGACAGCGTGGTAAGGTAAGGTGGACATGAGTCTGTTGGTATCAGGTGACGTGAGGGTAAGGCCAGAAACTCAGCGAACCACTCGGAAACAGGTTTTCTCTGCGGTCGGGGAGTTGCTGTCGGGTTGGCGCAGGGGGCAGCAAGCTAACCCAAGGCGACTCCTGCCCTAAGGAAATAGGTAGATGTAGGGGAAAAGAGGTCGAGAGACGGTAACTGAGTTGATAGGTAGGGTTAGTTAGGGTGATGAGCCCAGGGTAAAGGGGTCATCTTCTTCTTGTGGTGTTCATCTTTTTGCCTCGAGCAAGGGGCATCAAGGACCCTAGGGAAAGGGCGATAGCTTTCCTGAAGGCCTTCAACGTACTTAACCACAAAAATCGCCCCCTAGTCAGGTTTGGAAGCCAGTTAATGTTCCCCTGCAGGTGCCAGCCAGCCCCTATGAAGAAAAGCACACTGGAGTGAGTGATTGGACGAGTAAAGGGTAAAGAAGGTAAACTACCAATGGAGCCAGCTGGCGACGGTCCCTAAACTGCAGCGGCAGTATGTACTGGAGATCCTGAACAGGTTCCAAATACTGCAGGAGGACAAGGACATCTCTGTAGATTACAAGCGCTTCGCCGAGGTCAACCAAGCAGCTGCGGAGGCATGTCTGGCACAAGTCCCCAGGGTACGACGGAAGTAGCAGTGTTTGGACCCTAGGGTCGTAAAGTCAAGGGGGGAGATGAGGACCTCGTACAAGAGTTACCTGACACATCGCAAGGTAGATGAGCGGAGAGAGGCCTACAAGCTGAGGAAAGAAGAGCTGTACCAAGTTTATGCAGAAATACAACAGCAGGAACTAACCCAGAAGATAAAAGGCGTGAAGGAGGCACATATGAACCACAGGCACGGACAAAGCTGGAGACTCATAAACAAAGTATCAGGGAGAAAACAAGCTCAATCGTCCAAAATCAAGGGGCAGAATGATAGGGAGAGAGTGGCTGCTTGGCAATCAAACTTTAAGAAGCTGCTTGGCAGTCCACCGGAGGTAGACAATGAAGAGCCCATCTTCCAGGTCTTCCAAGAACTTCCCATACCATTCTCCATGGAAGAATACCTGAAGGCCAAGCGCAGCATCAAGTGTGGCAAGAGCTGCGGTGAAGATGGAGTGACCCCAGAAGTCCTGAAGTTTGTCCAGGTGGAAGATATCGCTCTCAGCTTCATAATAGAGCATATGCTACTGAAGCACTACCAGCACTCTGGAGCATCCTTTATATTGTTCCGATCCCCAAGTCCGGTGACCTCACCAAGACGGACAACTATCGAGGCATCAGCCTAAGTACTCTTCTCGCCAAGACCTACAACAGGATTCTGCTCAACAGATTGAGACCTGTTCTAGATCCTCTGCTAAGAACTTCGCAGAAAGGCTTTCGGCAGAAGCGCACAACTGTCCAGCACATAATTGCGCTCAGGGGAATACTGGAAAGAGTGAAGGAGGGAAGACTACCAGCAGTGCTCACCTTCATCGATTTCCGCAAGGCCTTCGACACCGTGCACAGAGAAAAATTAATATCCATTCTTCGTGCCTATGGCATCCCAGAAAAGGTGGTCCAGTTAATAGCAGCGGGTTACAGGGGAACTCGGGCAAAGATGCTCTCTCCAGATGGTGAGACCCCGTATTTCGATATACAAGCAGGAGTACTCCAGGGCGACACACTGGCCCCCTTTCTATTTGTTCTAGCCTTTGACTATGCATTGAGGCAGGCATTTGACAGCAAGGAGGAACAACTGGGCTTCACACTCACCCCCAGGAGAAGCCGGCGGGTCGGACCAGTCATGGTGACTGACCTTGACTATGCTGAAGATATTGGCCTCATATCTGACACAGCAGAAAAAGCACATGTGCTGTTGCTAGCAGTGGAATCAGAGTGCAAGAAGATCGGCCTTCATCTCAATGCCAAAAAGAGTAAAGTGCTTGCCTTCAACGTCGAGGACATGACTGTCGTCACTGGCGATGGAGCAGTGCTAGAGGTGGTGGAGGACTTTAAGTACCTTGCGGCCTACATCACCTCGACAGAGAAGGAGCTGCGCGAAACACTCAATGAAGAAGGTGTGGAAGGCAATTGACAGCAAGGAGGAACAACTTGGCCTCACACTCACCCCCAGGAGAAGCCGGCGGGTCGGACCAGTCATGGTGACTGACCTTGACTATGCTGAAGATATTGGCCTCATATCTGACACAGCAGAAAAAGCACATGTGCTGTTGCTAGCAGTGGAATCAGAGTGCAAGAAGATCGGCCTTCATCTCAATGCCAAAAAGAGTAAAGTGCTTGCCTTCAACGTCGAGGACATGACTGTCGTCACTGGCGATGGAGCAGTGCTAGAGGTGGTGGAGGACTTTAAGTACCTTGCGGCCTACATCACCTCGACAGAGAAGGAGCTGCGCGAAACACTCAATGAAGAAGGTGTGGAAGGCAATTGACAGCAAGGAGGAACAACTGGGCCTCACACTCACCCAGGAGGAGAAGCCGGCGGGTCGGACCAGTCATGGTGACTGACCTTGACTATGCTGAAGATATTGGCCTCATATCTGACACAGCAGAAAAAGCACATGTGCTGTTGCTAGCAGTGGAATCAGAGTGCAAGAAGATCGGCCTTCATCTCAATGCCAAAAAGAGTAAAGTGCTTGCCTTCAACGTCGAGGACATGACTGCATCACCTCGACAGAGAAGGAGCTGCGCGAAACACTCAATGAAGAAGGCGTGGAAGGTCAAGCTCAGCGACGACCTCAAGATGCGCCTCTTTGTGGCAACAGTCGAGTCAGTACTGCTCTACGGTGCTGTAACATGGACCTTAGCTGTACAGCAAGCGAAATCCATTGATGATGTCTATACTAGGATGCTGCGCATGGAACTTGACGTTACGTGGAAAGACCATGTACACAACAATGACCTGTATGGTGACCAATAAAAATCAGGGAGAGTAGGATGGGTCTCACAGGCCACTGCATTCGACACCCGGAGTTGGACGGCCAATCACACCATCTTGTGAGTGCCTAATCAGGGAACAAGCAGAAGGGGACGGCGGCGAGCCACATTCATCGACACTTTGCGGCGGGATGTTTGCCTCAATGACACAGGGGACCCTTATGCTGGACAGGGAAGATTGGAGAGCTGCGACCAATCCAGAGTGGATGTAGGATAGACTACGCCCTCACATCATCCTCGCATTTCACTAGTGAAGAAGAGGTCCACGTAAGGGACATACTGGAGGCCGGGGTCATTCAAGATTTTACCTCAGAATGGGCCTCTGCACCTGTTCTCATATGGTGGAGGGGTGGATCCGTGCGCTACTGTGTGGATTACGTGGTACTGAATTATGTCACCAACAAGAATGAGTTTCCCCTTCCACTCTTAAATAAGTGCCTGGACACCTTAGCAGGTAAAATCTGCTTCACCAGACTGGATGCCAATTCCGCGTATTGGCTTGTAAAAATAGAGCCAGAAGACAGGGGAAAAACTGCATTGCCACCACATATGGCCAATTTGAACATGCTAAAGTAGGGTTTGGGTTGTGTAATGCACCCGCTACCATTACTGGGGTAATGGACCTAATATTACGGGGTTAAATTAGAACACCAGTCTAGCGTTCCTTGGTGATATCCTTGTCCTAGGGTCTATAAGAGCAGAGCTGTGCCAGTTGCAGAACGAGGAAGAGAGGGTTGTAGCTTATATATATGGAAGCTACGCTCTAACCAAAGAGCAATGCAGGCATTGTACCACGAGGTTGAAGGTAATGAGAGACCTCGAGTTTTAATCCGCTACGCGGCGCCACAGAGCAATGCGGTCCCTCGCCCTCTTCCGGTATTCTAATACACACAGTTTACCATAGAAGGTTGCGGAACATCGTTATTTTTGATTGAAACCTTTCGAGTTATATCGTTGCTAACATTGGAGCAAATCGTTACTGATGGATAAGTACGGTCGTCCGACCTTACAGCCGTTGAAAATAGAGCTGAAGAAGCGAAATGCGATTCTAAGCGGCAAAGAATTGAACTCCCAGTTTGGCAGGATATGCAAAGCAACTATCAAAACAGACTTGGTCCGTATGGCGAAGTCGCTGACCCGCGTCAACCAGATTCGGGCCAAAGCAATTACCACGGCATCCGTAATGAGCCTGTGCCTATGAGGAATACGCAGAGTTGACTGGGACCGAAGTCAAGCCATGTGGGATTGTAGTGTCCCAAACACACCCCTACCTTGCATGCTCACCAGATGGGGTTGTGTCTGATGACATGATTGTTGAGGTTAAATGTCCCTACAGTACCAGGGACAAACCTGTCACTCCTGTCTCAGTGCCATACCTGGTCAATGAGAACAACCAGCTCATCCCTAAAGCCAACATGACTTACCAAATTCAGGGCCAGTTGTTTTGCACGAACAGTCAACTTTGTCATCTTGTGGTGTTTATGTCTCAGAGTATGGAGATTTTTCCAGTTACCCGTGACGATGAGCTAAGCAATTACTACTATGATTTCAAAGTTAGAGGTGTTTTTACCAGTAGCGATGAATGAACAGACCAGTTTTGGCGATGATTCTTTCCCTTTCCACTGGGTCATGACCTCATTATATTGAAACGGCTCGCATCTATTGGCAGTCTGAAACTTTGCCTCTGACAGCGTTCATTGCCCGCGTTGTCCATCCAAATTCAGGGCCAGTTGTTTTGCACGAACAGTCAACTTTGTCATCTTGTGGTGTTTACGTCTCAGAGTATGGAGATTGTTCCAGTTACCCGTGACGATGAGTTTATTACTACTATGATTTCAAAGTTAGAGGTGTTTTTCAGGGACTATTTCAAAGATCCTATACTTGATTCAATTTTTTTTCACAATTTCTCTTACTAAGTAGTCTTGTGCACTGATTTCTTTTTTCTTTAAGGAATCATTTACCTGCATATTGCATGTGCCGGTCTCTCTGCACCACTTTCCCTGTCAACTTATTCTTCTTACTGAAAAAGGTTGGTATATTTACGGTGACATCATAGGGAGCAAATAAGTCCTGCATGACCGAGTCACCATTACCGAGTCACCCTGGTCACACATTTCTGGTAGTTTTCTCCTTTCCATCACATGCCTGTCACTGGTTTCGCCGCCATAAGAGGGAGGCACATAGGACACTAGGCCTCCTGGTGTAGCACCCACCACCACCTTCATTGTGTTACGGTTCTTGTACGTAGAAAAAGTGGCCTAGAAAACGATATACCTGGGTCTCTTTGATCTCGACTTGGCAAGTTGACCGTCGCCGGCCAGCTCGTTTCACAGCGTTTCGGAGATGCTCGTTCGCTACGTACAGCGCATTGACAGTGACAGCTTTACCCTAAATTTCGTCAGCACCAAATATCGTATTGCGAAAAATTTTATTCGTCGAAGTGAAGCACAATGGAAATGAATCTCTTGTATTTACGCGTAAACCGCGAAGTAAGCGCATAACTTGATAACTTCCGGTCGAGCTTGGGACCGCATTGCTCCCTGTTTGGCAGGATATGCAAAGCAACTATCAAAACAGACTTGGTCCGTATGGCGAAGTCGCTGACCCGCGTCAACCAGATTCGGGCCAAAGCAATTACCACGGCATCCGTAATGAGCCTGTGCCTATGAGGAATACGCAGAGTTGACTGGGACCGAAGTCAAGCCATGTGGGATTGTAGTGTCCCAAACACACCCCTACCTTGCATGCTCACCAGATGGGGTTGTGTCTGATGACATGATTGTTGAGGTTAAATGTCCCTACAGTACCAGGGACAAACCTGTCACTCCTGTCTCAGTGCCATACCTGGTCAATGAGAACAACCAGCTCATCCCTAAAGCCAACATGACTTACCAAATTCAGGGCCAGTTGTTTTGCACGAACAGTCAACTTTGTCATCTTGTGGTGTTTATGTCTCAGAGTATGGAGATTTTTCCAGTTACCCGTGACGATGAGCTAATTGCTACTATGATTTCAAAGTTAGAGGTGTTTTTTACCAGTAGCGATGAATGAACAGACCAGTTTTGGCGATGATTCTTTCCCTTTCCACTGGGTCATGACCTCATTATATTGAAACGGCTCGCATCTATTGGCAGTCTGAAACTTTGCCTCTGACAGCGTTCATTGCCCGCGTTGTCCATCCAAATTCAGGGCCAGTTGTTTTGCACGAACAGTCAACTTTGTCATCTTGTGGTGTTTACGTCTCAGAGTATGGAGATTGTTCCAGTTACCCGTGACGATGAGTTTATTACTACTATGATTTCAAAGTTAGAGGTGTTTTTCAGGGACTATTTCAAAGATCCTATACTTGATTCAATTTTTTTTCACAATTTCTCTTACTAAGTAGTCTTGTGCACTGATTTCTTTTTTCTTTAAGGAATCATTTACCTGCATATTGCATGTGCCGGTCTCTCTGCACCACTTTCCCTGTCAACTTATTCTTCTTACTGAAAAAGGTTGGTATATTTACGGTGACATCATAGGGAGCAAATAAGTCCTGCATGACAAAGCCATTACCGAGTCACCCTGGTCACACATTTCTGGTAGTTTTCTCCTTTCCATCACATGCCTGTCACTGGTTTCGCCGCCATAAGAGGGAGGCACATAGGACACTAGGCCTCCTGGTGTAGCACCCACCCACCACCACCTTCATTGTGTTACGGTTCTTGTACGTAGAAAAAGTGGCCTAGAAAACGATATACCTGGGTCTCTTTGATCTCGACTTGGCAAGTTGACCGTCGCCGGCCAGCTCGTTTCACAGCGTTTCGGAGATGCTCGTTCGCTACGTACAGCGCATTGACAGTGACAGCTTTACCCTAAATTTCGTCAGCACCAAATATCTCATGACCGCATGACGTATTGCGAAAAATTTTATTCGTCGAAGTGAAGCACAATGGAAATGAATCTCTTGTATTTACGCGTAAACCGCGAAGTAAGCGCATAACTTGATAACTTCCGGTCGAGCTTGGGACCGCATTGCTCTGTGCCGCCACCCCTCGGAGAAAACCGCAACGCGGTCTCCCATTGGTTGAGGTGAGGTTCACACGGCAGTTTAGACGCTACCTGCAAGGACGACCGTTCACCATACACACAGATCATGCAAGTTTGATTTGGCTATTGAAGTTTAAAGAGCCACAAGGGCAGCTGACAAGGTAGATGGAGGAATTGTCACAGTACAACATGATCCTCAAACGCTGGGCTGGCGGGAAACATGGCATTGCGGATGCTTTATCTAGGAGGCCCCGAGAACAATAAGGTTGCCATGAATATGCGGCTGGAGCCAAATTGTGTGATCTGCCTTGCGAAATATGTTCATACTGTTAACGTATCGAGGAGAGCTGGTGAAATTTTGTCCACAATTTGAATGGGGCAGCGCCTCTGACAACTCTGGCTTGCAGTGAGCTGCTGGGGTACTGAGTAGACGGTAGATGAAGCTCAGGGCAATACGGGCAGCAGAGAAGTGTGAGTGAGTGAACGAGTTTCGGGTTTAACGGCACACCAACACTAATGAGTTATATGGCGCCTAGAAAGGTCAATAGATAAGTTTGACCTGATTAAGCAGCCGCCTTCTAGGATAATTTGAAAAAGGATAAAGGAAAACAGAAGGATACAGGGGGCCTATTCTACCCCCGGACCCACGAGGGGTGCAGCAGGGAAGAGGTAGCGCACGGAAAGGCCACGGACAAAATCAGTGAAGGCAGTTTACGGAGGGAACCAGGTTGGGGAACAGGTCATTATTATGCTCAATGTTCCAGCCCCAAACCTGTGTGCGAGGACATGGGAAGGAGGATACAGTGGGCCTATTGTATCCCCGGAGGTTATGCAGGAATACCATGCTGGAGCCCTGATGGAGCGCGTCTACTCCGCAGGGTAATGAGTACATCCTGATTGGGCTGAGTGTATACCTCTACCACCACAAACTGCAGAGTTAACCGCAAGAGAAGCAATGGACCAATTATTTTCAAGGTTCACTTGCCCATTTCAGCTCTTTACAGACCAGAGTCGAAGTTATTGACGGCAATGTGTGATACTCTCCACATCCATAAGACGCGTACGACATCCCGGTTGTCTGCAAATCAACAAGTTGTGAGATACAATAGGACCCTTATGGATGCAGTGCGTTGTTTCATTGGTGAATCCCAAAATAGTTGTAAACAATGACGGGACCGTAGCCTACCGCAATGGGTAAGAGTATGGCTGCGGAATAAAGGCGAGAACATGGGAAGACGATGTAGTCGCCGACGATAAGCTGTACTGCATATACCGTCAACCCTGGCAGGGTAGTGTTATGATCATGAGTGACTTATGCCAGGAGTGGTACCACAGTACATGCGCTTACGTTACCACAACTGACATACTCAGCATAGACAAGTTCCGTAGCAGACCCAGCAAACCAAAGTGTTCCATAAATTACCCTCGGTAGGCGGAACGTTGGGAAAGTGATAAACCAGTGGTATCCTTATGTGATATATGTGAGTGTAATGTTTGGTGTCTATAATATGTTTGCAGTGCGTAACAATGGCACAATCTGCACCAGAGATCATGATGGCAGGGGTCACCAGTCCATCCTAGTGCTGACTAGGGCCCTAGTGGATGGACTGATCAAGATAAGGGGGCCACCGGTGCTCCAATTGTCGAGGCCATCATTCTCCAAGTGGGGATCACCAAGGAAGGGAAAACTCGCAGTGGTTTAGGTTTGCGGCGGAGAGGGCTGATTCCCTACAGCTCTATAGCGGATCCTGGCTGAGTGAGCATGTGTGAAACGTGGGGAAGGGTAAGAAAACAGCGGCTGAGGATGGATTCCCTACTCACTCGGATGGAAGTGAATGAGGGAATCTGAGGTGGGCCCTACCTCCATACATGACGTGCCAGCCTTATCAGAGGATGGCATGCTGGTAGAGTTGTCCAGCAAGGAGGAGGAATTGAACGCTTTAGGTTCCTCCCCCAGAGGCCGTACCCCTCAAGGTCGCAGAGCAGATGTACGACCCCCTTCGATGGCGCAAAAAAAGCCACATAAGAGGCCAGGTGGCATGGTGTAGGCCCCTACTGCCGATCTAAAGGGGCCGACTGTAGGTCCAGCCCACCACCTGTCCGGGGCAATGACACATAAGTGTGTACCAAAACAGAATATTTATATCTTCAACGGCATTTGAATTTAAGGTTGACTGAATAACCGTATAATGCCTTATAATTATCCTGCCTTGACTCAAAATAATACAAAGATGCAACATATATTGACATAAATGAGAATTAAGCGACGAAGCCTTTATATTATCGTTCAAGACCACGAAATACGGGAATACAAATAACAGAAGTAGTTCAAAATAAACAAACGAATACAAAATAACAAGGCAGTCTTCCATAATTACCATACTGCAGCAGGTCAAATACAATCAGCGAACTAAAATTTCCAAACTCATCTAATGGAACAAACAAACTAAATCGCACGACCAAAGAAAGTAGTGTCAATAAAGCGTGTATCACAGAAATATTACCCAGCGCTGTATGCGGTTGGACAAGTCAACGGCGTGGACAAGATAGCGTTACCACAGACGTCCGGCCCATGAGGTAGACGATCACTCTCCATGGCGGACATGTTTGACACTATGCTAACATAACATCCTAGCCTGCGCAGAAGCCGATGCGCAAGGAGATCGGCGATATCCTTGCGCATCGGCTTCTGCGCAGGCTAGGATTCGCCTCTGCACCACACATATCGCTTTGGGGCAAATTCGGGCCATTACGCGAGAAATATTGATACGAATTATTATGTTACAAAAATATTTTCTACTGTGTTCGATTAGAAGAATAATATACATTTTATTTTAGAAAACTTTTCAGTAGGTCCAAAATGAGGCATTTATCGAAAAAAAATAGTTCCGCGGACGTTTCATGGCTGTCAAGCGTTTCTAAAAATGGCGGCAGTCAGATGTGAAAACGAATTTGTTATCGAAAATCGACTGCAAAAAGCAATAGTAAGTTACGAGCCGGGATTGGAAATGACGGAGAAGCAGCGAGAGTTGTTCTTGGGAAACGACGTTGTTGCTAATCTACCAACGGGGCATGGGAAAAGCCTGATGTACCATTTGCTCCCAGATTTGCTTCCCCCCCCCCCCCCCCCCCCCCCACCCCCGGATGGGAGTTCACATGTTTTATGGAAAAAAATAAAAAGACACACAACCAAAAAAACTTGGACTGCTAATGTTAGAATAAGATTTGACAAAATTTAATACTTGTGACTGCAGGGCCTTGGTTGTATTACCTAAATAACTGCAGCGTATGCAGCAAAGAAAGTTCATAATCAAAGACGTCAAAATGCTGCCTTTGTGGACAGTAAACACAGCTTTATTTCCCACAGAAGGGCTTACTTCCGAGCTTCCCCGATAAGCTCCATTCATGTTGACCATTCATATTTGTTTATGTTTGATGCGCGCTGCTTGTTATCGCCCGGTCAGAGGTTAAAACCGGGTCAAATCGCATGCGCTCCGTTAACTATTGCAGATATGTTATGTTAGCATAGCATCAAACATGTCTTCCATGGAGGGGGGGGGGGGGGGGGGTGGCAGACGATATTGCAGGAAACAGTGGAAGGAGAATGTACGGACCTGACCTTTCTGTTTGCTTATCCTGCTATAAAACTTGTCTTTGAAACAACGCAACCACGCTGACTGATAGGGCTGGCCACCATTGACCCAGGGGACTTGAGCGAACACCCAATATTGAGCATCATATTGGATAGCCATCACAAAACAAATATCCATTACAGTACTCGCTGTCAAAAAAAGGTACCTATAGGTATACCAGGTCATTGCCAAAAAAACCGACCCATTGCTTTACCCGTATTCAAGAAATAACCACCCATTTGTATACCAAAATGCCAAAAAACCGACCCAAATTGGCGGCACATCACCACTAACCTCCACATAGTGAGAACCCCTTCCCCCAACCCCCCCCCCCCCCCCCCCCCCCACCACTCCCCGGGCCCCTATCGTGTTTAACATTGTACTTGGTCCCCTCTTGAGACCTATGAGCGCTGTAGGACATATTCTGGAAGGTTTACGAGATGAGTCATCGCATGCGTGGTCCCTTTGATAAGCATCTTTTCCAGCAAATTGAAATCTCTGGATCTCGACGCGGCCGGTTTCCGCAAAACTGTTGTTGGAAAATAGGTTGTCCCAGACCGTGGCTTGAATGGTGTTTAATATTCTCTATCTTTAATGTCCGTGCTGTATAGATGGTGATAATTGATTGTCATCAACCTTCTTAGATTTCTAGTTGCTATGGACCGCATATAAAGTTATATACTTTGTTGTTGTGTGTGAAATAAAGAAAAAAATTAAAAAATTGAAATTCTAGAGCGAGGGAACTGGCCAGGGGTAGGCTTGCAAGGGACATAATAAGATACAGCTTCACATGAAATACTGCGCCATCAACAGGCGACGATACTGAGAGTGGTGTGTAACCTGTGATCGTGTTTGTTTATTCTTCTCACGGACACTTTCTTCAATGCATATACATTTTTATGACGAAGTGAAACTTACAGCAAGGCGGGAATTATATTATTTACATTAACGCGTGGTCATTCGGGGCATATACCTTGTAACTCCTTGTTCTGGGCAACGATCTCTCATAGGGAGTGGCGTTAAAAAGCATCTGTACTAGTTATGAAGCTGTGATGTTTATTCTTGCATTTTCGAAAACATGAGATGTCTTTTCCACCACAAATGCCACGAAAGGCGATAACTTGGGTCAGTTCATTAAAAAGTGATTTCAATTATGCTTCCAAAGGACATCGAAATTGACTTTTACTTTTCTCTGAAACGAGAGATATTCTCGATGCCACATTTGTCAAACAAATAGTGTAATGGAACAAAACGATGCAGTTTATTTCCTGTAGTTTGACCTATTTGAGTTTTTTTTTATGAAATGGTGCGAACTATATGTACGACTCTCCATTACCCCTAACTATCTGTCATATGATGAATGGGGCTAATTAGCGGACGAGTCCCGTACTTCGCAAATAAACCCATGTGCCTGCGGAACTGAATAGTGGACAACATAAGAAGATCATTTAAAAACCGTCTCACAAAGATCTCAATGACGACAAGAGATAATCTGCGCTTCGAATTTAGGCTTGCGATTTCGTGCAGACCGATGACAGATGTGGATTATCAATTGATCCTTGATTATAATTATTACTCCATGATCCGTTAAACAACTTTTAATGATTATTTGTTTAGACATGAAAGAGATCCTGTGTTTATTTTTTTAATAAGCCGCTGATCAGCTATTTGCAATTTAAATAAGAGCTCGCGATTTCTTCGCCCCGGACGAAGTGCTGATGATCAATGAAGTTCCAGGTAGAGTAAACTTGCTAATCCGCTAAAATAGTGTTTGAACTCGAATAAAGTCGAAGCAGATGGTTTTGTTAGGTAGAAGAACATGTTCTGAATGGCTATGGGGCGAGCAAGGCTCGTAAACGAAACTAAAGATGGTTAAGGCGAGATTTATAGTGAGCTGGTGGCGAAAACGTTGCACCCCTGGGGTTTATGTATACATTGGAAATAGCGGCCGGCAGGCCAATGAAAATACCTGTGCCTGTCCCGTTACTGTATATCTCATTTGCTCTGTCATTTTCTCATAGAGCGCGAAAGCTGCTGTCTGTATAAAGTGTGAAAATGGAGCGTCTATATAGACCTTTAGGACATATATATGATGAGATATGTAAAGGCCGCCTCAATACTGGGAATAATGTTGTGTTGTCGCCCAAGTACTGCGACTGTCTGGTGCACAGTAGTAGTGCACAGATACTCGAGTAAGGACATCATGATTTCCCTACACCAGCATTATTATGTCATAATGCAAGGGAGATAGCAAATCATGATGTCCGAACTCGAGTGTCTGTGATCTGGTGAGTGTCAGCCACTGGGACTGCTTCATCGCAACCACGACATAAACAGGTCAGGGATCACCGCAGATTAAACTACGTACTTTGAATAAGGTACGTCCCTCGATTAACGTACGCCGTACCTTAATCTAAGGACGGTAGTATTAGTACATGGGTAAATCGATGTTACACCTTTGCTTGCGATACAGCCCGCTCTGTCGGTGAAAATTCACTCGGCACTCGCGTATGACATCATGAGCTATATTTAGGAACAGGGAAACACATGAGATGTCACTCGAGGAATCCCCTAACACCTTGTCAAATGTCAACAATGGCAGTTGTTGCGCCGTGGTGTTCTGTTTTCCGTGCTTCCTCTATAATACAAGACATTGGTAAGACTTTTTCGTTATATGTACACATAAAGTAAACACTCGTCAGTCATTATCAAATAATTTTGTTGAATTTGTATGTCCGCATTTGATGATATTGAGGTTGAAATAGACCGACTGTAGAATCAGAATCGGCGCGTACTTAAAACAAAGGACGTCGCGTACGTCAATCTAAGTACTAACGCAGTCGAGGGAGTTAGCCACATGTTCAGTTATATTTCAATTCCCAATCCACATTAACTTATTATTGGAATACCCTGATATAAGTTGTTGGTCAAATGCCTATATATAAGCTTTCAAAGAGCATTGTAATTATCAACAGTGGACATATTCTCTTGCACCATTGATTATGCAGGCTGATGCATGCTATGACCCTATGTCAACAAATAATTTACCAACCAAACATTGCCTATGTGCCCACTCTCCTCTGTCCAATAACACACCCTTCCCAAATGATTGCACAGTTTAATCATGGAACACAAATGACTGGAAAAAATATTTTTTTTAAATATAATGCTTAATGTAGAAGTGGTTAGTCTATTTTATTCTTGTTGCTTACAGGTAAAATGCCTTTTCAAAGTGTATGTGCCAGTGACATTCTGCACAACCAGTGGTACGTATCATCAGCAGCTAGTTGAAGTCAACACATCCCAAGACCAAGCAGGGACAAACTTCTCTAATTGTCCAAAATCCCAAAGACCATAGAAGTACTTCAAAGTATGTGCAAGATATTCTTGAGGAAGAAGAAGTTGCTTTCCGTACAAAGCTTGCTGAGTACCTTCTCACCCCTAAAGTAACAAAGCCACATATGTCCCTGAAAGGAGATCCATTAGATCCAGAACTCAAACATTTCTGCCAACTTGCTAGAGAAAAGCGTGCAAAGTATGTGGAGTGTTATATAAATTATGATGCAACAGCTGCATTATTCAAGCCAAAACCTCCCCAATTTAAGGAGCACCCAGTATTTATCACTGATAAAGAGCACCATACACATTTGTAGAAAATCAAACTGTTGCTGAAATAAAGAGAATGATTGAAGATGAAATCCAGGGGATGAATGAATCAGCAGTTGGAGAAGCTTTGCTTTCAAGCTGGAATGAAATAAAGAAGTAAAAAAAAATCTGTGCTGCTTGACTTTTATAGAGAAATTGAGGAATATGCAAGTCAAAATGTTATACAAGCAATTGTCAGTGAAGCTGAAACATGAAGAAGAAAAAAAGTTAAGCAGCTGGCTTTCTCCTGGCATGGGCTACAGAAGTACTCTCTGACATCTACATTGCACTCCGTCCAGCCAATACATTTGCGATGAACCCATGTGTTGCAATCACCCTCACAGCCCACCCATCTACCGAACCGCCGGATATCCCTCTTAGCGTTGTATGGCTTTCCGCACTCTTTGCATGTCTTTATTCTGCAAAAATATTTCTCCACCACATCGAGCCACCAGCTCATGTGCTTTAACGCAGAGTTTTTTTTTTTTTTACGTTCATTCCTTGATTTCCTTCTTTCGGTAACATCCTTGATGAAGTCCAGCTTAACTTTTCCAACACAATGTTTCCACTTGGATAGATACTTGATGGAACAAGTTAATGTTGTGAATCATAAGTATAAAGCTGTATGATGCTCAGTGCCAATATTTTCACCCAAAGAGAGAAATATACATATGTATATGCTACTGTTTATGGCATATATGCTTTGCTTATGATAAAAAAATCAGCTATTCTAATACAAGCGATGTGTTCATTTTTTGTGTTTACAAAGCAACGATTACTTTGGCTTACAATGCAGTGATCATATTTATAAACTCACCTTAGAACTAACTGATTGGAAACATAGATCACAGGATCATGGTCAAACAGTTCTGAAGGGGTGGGATTTTTTTTAAATAATGGAGCAGGAGAGAAATATGATTGTACCATGCATGTGAAATGAGAACAACTAAAACATTCAAATCAACATGAACTCATGCACAAACACAAATTTATAGACATGCAACAATTATAACTTTCAACATCAGCTAAATTCCAGCCAAATTTCTTACTCCCAAAACCATGAATCTGAAAACCGAATTCTTATCTGAACTCACAGTGCTGGATTTTTGGGTGGCATTCTGACTTAGTTTCCACAATTTGTCTACAAGTCTGTAGCTGGCCTCTGATATTCACGAACAATTGATGTCAATAATGGTATTTCATGATATGCAATGATGACGGATGAACTAAATGAAGTTTATTTTAAAAAAAAGCCTTGACAGCTTAATCAACAGCATCTAAAGTCGTACTACGATTGAGGGACACTGCGTACGCTAATCAAAGTACGCCCGATTTCAGTGTCAAAGACCGAATTTGTTAACATCGATATCTGAAGATGCGGACATAGAACTCTTATGGAACTTTGTATATTGCATCACCATAAACCATTTCATCATTTTATCTAGTTATATACACTCACACTATTTGTTAACGAGTGAAATACGCACGTGAATGACGAGTTCAGAGATGCCTCATATGGCATGGGTACCAACGAGACCGGTATTGGGGAATACCTCACTGGTTGGGGAAACCATTCTGGTGTATAAATATAGTTTATGACGTCATTAATTGGAATAACCAACTCTCGGCCGGTTTAAACGTTGCTTTTATACTGATAAATTAGATTGACGGGGTTACCGCTACGTTTTTAAAACCGTCCTTTGATTCAGGTACGGTGTACTTTGATCGAGGGACGTACTTAGTTTTAGGGACGTACTTTAATCTGCGGTGATCCTTGACCTGATAAACGGCAGCTAAGGCTCGGCCACTCTCCATGGCAGACTTGTTTGACGCTACGCTGCATAACGTGTTAGCTTATATAACAGCGAATCCTAGCCTGCGTGGAAGGTATGTTATGTAAGCGTAGCGTAGCGTCAAACACTCAGGCACTCGAGTTCGGACATCATGATTTCCCTACATTAGCATTATGTTATATAATATTATATTATATTAAAATGCATGGGAGATAACAAATCCTGATGTCAGGAAAACCGGCCCATTTATTGACCTCTGACAGCACACGCGAATGCTCATGGTGAATCACAGCAATACTTGAACCGTCCCAGCTAAACTGCTTACTCATACCTGACACGATTGACTCAAGTGGATGAAATGAAATTTTGCTACCTATAAATTCTTTCTCGCTTAGACAGCTGTGCATTCTGGTCATCAGTTACAAAAGGTAGTGGAATCCAGTGCGTTGACGTCAACAGAAACTATAGCAACATTAACGTAAATATAAACATGTAAGTGATTATATGCTTTTAAATTGTTGTATTATAGTAGTCGAGCATCGTGTGGATCAAGCACCTGTTATACAGCCACGTGATCCAGGTGTAACAGTCATTCTCGGCCCATACGGACAGACTGTGCGCTAGGAACAATCAAAGTTTTCGAGGGTAGTGACACTGTGTGATTATATGCTAGGTATTGGTAAATGTTTCTAGTCCTATAGTATATATGCACTTTCATACTTTCATTTAACTCAATCATATCGCGAAAAAACATGCATTCCACATCACATCCCTGTGTTCAACTTTCGGCAAAAGTAGATATGGAACATTCTGAAGCAAGATCGATTGAATATTGGACTTCGTGTGGGCACGTGTCAATAAACAGACTATATTCATGACAATTGGATTAACATTGATTGTAGTGCTATGCAAGGTCAAGAAATGGGACACTATTTGGGTCGAAATAGTTTAACGTATGTCGTCGTAGCAAAATGAAACAATGACTAAATAGTTCATGAATATAGCGTTATCTTTTTTTTTTCAGCTGAAGACGTGGAGCCTCGATTATTTTCATCGGACCGTTGGCAATCATGACGTCAGAAACTACCAATAAAGAGGAGATTAAGGCGATCCAGACAAAGGTAAAAAAGCGAACAGCCACCAGCGTGATCTTGTCATTGACTATTGCATACGTCACCTTCTACTACATACCCATACCGATGCCATCGATGCCAACAGCTGCAGACCGCGCTGTCTTCACTCTCAAGTGGCAGTTCCCCTGTGTCTTCACCCTTTTCTACTTTATCAACCTTGTGATGAGTGTCCGTTTCAGCGGGCATGCCCACAATCCCTTCGACGGCCGCGACAGTCAGAAACTGGAGATTCCCATCCGATGTCTCAACAATACCGTGGAACAACTTATTCTTCATGTTATCACCCAGCTAATGATTTCGACCTTCTTGAGTGAAGATCAGATGAAGGTCATCCCAATCATGTCGGTTTTGTTCGTTTTTGGCAGGGTTCTGTTTTATATTGGTTACAAGGATTCCACGGATGGGCACACGAAGCGTAGTTTGGGGATGGTAATGAACTTTTTTACGACAGCTGTTGGTCTACTCTACGTTGGGTACAGTTTCGTATCACAAATGATCCTTGGTTATTGACAAATCCTACCATATTCTATTTAAATTAACCATTTATAATATCTGTAAGTGTGAGAAATTTGTGTAAGGAAATTGTAGTGTTAATGCACATCTTTACCTACCAAAAGCATACGTTAAACATAATGGCAAACATATATACTACATGATCCGAGTATTATATATACCACGCTGTAAATGTGCGACAACCTATAAATGGTATTTGGTGTCAGTAATAAATACATTTTGATGTTGACATAATATTCGTCTACTTTTTATAATTTACCAATAGGTCTTATTCATAACAGCTCAACGTTGGATCACAGCTTTTTACCTCTTGACAATTGTTTAGTGATTGAATGGGCTTTTTTCGATTGAAAACCAATTAAAGATACAACCATCAACGACATAGAAACGACGCGTTAACTTCAGATTTCAGTCCCGTTTTAACTTCGATTACCGGAAGTGACGCCAGTGACATCCATAGAATCTTACAATTCGGTTGACGCTGTCCATGATAGCATTTGACCTTAATTTCTTGCCAATTTTAGCTGTTTTTTCTAATTTTTACCTGCGATTCACGACAAAACTACACATTGTACGTGCAGACATGCGGCTAGCGAAATGTTACTAGAAGGGTTACCTACAAATACATGGAAATATTTTCAAAATCGACCCAGTATTAATAAACATATCGGGATGTTAATGCATTTTTACGATAGGAATTTAAACGACAGAGAAACCACGTGTTAACTTCCGATTGTACTGCTGAATTACATTTGTTTGCTCGTAACCAGAAGTGACGTCATCAACATCCATAGAAAAACTTACCATTCGATAGACGCTGCCCTTTACAACATTGATCCAATTTTTATGACCATCGATCACATATTGTCGATTTTATAAACAGTTGAAAAATATTGTAAAACAATACATTTAGATTGATACCACGATTTTTCGACCTGGGGCGCCTGGGAAAACTATTGGTTTGCATTGACATATATTTAGAAAAGTTTGCAATTAGAATGAGCTACAAATTGATGACCTTGACCTTAGTTTCAGTACAGGGCTACACAATTATGTGCTCTGCGCCAAAATCAATCATCTTAACAACGATATATGTCCCCCACCCCAATGAAAAAAGGCACACTTCCCCATAATTCAGCACAGCTGTGTGGGGGTAGCGATGCTGTTGATGACCTCACAGGCTCCAGAACTGTATGTCAGTATCAGTCGAGTGTTGTTTGGTGAATTTTCAGCCATTTATGTTTCAGATCTAATTGTCAACATCAAATTATTATGCCATCTATATGTATCACTTAGTAAACAACCCTCCCTAGATGGAAGATGATATTTTCGAGGTTTGTGTTAACAAACGCTATATATGAAAAAGATTTAATTTGCTTCACTGCGCGATTTATTTATTTATTTATTTTGCGTCGCATGACGGCTTTTCTAATGTTTTAAATGATTTTCATACATTTCCGATAACTAAGAAAGATAGCAGAATGATATCTAGCAGCATTGTTCTATATGTTAACGTGACCAACTTCCTCATACAAGCATGAAGTATTGCAACCCGCAATCCTCCACCTATGGCCACAGAGATAGAAATGATTTCCTACTGGCTTAGAGAGAAAATATTACCATACCCCTTGGCAGCATGTGATTCATCCGAGCACATATTGGTTAAAAAAAAACAACCGATCTAATACCTGCAGAAGTCATCTTCGGCTAATGTGGTGCTGTATTGATAACTGACAAGGCCCATATTGTCACTCTACTAGGCGTGAAACACAATGGTAATGAATATTTGATAAACATGTCATTGCCTCAGCAACGTATATATTTGTTGAAAGTAATGGGGCAACTTATGAAGATTTATCATGCTACTATTCACAGGGGTATCTACTTCCTGCAATGTATGCATATATATTGAATAAAGTACAAATGTTCTCATGCATTCTGACCATTGATGTTCGATTTGAGTATTCTGGCATGAAAAGTTTTATGTCTATTTAAAAATCAACCTTTGTCTACAGTTGAAGCTGACAAGCAATATAACAAATTTGTAACAGGTGGATGGCTTTCACGCTCCTTCCCTCATTGCATAGTGTATGCATTAAAATTCATATTGTGGGCAAGAGATCATGTTAATGTTTTGGCATCTATGTGAACGTTTACTGATGAAATCATATCAGGCATAACTGATATGATTGTACGCCATGCTGAGAGACGATACCCAGGGATATTTCAACCACTTGATGGCCGCATTCTTTCTACGACTGCAGAAATGTAGCTGCTGCACAGACAGGGCATCTAATGGTAGACTGTCCTTGGTTAAATCCCAATTCTGATGTAGATGAAACTCGTAAATATGCCTCTGTATGACACTTTTCATGAGGGTAATTCCAAAAAGGACGTGGAAGTGATACGGCAGGCTTGGTTAACATGGAAGTTTCTGAGCAGCTCCGTTGCTTCCTGGTCTCTGATCGCTACTTCCTTAATACCATGTCACCTTCCACTTATATATTTGCCTTCAGGAACATTATTGATACCATGACTCTTGCTAAGAACAGTACAATAAAGTTTATATTATCTCCTTATATGGATTTATCATCTGTATCTTGATATATTTTAGGGAAAGAATTCGTCTCAGCCAAATATGATTATTTTTGACTCCTTGGCAGCATAGTCTTAAACTAGAATTTCTTCGCTTATGTGCGCTCCTTCGTTCGTTGCTGCCTGTGGTTGCTGGAGTGGGGACTAGCCAGAGGAATAACCCGAGTCCTGGAGTAGAGATGCTTATTTGGTTTATAAAATTTCAACAATTAAGCTCCCTGGTAATCTCGCGGTCCGAATCTTGTCCCTGACTAGTTGATCTCCCATAATTCATATGCGTGGACAGGTTATATAGTCCCCCGGGAGTTTGATTTCCCAGAGGACTTTGACCAACCCACGCTATTGGCGGGCCATTTCGTGCCGATAATCAAGGTGGATGGTAGGGTGGAACTTTAGAATAGAATAGCATTATAACATCCTCCCCAAACATAATTAAGTTGAACTTCCACTGTTCAATCAATTTTGAATTTATCTTTGCATTTCGAAAGTAGATTAAGTTAAACAAATTGAAGATTTAGTGAAGGGAAATTTGGAATATGAGTTTAAAAGTAAAGGGACAGCACGACATGAGCCCAATATTATTTGATTTTGAATTTTGAGTGATCCCAAGGTAGCTTAGACATGCTGTTTTACATTGGCACATGTCCATAACAATAATAGATAATTAAATGAGGCTACAATAATTTTACAAATGTTCTAATTTTGCTAGCCTAAATGGTATTAAAATAAATATATTACAATAAAATGGTAAGTATTAAAATATCAATCTAGCCGTTATGACATCAATTACATTTTCACAGTATTACTCCGCACTTAAACCCCATGGGAAAAAGCAATGAGCCTATACTTGACAATTTTGAAATGGTGAAATAACCCATTGTAGCTAATTCAATTAATTAATTTTGAAAGTATTTAACTAATGTCATGATAATTAAATATACAAGAACAATGGACTAAAGCCATGAAATTTGTGAATTTCTTTGGATGTTTCGTTGGAGATGAGATATCTGGAGGGCTGCTGTATTGGGTTCGCCAGGTGTCGCTTGAGGGGAGGGGGGTGCGTTATCCGACGCCTGGTTGAGCCGTTGTGTGTCTCCATTGTATTCTTGGTCAGGGAGACCTAAGCTTTGGCTACAAGGTCTTGGCGCGTCGGGTGAAGGCGCTATCTTCCTCTTGTATGGCGTAAATATACCTGGGAACAAATGAACTTACGGCAGCGATCAGTGTGTCATGATGATGGGTAATGTAGGATATATTAAAAACATGAGTGTTCAATGTATGTGTGTAAGTGTGAGTGAGTATGTAACTTATGTGTAATATTATAACATCTGCATAAGGTGGTTGCAGTGCGTGTAAATGAGTGACGGTTATCGCCCAAGATAGTATTTATGAAAGCCATGCTGCTGAGAGCCTTTTTTAGAATAATTATGACTAAAAGAATATATATGTTACACATGGCCACTATCTAACATATAAGTCCGGATACACAACGGTGTGACACTTTAATTGCATGTGTTGTACGCGTGGGAGAAGATCAATATAAACATCTCATATATATTTGTGTTGAGAATTAAAGGTTAACGATACTTCACCATTAATTATTTTGATAAATACGCACGTCTTCCCTAAGCTGCAGACTCCTTCATGAGATTATACCCCGCATATACTTTAGTAATATAAGATAAGCGTTATGGGTAATGTGTAACATAAAGGCTCGCTAATTTTACGCGTGTCCATGATATGACAGACGGTGCGATAATAGCGCAGTTGACTTAACTTATAGTAAGATTTTGTCTTATAATCTGCAGACATAGAGGCAAAATAATTGTGAACATAACTGATGATATCATTGTGTCAAGTTGGCGCTGTGTGGAAGAAGACAAGTTTTAAGAGTCTTCTTATAATTTTAACCTGGACTCACAGTTTACTGGATTTCGGGTGGCGGCAAAGGACGCGTGAGATTAAGCGTCAAAGGTGTATGTTACTTTGGAGACCGACTCTAGAAACTGTGTTAAATGTGAGATTTTGTTTATCTGTAGCGTGGTCAAAGATTAGGCTTGCATCAAAGTGTAAAGTGCAATCGATAGAGTTGCAGCTTTGGACCTCTGAGACAGCCGTGCCTGTTGTAAATGCAATCGGGCCTGTGACCCTTGACCGATGCATGAAAGAGGATCTCTTATCTGCGTGAATGTCTGAGTGCAGCATGTTTACAAAAGGAATTTAACAGCCCAGGTCCTAATTTCTTATATGGGGCCGGTAGTATGAACCTTAATTGGACAGGTCAAAATCTGAATTTCGAGGCTTTGTTATCACTGACGCTTAAGCTTTAATTATTTGAATTTTATCTAACCGTTGGGCGTCCATGCGTTTGAACGCGTTTGACATGTGGCTGAGATGGTATGGTTGGTAAAAGGTTGTATGGTTGGAGTAATGAAAAAAAATATGTGTGTGAAAGTTGTATGAAATAATCGTGCGAAAAAATTGGTTATGCATATAAAATGAATATAGGCGTCCTGTTCTGAGAAGAAAGTATATGGCTAAAAATAATATTACATTGGCGGAAAAAAATTATGAAAACGGAAATATGAACGAAGAATACTATGAAAACGAATCAATGAGGCTAGGTGCACATAATTCGTTATTTGTTTCGATATTGGTAATGCTCATCTTCCGCGCCACATCCTTGCGTCCTCGAAGACCCACTCATATTGTTCGCCAACAAACATAATATTGAATACTTAATTTGAATATGGAGGATATTTGACCTCGAATAATATAACGAATTTTGCGTTTTCCTGTCCTAGCATAAGGTTTGTCGGATGCGGGAGGTTAAAATTAAGGCGATAGCGGGAGGGGTGTTTTGTGTGGAGGAGGTACTTATGCGCGAGGGAATGAACACTAGCAGTTTTACGGTCATATATGAGTGACGTACTTACCAGTGGTTGAAGCTGAAGGGGGTATGTGGTCGTCATCTTGGAAGTCTGGTCCTGATAGCGCCAGTTTGCTAGTATACTTTAGCTGGCGGCAAGTCGAGTGGAAGAGGCCGATGTACACTGCCATTGCCTGGAGTCATGATTGCGGTCGTAGTTTGAGGCCTCGTGTGTCTTCTCGACGTGGGTAGCAATTGTCAGCTTTTTTCTCTAACGAAGGAGCCTGTAGAGCGCTTGTGTCGGGAAGTTGTGTTCTGATAACAGTAGAAGTTATCATATACCCGGATTCTCCACCAATTCTTAAACTTAATTTCTAGACTTTCTTATTGCAATGCTCCTCCGTTGCTGTGCTCTTTCTCGCTGCTTGTGATTGCTGAGTGGGGACTAGCCAGATAAAGAAGTAGGTTTTATTGAGGTTTTTAACATTGAAGCTTCCGTGGGTTCTCAGTCAGAATCTCGTCTCTGAACTAGAAGAATCTCCTAAATGATATTATCAGGCTGGTTATATAGTGCCCCGGAAATTGGATTCCCAAGAGACCTTGGTCCAATAGGGTTGGTTGGTCATAGGTCTCTGGGGAACGAACCCGCATGGGTTGGCAATTAATCAATGGGATTTAGCGGGCCATATCGCGCTGATAATTAATGGGGGAGGCAGGGAGAACTTTAGATAGAATAGTATTATAACACATTATATCATTTTCAAATTTATTCTAGACATGAACAGATAATTTTTGATAACCAAAATTCTATAGATCTGCTTAGTAAAGCTAAACAAATGATTTAACATGGATCTCATCAATGAGAAAGAAAGTCCCATTTGTCAATTGTACAATTTGTGAAATTCAGAAATATGACACTCAAATTAACAGTGGCAAAGTGATTGCTTACGTTTAAAATGAACAACCATTGTATCTGGGCGCTCTATGAAATCAAACGGCTGCAAAGCATGTGTTGCAGAAAAAAAAATGCATAGTACAATGTTATCATTCTATGGAAAAAAAAATTGCCCAAATGAGATATGAATATGATTTTGTGCATTCATATACATTGCAAGCTGTCAGTACTTGAATGGTAAGAAGTACTTTAAGGCAGTAAGGTGTTAAAAGGCAAGCTCCTCTTCAACGGTATCGTTACCTGACTGTAGCAAATGCTTATTAAGACACATACCAAACATACAAAACATTCCAAGTGTATATTATCCACGTGAAATAATAATTATTGACTTGCTCATCTGATAACATTTACAAAGATTGCAACTGATGACTGTTGGGATGTGTTTAGCTTATATTAATTAAAGCTGTTTAAAAGCTGACATAAAGTTACTCGTTTGAGCTAAGATTTGTGGCACATTCAGTGAATTGAGAATTAAATGGAACCAACTCATGCATTCTGTCAAATATTCAATGGCAAGGTAACACAATGAAAACCCCCATTCCCCATGTTGTTCTTATCTACCTCTAGTTTAGACAAAGAATAATGAACGACCAAGGAATACATTGTTAAAAAAATCAATCATGACTTAGTTTGTCCTGCTCATTGAACAGTACTGCTGTATGGCAAAAATCTCGCCTCTAAACACCTACTTATTTATCTATGTGCTGAAATTGCATAGATACCATTTCTGAATAACCTAATCTAAGAGCTGCAAACGTATTTATATATGAGGTACTTTTTTAATACCAGTAACTGTTTTTGAGTGACGTTTATTGGTTTTCCTGCCATGCATCATTTGCCAAATGCCTTGAATGTATATTACTGAATTCAACATTCAATAATTTAACTGATTCTGATACAAAAATGATAATTTAATAAATAATTATTCATACGTAATAATATGTAGTCGTATAAGGCCAACACAGCAAAAACGGTTTTTAACTCACGAGCTGACAGAGAATATAAAAAGTATATTGATATTTATGATAAGAAGCATTTACTTGTGTGCTTGTTCTTGCCCATGAATATGTCCAGCATGTCTGTCCTAATAAAATTGCTGATTAAGAAAACTCATGACATTGATTTCTAATTCAAGCCATGTTCAAGACTATAGACCTTACTATGTTGCAAATGTTCACAAATAATTAATAATAGAAAATAGAATGGCACCTATCTGGGAAGTGCTGGGTAGTTCTTTGAAGGTCGTTAACAATATGAAGCAGAGCTTCTTGTGCATCCATATGCAATTCACACTTGTACAGATACCAAGCACCTCTTATAAACATAGTTTCTTTAATTGCACAATTGAGAAATGCATAAGTATTGTATCACATTACTTAGACCACCAAACTGTAATCAAATTCACAACATTCTCGATTCACTTTTCATCAATGTATAATGTATCAACATGCAGGCTGGGCAATTCACCTTATGTGTAAAGAGGTATAAAATAGGATAAGGTATTGGAATAATATAGAAATTAATCAGCATTTATTTTAAGATAAATTGAAAAGCACAATTATGTTGATGTTTGGGCAATAACTTGGACACTGCATCACTGCGTAACAAGACCTGAAAGACCACATTTAGGTGACAAGTTGCCTGCATTCTAGAAAGCAAGGTCAGTGGGCCCTAAATTTAACAGATACACATATATTATTAAAGACAATCACAGTACGAAAGTCTTTGTAAACATGTGTGTGAGGCTAGAAGAAACAATGCCACAAAACATAAAGTAACATACAGTATTGTACCTGGTATAGATCGGGCCTACATTTGCTGCCTGCCACGGCTCCTTTCTGAGACTGTAACGAAAAAGATGTAAGCTTTATACTTAACTTATATTGATAAGATGAACCCCTGACCTAATTATAGGGATGATAAATGCACTGACCTTGTTGTTTTGACTTCTGTTGAGGCTGTTGATACATTGGCTGTTGGGGGCTATGGTTGCCTTGACGGTTGTGCCAGGACAAATGCTGAACAATTCATAGTCAAAGATTAGCATTAGTAAGAAGGTATGCTATTGTTATAATGCTATTCTATTCTAAAGTCCCCCCTACCACCCACCTTAATTATCGGCACAAAATGGCCCGTCAATAGCGTGGGTTGGGACTATATAACCTGTCCACGCATATGAATTAGAGGAGATCAACTAGTCAGGGACAAGATTAAGACCGCAAGATTACCAGGGAGCTTAATTGTTGAAATTTAATAAACCAAATAAGCATCTCTACTCCAGGACTCAGGTTATTCCTCTGACTATTAGGGGAGATCAACTAGTCAGGGACAAGATTCAGACCGCAAGATTACCAGGGAGCTTAATTGTTGAAATTTAATAAACCAAATAAGCATATCTACTCCAGGACTCGGGTTATTCCTCTGGCTAGTCCCCACTCCAGCATCCACATGCAGCAAAGTAACAGTACAAAAACGAAGGAGCATCAAAATAACAAAAGTCTAGAAAATAAAGTTTTAAGTAGTGGTGGGGAATCCGGGGAGCTGGCAGCTTCTACTGTAGTCAGCACACATTTTCCCGACGCTAGCGCTTACACGCTCCTTCCGTTAGAGAAGAAAGCTGACAATTGCTTCAAGCGTCGAGAAGAGACACGAGGCCACAACTTACGACCGCAAGCATGACTCACGGCAACGGCAGCGTACATCGGCCTCTTCCACTCGACTCGCCACCATTTACGGCATACTAGCAACCTGGCGCTATAAAGACCAGACTTCGAAGATGACGACACATGACCCCTTTCAGCTTCTTCTACTGGTAACTACGTCTTTTAATGAGTTGACCGTAAAATTACTACTGCTCATTTGGACCTACCCGCAGCGCATTAGTACCTCCTCCACACAAAACACCCTTCCCAAAGACGGGAAGACGCTTAATTTGTTAAATAAATCGAGGTGAAATTTCCCCTATATTCAAATTAAGTCTTTAATATTATGTTTGTTGGCGGACAATATAAGTGGGATGTGGCGCGGAAGATATGTACGATCATCTATGGATAGACATCACAAGCTGTACTTTTATTCCATCAAGATGGCGAGCCCAAAAGTCATGTGATCAACGAACATGATCATAACGTAATTACATGTCAGATATAATAAACACCATGCAAGGCAAAGCTAATGTCTTTGTTATGATATTAATCTAGCTCTTTTGCTCCCCCTCTTTTCCATTTTCAGCACGACATGTTTCACTAGCCCGGGGATACCTCCGCCCTTAAGACGGGGGTGTGACCCTGATAAGTAGACCTGGCTGGTACCTTTTCCCATTGGCCACGCCCCATGTGAGCAGTTGGGGTTGACCTTTGTGAAGGGGGACCGGCTATACCTGGACCAATGGGAGGCCAGCTGTGGGTGTGGTTCCGAGCGTAATCCAATGCCGGAACCCCGATAAAATGGCTGGCCTCGCCGAAGTACAGGGAGATCTACCTAGTGAAGAGACGAAGTATCTTAACAAGATTCTGACCCGAGATTCCAGAAAAGCTAATAGACCACGCTCGAAATAATCAACAACAACTCAACTCCTGGGCTCGTGTGTTTTCTCTGGCTAGTGTCCCCACTCAAGCAACTACAAGCAGCTACAATATTCCTATATACGAAGGAGTGCGCAGAAATACGAATAACCAAGAAATATAAGTATAACAAGAGTATAGCTATATATGAAAGAAAGATAGTTATAAGATCTTCCTGACTTGAGATACAGTGGAAACACCTAGCGGCTCAACCAAGCGTCGGATAACGTATATCTCCCCTCAACCCCATGAGACATCAGGCGAACCAAACACGGCAGCCCCTCAGATATCTCATCTCCATGAAGCACCCAAACAAATCCATCAACTAAATAACTTCCATGACATTAGTCCATTGTTCTTGTATAATAAATGTTCATGACATTAGTTTAATTCTTCCAAAATTGATAATAAATTAGTTACAATAAGTTATTTCACCATTTTCACCATTTTAAGTATAGGCTCATCGCTTTTCCCCATGTTGTTTTAGTGCAGAGTAATACTGTGAAAATGTAATTAAAGTCATAACGGCTACATATATCAACCATATTTTAATACTTTCCATTTCATAGTAATATATTTATTTTAATACCAATTAGGCTAAAGAAAGTAGAAAAACACTTTTTGTAAAATTATAATAACCTCATCATTACTATAATGCATTTCTGTTAATTATCTTTGTTATGGACATGTGCCAATGTAAAACCATATTGGTGCATGTGCAAGCTTCTATGGGAATATTCAAAATCAAATAATATTGGGCTCATGACGTGCTGTCCCTTTACTTTTATTCCAGATTCCTTTTCATCAATCTTCAATTAGTTAAACAAAGTCAATTCTCAAAACTCAATGGTAAATTCCAAATTGATTGAACAGTGGATGTTCAACTTAATTATATGGTTGGGAAGTATGTTATAATACTATTCTAGCTAAAGTTCCCCCTGCCTCCCCCATTAATTATCAGCACGATATGGCCTGCGCTAAATCTCATTGTTTAATTGCATTGGAGATTGTTCAATCCCCAGATGCCTTTCACATGCCAGGTTTACTCCAGGCATTTTTAGCCATATCAATGGCAGTTAGAATATTCCTTATTCAGTATTTACACTTCACATGATTTGTATTATTTTTTTTTAAATCAAATATATTCCAAACCAATATATTGTGCCAGTAACAAAATCTATTATTCCAGAAAAGAACTTTGGGCATTGATTGAACACAAAGATTCTTCGACAACAAGTGGCCACTGTGTGGTTAACATTAGATGTGGAGGGAGAAGGAAATGCTTCAATGACGATGTTGTAGGTGTACATCTTGTATAATACTTTATTCAATCATTCCTGTGTCATGGATTAATGCGTTATAACAGACAATGTTCTAGTTGTGACCCATCAATTTAATAGGGGATCTTTTTACATATAATGTCTTGATATTGCAAGGTTGTCTGTTACGTCACTTACATGGAGAGAAGTTGAAAGCAAAGGGCCATACCTGCTTCTTTACAGCAAAATAGATGGTGGATTTCAATTTTCTACATGCATGTTTTTACAAAAACTGTTAACGCACAGTAAAGTATAATTGTCATTGATACATAAATAAAAATTATTTTGCTTTCACTAATTTTAAAATACTTCTAAATTAACTTTGTGACAGCTTCTTTTATCAATTTCAATATTTTAACAAAATATATGTTTTCTAATAGATGCTTAATGAAATAACTCTTCAGAGGATGAGGTCATTGATACTGATAATTTCAATATTTTAACAAAATATATGTTTTCTAATAGATGCTTAATGAAATAACTCTTCAGGGGATGAGGTCATTGATACTGATAATTAAGTTTATGGCCAGATCGAATCTCAAATCGCATTTAGTTAGACTGTTCAATTGAATGCAGTATTGTGACTCATTATTTGTTAGATTTGTTTACAAAACTCTGACAAAACATTTGGAATGACATGATTTCTATCACTGGCCAATCAGCAGGAATTGAGGCTTCTGGCGTGTTTGTTGGTTCATTACTTCATTAAGAAAGAAAGAAAGTACTTCCATGAATGCATGCATGTAATTTGCCAGTTTTAAGGCTATTATTAAACATGTGGGAATCAGCTGTGTTCTAATTTCATGCCTGTATACTATATATCACATCAAGAGTGCGGACGCTTGCTCTTTGACAAATTCAACCAACTCCGATTGGATAAATATATTTATATCTCTCTCTCTCTCTCTCTCTCCAATCGGTGATGCTACATGGGCAACGTTCTGTTCACGCTCCAACCACACACTATCCACTCTGTAAGTACGTGTTGTCAGTGGGGTGCTGAACCGACCAGCACAAGAAGCACCGTACTTTGTGCAAAAGAGCTACTGGTGAGAGGCCTGTCTTTCACTCATTATCAGACTCGCCGCAGGTCTCCTACTTGCTTCAGACGTCGAGTCTAACATGGTCTTAATCTCCATGTCATTGATATGACGTAACTTTCAATTTGCTTCTGGAACAAGACGAGCAGTTAAAGTGAAAACTTTCACTACTTCCGGGCCGATTTGACATTGGACCCAGAAGGCCCTACTTTACGAGATCGAATAGCCCCTCGATCCGAGAGGCTTCATGGGTTTGAGACCAAGATCACACTAGTCCAACAAGGCCTACGTAGACGGGTGTTGGTTCTACAGGCCTAGAATAGAGACAACATGTAGTCTACATGAACTTAAAGTGACACTAGATGTTTCTTGTTGGCCAGTGGCACGCCTCGAGTCCGTCTTCATTTGTATACGAATAACACTAAAATGCTAACCACTGTTTACACTAAGTTGTTTACACTAAGTAAGTGATTGACAGACATCACCATCCTGTGTGTGTCAATGCAGCAGACCAACAGTCGATAGAGTACTACCTTATTGGTAGCACAAGCACCACTTGGTTCAAAAGAGCTACAATGCAGTCATATTTCTTATTATAACATGGTTTCTTGATCACACCACCTTCATAATTGCAAGGTTTAACATTTCCTTGCAACTCATCACTGGTAGTTTCATCAACATTTCCACATGCAGCAGGCATCTCCTGGAGGTTGTTATCAAGGATCACTTTTGCTGTCATGATATTCCATAACATAGAACTTACTAAGATATAGAGAATTATGGGGGTAACACGGTGCACCATTATCTTTTGTAAGAGACATGCAAAAACAGCAACATTTCATTATATTTATTAACAAAAGTATACCCTTTTCTTGTCATTGTAGTTGGGTGTAATAATTTGACATCTATATACACACTGACATATGTGAAAATATCATTGTCAATTTGAAGTTGTACAATCAATTGCCGCACTTAACCCAGTACAATGCAAACTGGTTTGTACAAAACATAATCACCATTTATCACTGTGTCCCAACCCACATTAATATTGCATTATTGAGGCAAATTTCCAAACCGAGCACTAGGTAGCACACTTGATGTTATGGAGGTGTGCTATATGGTAGTCTAAAACAGATGACAAATATACCAGACCACCAGGACAACAAAGAGTGACAAAGCAATACAAGTGTGCACAGCATTAACCATTAAAAAGAGAAAATTGCAATCAACATAGCAATGCCACTAGAACTACTTCAACATGGAGTAGCTAAGCTGTAATGACCCAAACAATCTCACACAAGTATCAGCCGCACATCTCTCACTACCATTCCACATCATCATGCTCGACTGGCGCGGTGACGACAGAGAGTGAGGCAGCTTCAATGTTAAACTACTGCATTTACACAGATTCCCAGATCATTCACTTCAAATTGGAACGGTATAAAATATCCACTGACATAAAATCACATTTCATTACACAATAATATACAATTGTTAATAAAAACTGCACATTGTCACCCAAAAATATAAAAAATGGTTGCTGAATAAAGCTTATACACAGGACGACAACTGTGTAATTGAGATAGCTTTCACATTGTAAGGTCTCCAACAGTGCATACACTAACAGGCTGGAAGGAAATTCCACATGATGCTATGGTCAGCTGCTACATGTCACAACTCAAGATGAGAGATTCAGAAGCAGCTTCACTATGATCAAAGGGAATAAAAAGTTGGCGTGAAGAAGAGTAATGTCTGCGAGTATTGAAACGAAAGAATGGTAAATAGAATGTATTTACAATATAACCTGACAATTATAAAGTGAAAACAAGTAGCCCTTGTAACTAATGACAATTCATAACGTTTTGATTGACAACAACATATTATCTTCAACTCTTCGTACATTTCTACCATGAAACTCAGATTCTGTCTACTGCATCAACAACTCGCACCCTACAGACACAGATGACTTGGTATCCAACCCCATAAAATGCAACCTCTTGTCTCATGATATTAGAATGAAAATTCATACAAACTGCTATACGGAGTTGCCAACTTAACATCAGACTGCATAAAACAAATCCAATTTTGTTCAGCTTGACTATCCAAAATGTGACATCAGTTCACAACTAAATGCTATGTAATGCACAAGGCAGACTGTGCACCACAGTAACCTTCATACAGCAATGTCATGGGATCAGTTCACACAACATCACCTTCTTTGTTCACTTTCCCTATAAACCAGAGGTTGCAGTCCAAGTACAATGCTTTTTGGGGAATTCAGTACAAATGGTGATATGTGCTTAAATAATATTTGGATGGAATATAACTCATTCCATATCAGAATTGACACAATTGGGTGACTTTAGCACAAAGCATCATTTACATAAAGCTATTCATACAAGACTTTACTCCTACATCCAGAATACTCAGTACCCAAAAACTTTGCAGACGAAAATATATGGAAAAGCCACCATTCCAATGGAATAGGGATGACAAGAACAAAGTAAAGGTCATGATCCACACCACTCAACATCCATAACAGACCCAACCCAAACAAACAGCTCACTTACTTCACAACATTAAATCCTCCTCATTAAATGCAACAATAATTCAATTCATAGTCAGGAGCTGTCTTTTGTTTTGCATCTTGTGACCGTAATAGCAAGAAGCTATAGAGAGAGAGAACGTTAGTGACAATCAATGTGTGGCATGAGAAGTTTGCATAATGGATAACTTGAGTAGGAAATATGACAGAAGTAAACTTGAGAGGCAGGTAATCAGATCCGATGAGGAGGTGCAATATTTTTCATCTCATAGCTGCTGTAGGGAGGTGGTTGGGCAGAGGCAGCAGGCACATTTCCCCTGCCAGAGGGCGCTGGACCTGCACGCGGTCCTGCTATATATGCTGGTGGTGGACGCTGAAAACAGACAATAACTACCTAGATAAAAAGCCAAAAAATGCAGCAAAAAGAGAAAATCCTAACACTCAAAGTATCACGATTACTGATCACAATTTTTGTCCTATTGTAACTATTATATCTTGAGAGATAACAAAGGATAAGTGACATATCTCTAACTATAGTCAAGTAAGCATGTGTAAATCTAACCGATGTGGGTGAGAAAGGTAGAGGTGTAAATTTTAGTTTGGCCCTAGCGCAAAGTGCATACATTCTAAACATAGCTTACTCCTCAAACTAGCACTCTACCGATTCAAATGTTAGTAGTGACAAATCGTTCAGCAGAATCTGTTAATATTGGAACTCCTATCAAGGCAATCAGACAGCAATATGATAATTTACAACAATGACTAAACAGCTCCTGAGCAGAAACCTAATTGATTGTCTCTTCCATCAATCATCACCACTAATCAGCCATCTGAATGAGCAGGTGGCAATGTTGTGAGGCAAGCAGCATGTGGTTGTTGCACAAACAAACTCACTCCTAACACCTATACCGTCTCACCTGGACCAGTCACCTGGGGGCACCTGTTAGACAGGCCCTACTCTCACCTGCTGACGGCTCCTATTGGGTTGTGGTCTTAGACTGATTTTACGAGCCTTCGGTTTGTTGGGGTTACTGCTTGGTGTGTGAACAGCACAGACCTTGATGAAGATACCCATAAGGACTATCGCGCCTATACTTATCAGCAATACAGCCCACCAATATCTCTGCAACCCATATATTATGTTAAAAATCAACCTTTTTGCAGTGGATAGGCAGTTGAGCAAAAAACATGATTTGGTAGTCATAACAACATTTTTAATTTTCTATAATAACCATTGACTTTGTATATATGTCAATTAATGGGAAGAATGTAACACCAACTGCAGAAAGACTGAGAAGAAAGCCACTCACAATGATCCATGCTTGAATTTCATTGAAAGTCTTCTCATTAAACAAGAGGTTTTTGATTCTGGCGAGGGGGCCATCAGCATCTACTCCTCGACATTTTTGGAACACATCACAGTAACCCAGGTAGTTGTCACAAGCAGCACCTGTAACGAGATCAACAGCATTAACATGTGATCCTCTCACATTAAATAGGTCAAGTGAGCCTAAGAAAGTACACCATACACACCTGGCTGGAGTTTAATGTTTTCTTTGTTAAAATCAACCAACAAATCCTTGAGTGGTTTGTTGATGGGCTCTGATAACTTGTCCCCATCACCAGTACTTATACATTCTCCTTGAGGATCTGAAATGGACATATATTGTAACATCAACGCTCTTTCATTTGATGGGTGATGTTGTGATGGTAATGGATGAGGATGATTGAGATGCATGGACAGTCCCCTAAAAGTGCCTTTTACCACTCTCAATATGTTCTTACTGACAGCAATACCAACGGAACTCACTTCTGCAAGCCACATAGCAGAGGATATTGAGGACATCACTCTTGTCCATGTTGATATCGGACGAGGAGATGTAACAGTGCTCCCAGCCTGGCATTTTCTGGCAGATAGACCCCACACACTCCTAGGACCACAAAAATATGTTCATTAGCATTCAACTGAGAAGGTTGGCAGAGAGCAGTCGCAGGTATACCAATATAATAGCTGTTTACTCAGTTGACATGCTAAATCAATTTGTGATGAGAATTCAGTGAAGCAAAGTAATTCATTATGCTGTAGTGTATTGTATGAACAGAGGGAAAAATCAATTTTGTTGTATTTCGTTTTGAAATTTGTTTAAGGCTTTTTCATCTTTGCAAGTTGTGCCCGTCCGTGATCAAGTATTCCACGCTCGCACTGACAGAGAGTAAAACAGTTTGTATGATCAAAAGAAACAGTTAGCCATGGATGAAGAGAAGATGCTTGACGCACCTTCTTGGCATCCATTTTGGAACTATGATGACAGAGACAACGAGGTGTGAAACCAATTAACGCAGGCAGCTTCTTGCAATATTGAAGTAAGGAATAACAAATGGCTTGTATGAGAAATAAAAGAGGTCAGGATGCACACATCTTGTTGTCAGGCAATGCTAGCGAGGGGAGGGTTCGGTTAGCCGGCTTAAACTGAAAGTCACGACATGTGTGAACAAAGAAAGACTCCCGCTCTTATTGCTTGTGCATCATTTCTCATGGCGTGTTCATTGGACAGTCAGCCATAAACAGTGGGATATGAAGCGGCCGGATAGGAGGGGTAAAATTGATGGTATCTACCTTGAAAAAGTGATCGTTGGCAGGATAAGTGGGTAGCCGGTCAAGAGGGGTACTTTTACATCGCAAATCGTTCTGGCCCTGTAAAAGTGGCCGGATATGCTGGGTGGCGGTCAAGAGGGGGACCACAAAATACTATACACTGGTACTGTCTAAGTGTCAGTGTATATGAGCCTTGTCATGAGAAAAACCCAGACATCCTGTAGGGCTATATCTTGAGAAGAGTAGTGTTTGTCTTACCCCATTCATACATATCTGTGTATGGTCATTGCAGGCAGTCAGGTTGGCTTTGGGTACTGGGGTGGGGCATGCAGCAGTCATTGATGATTCAGTGGTAAGCTGTCAAGGAACAACTTCACAATACTGCCTACTTTGAATCCATACTAGATCATGGGTTACATCTCTTCTTACCAGACACATTAATTGTTTATAGTTAAAATGATTTTAAAAGAAATGGTACAATTATCTGATAGTCCAGTGCAAATTAATTATGACTGACAACACCAAGTATGACAAATTCCCTTGCATAGATGCGTTTACACTAATCCATCAAGCCTTACACAGCAACCATTGCCACAGACCTGTCTCTGTCATACATAAATATCACTGCTTTCACAAGGAGTTGTTATCACAAAGGATATTTACAATAGGAAGCCTCGCTACACTCTGTATCAATCTGACAAATCATCTGGTCGTCTGTAGGAACACGGGTACAGTTGGTGGTGCAGCACGGACCTTGACTGGGACTAAACATACACACAATGATATCAACAATGTTCATCACTTATTCCTCCCAATGCTAGATCTAATCAACTTAACATGACACAGTATTAATTAACATTACCTGCAACTGGCATGGGGCTTGAGGGTACATTTATCGGCCTCTTTTTCGGTGTCACGGGGAAAACAACATTGGTCTGTATTTTTACAGTTCTCAGTGAAGCCACAGTCGCATATTTCATCCGATTCCACGATGGCATTACCACAGAACGCTTCCTCTGGCTCCTCAAAGCAGTTTTTCTTGCCATTGGCCTCCTTCAGTACGGCGTCCAGCACAAGAGTGATGTTGGTGATACTGCATGAGGAGAACTGGTTGTTGTTAGCCTGGTCTCCACTGGTGGCGCTAGCATACATGATATAGTTTCCTCCATCAGAGGTGGATGAAGACTGGCCAGTAGGCACACAGTCGCCTCCTTTATCATGCTGACACACATCACAAAGCTACCTTCAATCACAATATCACTCCAAAATCGTAGACAATACAGATGTATCACACCAACCTGACTAACATTCTATTCAGGATTCATCTATAGTTAATATTTAAGTCGCATTGCCATAGATCTTTAAAAATACAATGCATTTATCACACCTTTTAGATAAAATCTATTAACATCTACAATTTACAATCAAGGAATGCAATTTGATTTGGATAACAAGAGACTCAATGGATTAGTAAGTGGTACTTACAGGGGAGCCAAAGTTATGTCCAACCTCATGGGCAAATGTGAGAGTGGACACTTTAGTTGGAACCCTGGCATTGTAGTTAAGTAAAGTGACTATGCCTGTGTTCAGACTCTTCATGATACGGGTTCCACCCTCAAGGTATTTCTTATGAATCTCACAGATTCCACCAGCAGCCTCTGACAACAAACATCACACATTTAAACAGCATCCCCCACACTAACATCAGCAGAAGAATGATGATCAGACTTGCCAGAAGGACTGACTCTAAGAATATAGAAAGCATAGCTAAACAGCGTCATCCCACACATGGATGCTCTATAAACCACACCACGAACAGAGCTGCACAGATGTAAATAAGCATTTACTTGTGGGTGATCCAACCCAAGCCAGGCCTAGGGTGCCCCCTGAGAAGTCTCGGTAGGTGAAGACATATGCCAGACAGTAGTCATTATGGTCCTCTAGTGAGTTGAAGTTGAGGAAGTGACTGACATCGATGTTCTCAGGACAGTAGTGGTTGTTGACAGCATTAGCACCCTCACAGTCCTCGGTTGTGTTCACCTTTTATGAAATGACAAAACATGGATACATAACATGTAACATCCCACAACTTATTGCACCTGAGCGATTACATTTATATGGAGAGGGATGCGGTAAAATACACACTTTGACTCTTCTCACAACAAAAGTGAATCCAACGTAATTTGAGAATTCTGTGGTTTCATAGATCTTCTTGATCCCACTGACATGAGCGGCAAACAAGGAAGTGATCTCTTCATAGGCCCTCTCACTTGACTGCATTAACGTAACAAAATCGGAACATACCAGGTGAGACACGTTCTACATACTGCACAAAATCAACAAGTACCAGATGACCATACTTGAGAAGATCTCTGGTACTAAGTGTTAATGGAGGCACCATGATGCAAAACCCAACTTACATATCCAAGTTGGTTTTTCTTCTGGCCTGTCATGTACTTCCAGAGCATGGTATCGGACTGTAGGAAGAGAGTACATGCTCGCTTTGTGGGGCTGATATCAGCTCTCTTGTGGAGGTGGTGAGTGGACGACTGAGACCAGCTGCTGTATAGGTTACTGCGCTCATCCCTGGACGACATGGGAGCCTCCTTAAACTCAGCACCTCTCTTCTCCCTTGTCTGGACATAATGGCACATAACCTTCTTAATCAATGTGAACTACAGATACAAATCTTACTTCGAAAAGGTCAATGATTAACAGCAGAGGTGCTATGAAGTATATAAGACTGTAGTGGAAGATTGCATTTTAGTAGTAAGCCACCTTTTCGTCTATAGCAGAGTTTTGAATTTTCTCCATCCAGGCTCTAACATCCTCACGTGCAGAACCACATTGAGAGCTCTCCAAAGAAGACCTTTTCTTTCTAATTACAAGAAAACATTGAAATATACGGGAAATGAAGAAGGGTCATAATAATTAAGATAACAATAGCATGAGACGATTGAACAAAATCAACCGCTAACTCGCCGTTGGAAATTGAAGGTGATCAAGAGGTATAAAGAGGATGCATACGTGAAGTGTGCAGTGGAAGTTAATATGGAGTCGCGGTCGCATGTGTTGTGATGATGGATAATATGCTGTGTGAAGTGAAGGTGAAAATGAAATTTGAAGCAAATGTCAAGAATGAAACGGAAGTGAATATGACATGTGAAGTGGACTGTGGAAGTGATCATGACATGCCAAGTGGACTGTGGAAGTGATCATGACATGTGAAGTGGACTGTGGAAGTGATCATGACATGCTAAGTGGACTGTGGAAGTGATCATGACATGCTAAGTGGACTGTGGAAGTGATCATGACATGTGAAGTTGAAGTGAATATGACATGCGAAGTGGAAGTGAACATGACATGTGAAGGGGAAAGAAACATCAAGGATTAAATGCAACACAAAAGAAGTAGAAAATGGAAGTGAACATGATCTTTCAAGTAGAAGTGGATATGGAGTGAATATCAGTCAGCATAAATTTGAAGTTGAAATAAGGATAAAATTAGGATAAAAATGTGGCTGTGAAAACATAAAGTCAGTTGATGGTTAGCATGTTGAACTTGAAAACCATAGCACATGACGAGTTGATGATGAAATGTAAAGATATAGTGCAGCTAGCCGCGCACGACGGTAATATAAATATATAATAAACGTCGTGCACGGCTATGGTGCACCATGCGTTAATATGAAGTGTTAGCAAATATATCATACAGAAAAATAATACAGGGCTTTTACCTGAGTGCATCCTCGTGCACGTCACGCTCATTATAGATGACAGAGTGGAAGGGCTGAGGCTCATTGAAAAAGAGCTCAGCTTTTTCAACATAATAGTTGGCTTTGGGTGTGTATAACTTCCCAGCAAAGCGACCATCGATGATAGAACCGTGAACGTATGTACCAGGCTCGCCTGAGGTAAAACACAGTCTAATTACAAACACAAGTCACTCTAGTTGGGGAAATATTGGTCTGCACAAGGGCCAAACATAGGATGTAACTATCCAACGCTTATGTTGTTTTGTGTGTTTAAAAAATAAAACCCACCAAGCATAGCGTCCGCCCTTTTATTGTTCCCAAACATGCATACCCCAACTACATGAAAAATCAGTAGAGGCGATGCAATGCGCCTTGTCATATATATCTCAATGGCAAAAATAAATTCAATGTTGGCGATCTCGTCTTATGTACTTTGGAAACCAAAATCCATTAACCTATCGTTAGATTAGATTACCAGCTTTATAACGAGTCATCTGATGCACGCGATGTTAATAACCTAGAAGAATGTCCCTGATATCAATCATGTAAAAGCCACAAGTATATTTTTTTCTAAACGTTGAAGAATGAATAATCCTAACACGGATCCATCGATGACTCAGCATTAACGACCACGCCTGTGCCAATAAGGTGCCATATTACAGTTACAGTGTCACGTTACCAGTGGTTCCACACACACTCGTGACTAGCCCTACATACGTCTACGTAATGAAATGGTACGTCTTAGCCCCGGTCGGACCGTAATATACACATATACCCTCCTGCACGCACCGTAACCACGCCACGGAAAACCTGCCGGGCTAGGTACGTCAACGCAGGGCTAACTCATGACTAGTCATATAGCCTGGCACGGTGAACACGGTAAAAGATCTGTCAAAATGTCCGAGTCCAGACCTGATTCCCAAATTAAATCTTGCGGATTAGTTGTAAAGACCCCGAAATAGTGCTGGTTATAATATGACCTCGTCCCACACGCCCCACTCATACAGGCGACGAATCGGCAGTATCCGACCAATTCACACCAGACACAGTCCGCGTGATTCTAGGCGCTGCGTTTAACAAGCGGGCTATAGCTGTCAGAATGCAGAAGGATGCAAGGTTTTCTACATTCGATAGCAACAAGTAATGAAGTTAGGCCAGATACATAAATAACATATATAGCGACATGACACATGTAGCCAGTTAGACCTTGGTCATTAGCAAGGGAGCAGAACACAGTGACACATGGTAAATATTGACATGATAAACGGTAGTTCCGGGTCAATCTGAATAACCCTAACACCCCATTCAATATATCCGTCTGCACGTAAGGTGAACAATGAGTGCACACATCCCCAAACGTAGCTGGGTTATTTCAACAACAACAGGTTATCGATTCTGTCTGACAAAACAAGAGCAAACAAGCTACCCAAAAGAGTACGGGCATGGAGCAATGATAATCATTATTTCTCCATGGTACGACTTCAGAAATGGCCACGAATAAAAGTAAGAATGTCTCAACAGGTATCGGGTATAAATGGAGTTCCGCCGATTCCTTGATACAGCAATGAAATGCGCTATTTACCACGAACCAAGTTAGTAGTGTACAGTCGTAAACAGACTGCATATATACTTGTGGGATACAACGTAGATGACAACGCCTCCACCTCATGCAGCAGCTTTAGCCTGAACCCCACCAGCCAGCACCACACCACACCCCAACCCACCACACCACTTTCTCTACCGTATATCAACCCTGCAGAACAACAACTTCGATGGAAAAGGAATAATAAAATTAGCCTCAACCCGAGTCTATTGATCGTCTACCATGTCAGTATACGGTAGCCAAAGGACATTAATGGAAGTGAGATTGGATGGGACAGCATCAATAATAACACCATGCAGTCGGCATTGCTGCCACTCAAAACCCCCAGTAACATTTCCACGGGGAAGTGAAGCTATGACGAATTCTACTACTCATCTCCATGATAATATCAGATGTCAACTGAGCACCATGATAAATATCACAATGGATGATAGACAGTCATACTTACCATATAACTCTCCTTCATATATATGGGACGTGTCAAGTGGACCAAAAGAGCCATCTTTTAAAACTATTTCTGGGTTGGACACAAATGTAGTTGTATCCTTGCGTAGTCGCAAATTAAAATTCCTGCAACAAAGAAACATCACACAAATTACATCTTGACTAAAATAATATACAAGCTCTGAAAGGCCTCTTAGACCCTAAAGTGGCAATGCGTTAGTAATATGGTGTGTGATCTACTAAAAGGGGAACTCAATTTGGCCAAATTAGGCCTAATTCCTACTTATTTTAGAAATTACATTACAATTGATGACCCCAGCTATTTACAGGAAATTGTGAAATCCAGTCTCTTATTTTGATGGTGTGAAAATTAATCCTTATGTGGCATGTGGGGGACACTATTTGGTGTCTGAACAATAATATATTGATTGAAATTGCATCTGCGTAATTGCTCGGCATGTTCACAACTCCTTTGCACATTCTTGTCAACGAAATTTAAAGGCTGTTTCAAGTTACTGATGCAACAAATTGTCGTCAGCTAAACTATTAATCAACCGGATTCAGGGAATATCAAGCTCTTGGTAAGCAACTAAATCAGTAGTATCTACCATGCACAGATACTCGAAATTAACGCCCACCCGCCCGCCCGCCAATGGCGAATCAAAATCGCCTCGTGGGGGTAGCATTTACGAAACTGGTCGCCCGGGTGGCGAGTGAACGCCTGTATTAGGTATGTAGGATCCGCTCGCAAGAAACAACTAACAGCCGAGCGCCCGACCTTTAATTTAAGGCGCAATTAACCTTCCGAACCCCGACCTAGATCAAGACGGTCTTCATCGTAGTATTGAATATACAGATTTGGACACCTTATATGACCTTATCGGATGTCCCGATGGTATTGTTAATTGGACGCTAAAATACCGTCGCTCACTTAGCTGACCACTTTTTCATATAGCTTGTCTAACTACCGCTGCAGTGTGACGGTTATACTTAATGAGGCATCCCCATTCATGTTTTCTGGTCTTATATATAATATAACTGATTGATTCATCCCAACTCCGCCAACATTTTCATTATCCCTTTACCCCATACGAAATGTAGCGATATTTTCTGTACTTGGGGAGTAAAACACCCCCTCACATGCTTAAATTGTATTTGAGTACTTGTTTATCTTTGCATGTATCGCAGTGCGCCGGGATATGCGTGGCGTCGCGCATCGCGTTTTGGTCTCGGCGAACTTACATGGAGATATGTTTGGTCATCATTAATCACCAATCTCTGTGTACGAGTCGATCAAGTCAAATCGTCAGCGTTCAATGCACACTGCACATGAAGCCATGCAAGCATTTCTCACAAGATACTAAGAAACTTGACAAGCATGATTGCACCGACTTGTCTGACTGTATATATATATATATATATATATATATATATATATATATATATATATATATATATATATATATATATATATATATATATATATTTATTTATATATTATTGATTGGATCATTTGCCTCATTTAGGGTTTTGTTAATATGCAAATAACACAGAATAATGCTAATACCAGATGTTATGGCCCTATAAACTTGGTCAGTGATGTTATTTAGCATGCTATTAAATGTAGGAAATATCATGACTTACCTGCCGTGGGATTGAAAAAATAGGCTGACATAAGGTGACTGAGCTTCTCTTTTGGCTCGTGTATGTTTAGCATGTAGTTCATTGCTATTGTATGACAAGCCTTCATAGTGACTGATGAACTGGTTCAACCGCCTAGGTTCTGAAAACATATCACCTTTCACGGATAAGTCAATGAGGACAAGTAATATTGGCAAATAATTAGTTATATACTAGCTTCAGAAGTGTTAACTAAGAGGTTATTACAAGTAACACATTAAGAATTATCCATTCCATATCCTACTTTCCTTACAAAAATATTCACCTCCAGTAGGATCATGAAACCTATATAGTTCTTTAGCACACCTAAATGGTATATAGGCTTCACCTCATAAGATATTCATTATATAAATTTCAAGTTTGAACCAAAAGACTAGGTAGTTCAGGTTCATTGGTAAGCCCCATAGTGAAAGTTATACAGATAAATAATGCCTTCTAATGCGGGATAAACATTTTTTTTCACAGATGTGAAAATTAATTCTTCATATCAGCCCAATAGAATGTCTACGTAAAGGTCCTACGATGGTTGAATCCAACGCAAACAATAAATTCACAGTTCAAATAAGATACCTTGAGCGTCTAAAACCGAACCAGTTATTTGGTTTCATCGCATGGTTTGATAGTGATGAACATTTTGCACCTATAATCACGAGTGATGTATTCAGCTGACATGGAATACCATTATGATTGCAGTCGGGGTGCCATCATCAATGAGCACAAGGTGCCATGTTTATCTTTACAACGAGGCACTATACGCACGCATGCGATGTCCGAGCTATTTCAATCAGATGACACTTCAACAAGCATGGTGGAGGTTCAACTGGGTGTTTGGGGGTGGGGACAGCTTTGTCACAAATGCTTTTGTTACCATCGTGATGGAGTTAGGACTAAACATTACATGTCTGCTGCGATCCAACTGTATCAAAATATTCACCTCAAAAGCTATGTTGATGCTTTATTTTAATGAATTAACTGTGAGCAAGTCATGCTGATAGCTTTCTTGATAGAATTGTTTCCATGCATCCATCAGGGGTAAGCTTATGGTGCAAGATGACCTAAATATATAAATATATATAGCTTCTCGTTGAACTTCCTTGTCCTGCGCTCTCTTTCATAGGTTCTTGCCGTTTCCTTCTGTTCCTCTGTTGTAAGTTTCACTTTCTTAGCTGGAGGAGGGTCAGCCCCATTCAAATATTTCCACATTTTTCACAGTGCTTTCCCTCGCTTTCAGATTTGATTTTGAATTTGAAATGTCCTCTCTAAGCCGCTTATATATTGAGCTCAGTTCATGATTTAGACAAGTGCCAGGTTGACAGTTGACGCCCCAACAAGCCTTTGTCATAGCTGACATGTTAAGGTGAGTAGATGATGAGGTAGCAGAGAACGGACTGAAGCGATGATGTTCATAAACTTAACGGTGACGCACAGTTTGACGTCGCATGGCCGAATGAGATGTTTCTCAACTGCCTTTGTCATATGCTGACATGTTAAGGGTGTAATGAAGTATGATGATCACGAGAGGTAGCAGAGAACGGACTGAAGCGATGATGTTCATAAACTTAACGGTGACGCACAGTTTATCCACGTCGCATGGCTCGAATGAGATGTTTCTCACTGCAAAAAGCTGTTGGTTTTATTTGCCGAGGATCAGATGACAACTGCCCTGTCTCTTACACCCAGCTGACAGTGTCGACAGACAGGGTGTAATGAATTTGTTACACCAATGTTAAATCTTTTGGTGACGTTCACGAGCAATTGGCTGGTTGATACTAAAAGCAAATAGCGCTAACAATGCAAAATAATTTTTTCGTGATCATTCTTTCATACTACTGCTGACCAATGATTGGCTGTCTGCTACGAATTTTTTTAATTATTCATGAGGCTGGGCGCAGACGTCAGCCTGCCTCTTGCTGCAGCCAACCTCAAACAGTGGCAGCAAACAAAGGTTTTGTCTAGGGAAAGATTGTCTCGCCAGCCAGATCATTGAATTGGGTAACGCCACTCGCCAGAGCCTGATTTTACTCGCCATTAGTGCAGGCTAGTGATAATTGCCACCACTCAGTATAGCATAAGTTCCATACATTGAAGGCCTCAACAAGACATCTTGCAGGGCTAGGTCATTGGTGATTTCACGAGATTGTGGGAGCTCATCTTATATAATCAATAATTATAAATAACTTGACAAATGACACTCCTTTTCAGATTCACTGTTCAGTCTAGACCTACAGCAGGCCTCTATGTCTGCAGTAGAGGCCTACCTCATGCCAAGCCAAATGTGGTGGACTGGTCAATCATGAAAATATTTCTTCGACCTACTTTTTTATCTATTTGAAATAGCCATACGGATGTCATTGTGTCCGATTCAATTGTTGATTACCTTGTTCGCTGAAGTTGTATGAAAGCTGTAATACATAGCACTTGTAAATATCAGTGGAAAACAAATTCGAAGCGGAATATCGTCCACAAATGCGTCTGCTCAAGTCTATGTGAAAACGAAGCAATTTCGTCATAACGTACTTTGTTATCCGAGACAAAAATGGCGATAAAAGGAGCAGCGTTAATGTTTGCGATATGTTTTTGATTAATTTGTGCATAAAATGTAGATTGATGACGATCTGGATTTTTCAGTGAGCACCGTAAGATGTTTAAGAATAACCAGATATGGTTCATCTTTGTATTTGTTTAACTATGAAAGTCAGTGAGATCAATCTTTGGTTGTCAACCACATTTTGAATAGGCCAAACGCCAGACCTAACAGGTAGTAGTTAGGTCTGTTAACCGGGCTATGTTCAGTCAATCTACAACATAAAAAAACACAACCCAAGTCGAAACTTGTACAAATGAAAAAAAGAAGTGTACTAAACGACTCATGATGAAAATTCATACCATAAGCTTAACATCATCTTTCATTGCATGCAGACTGATTCAGTGATTACTTTGTGACTCACCTGCGGAAACACATATTCCGTTCACCAACCATAACACAAAGCAAAATATACAACTCCAAATGGTTTTGTTTTCCATTGTCACTAGTGTAAGACAGTTTGTACTGTACTAAGACCTAAGTTCAAAAGAACAGCAAAACATTTGAATTCCTTATCAGATTTCTTAGGTACTACTATATGATTATTCTGCAGGAATATATACAAAACGAGACTGAGATCGTGATCATAGAAAAATTGTTTCCACTTTGACACACCTTCCTTGCGCCTGCGCATTGGGTCGACATCGTGTCCCAACAGATGGCGCAGTGAAGCGGGTGTTTCAACGTTATGATTGCCACATAATTACCGAATTCCATGACACAGAATGCCGCATTCATCAGATTCATATCGACTTCAATGCGCTTCTCGGATATCCCACAAGCTAATTATGATACTGTGGTGAACAATCATGCCATGTGTACACATAATCAGACTGCATGTTACATGCAAGCGCTCAAAACTAACATTGACCAAAAAAATTATGCACTGGATGTTTAATTATCTTCTATGGTGGGACAAGGAGTTACATATGCGTGTATGTAACTCCTTGGGTGGGAAACCAACTTGGTATAACTGAAAAAAACGCGGTATTATGTCCCCAAACACGAATAAAATATATGTACACAGACACACACACACACACACACACACACACACACACACACACACACACACACACACACACACACACACACACACACACACACGTAGCTCCGGTCGAACGGTAACAATGACAATGACGTTTATTAGCAATCACGCGCCCTCTAGGAGCATATACAATCGAGTTATATACATGATTTTGATCAGAGAAGGTGCAACATACAATACAGTGGGAATACAATAAGTGTGCAACTAATTCTACCTCAAAATTAAAGACATTTCAATACAAACGGTACACATTGAGATAAAGCATAGTTACAGGGTTGGATTCCTAAGTGAGACCACTGACCGAGACACCCGAAGCTGAGGGTTGTTGGCCATTTAGAGCCAGTTTGCGAATCTCGAGCGATTCCCTTATGAATTTATACCTCAGATGTCTTGTAGGGCTAACACACACGCTATCAGGGTCGGTGCGCTTTTTCGAGCAGGGGGGGGGGGGTAGAGGATGGGGCTGTGGGGGTTTCTGGATCATAATTGTCAGAGGGAAATGCGCAATGATGTGTTGAAGCAATTGTGTCAACAACAACGAAATGCATACGGTACTAATTTTGGAGAGTTTCTTGAAGTAATTCATGAACACCATTTCTTGACTGGTCGATTTGCTTGTTAATTAAATCAGCAGCCCTACTGCTAGGCAAAGAAACTCCGCCTCTGACAGCTCCGCGCTATTTACTACTTTCGATCTCTCACATCCGCGCTAAGGTGGCAACAGATCATAAAAACACCAGGGGCGAGTTGCCTGTATGAAAACAGTAAATCGGTTATTGATAACAATTTCTCTTGAACATTCTGGATAATATTCTCGATTACCATAACCAGTTTGGTAAGCTCATCATGATTCGCTGTATTCCAGTGAGGGCATCAATGCCAACCATGTCGCTTGTAACAGTAGGATAGACATGTCTAGCGACATAGTCTTGCTGTGATTGAGGGAGGTGTTACCAGGTTACTTCTCTCTACCTTGAGCCATTGAGTTGTGCCAGTCGGGGTGTGGGGGCTCAAGGGACCAAGACTAAATCGTTGCATTAACGTTATCAAAAAAGTTGTGGCAGAGTGGCCCCACCACATGCAATTCACTGATGGACTATGGTCGTTTCCATGGATAATGCATGCTACAACCCGTGCGCAGCGGTTTGGCGCAAAAAGTAAATATTAGTTATAAGGATAGCAGACGAATTTACTGTAACAAACGCGCTTTCGTACTTTGATATTCATTAAGTCTAAAGAGATCAACGACTGTGTACCAGTTAATAAGCCAATTCTTTCTAGATTTCTCAGTATCACCACCAACTTCGGCTTGGTTTTGTTGAGCGAGTTCTTTCTGTTGCTCTGAAAGACGTAGACTATATGATTTGTCATTTCAACTTGAGCAAAGACATGGAGCTAAAAAAATGATACGATGAAAATCGTTTGAACTAATATGGTCTGTAGTGTCTGCGGTGGTGAACAACGATGGTTTATGAGTTCCGAGAGGATTGGGCGAGCGCAGAAGTTTTTCTAATGTGAAGTCTAAATGTAGACAAAATTTCCCATACTCCACAGCCTAGCCAGTAAGGAAATCGTTAACCAGTTAACGGGACGGTATTAAAGGAACTTATATAACTTGACATAACTTGATCTTCGTCTTTGCGCTGCCTGCCACAGATTAAAGCGCACCAGTTCAGCTGGGATCAATATCTATTAGGAGGTGGTGTTGTGATTTTGCTTCGTTTTCTGTTAGGTAGGTAATAATTTACTTGATCTTCTATCCTGACCCGAGGGTCATGGTAGTCACATGTTTCGCCCAATATATTTGGAATGTGTTCTTTTGTGATGGATTAGAAATAGATATATAGCTGTTCAGTTAGAATCTTCTATTTTGAATTCCAAACAAAGGTACTTGTTGATTATTTTTTAGGACGTTTATGTATATATATAGAGTTATAATGAAATTATATATCTGCACAGTGGTAATTATTTTATTATGATTGACGATGAAACCAGGATTAATGCAAATGCCCTTCCTTGGTGTTGATGAGTTAATGCTTTTCACTAAGTGATTATGCTAAAATGATTATTATTAATGATTGTGAACATATTTGTAATACTTATAACAATGACGAGTAAAATGTTGATTGAATTAATGATAAAATGCAAGCCTGGTGTTGATGACAGCTACCTCCAGTTGAGACTGCTGCTGATTGCAATGATGATAGTAAGACTGATTATGGTTTTGCGAATGATGATAGTTGATTGATTGTGATGCCTGTATGCAATAATTGTTGATGAAGGTGACTCATATGTGATGATTGTAATGGTAATGATAAAAGAGACAATGATGATGTAAATACTTGATGAGCATAATGAGGATAGTGGTCAATAAATATGAAAAGTCATGATACAGGAGAAGATACATACTGGCTGATGATGCTATCTCAAAACAGCGGTTGATAGATAGACAATATACTTAAAATGAGCCTTTTATAATTTGATTAATCTTATTAATGGTCTGGCATTTGTGATTAATTATGTTGAAGGTGAAACACAATGTTGATGATCCTCCTCAAGGGTATTTTGATTATATAATCATTCAATGCTTTTCCCGATTATGATCCACATCATGGTTTTATTCATATTCTTACCCACATAATTTATCAATAACTTGTGAGATTAATAACCACCTTTTTGTTCTCTAGATACTGACAGCAAATACCAACAAATATGTCCATGGGAACTGCATTCAGGTGTCTTCAATGCAACATGTCTTTCCATTCTGGTGCCTTATTGGAGAAACATAAGTCTAGATTTTGTCTTGGTCCTCCTCCTGCAAACCACCCCAAGCATCATCACAGTCAACCCTCCCCACACAGAGTGAGTAACACTATGTATGATATAAACACTCCTGAACAGTCAGCATATTATGTAAATCTGTGAAGCCAAATCCCCTAAAACAGTAATGTTATATATAGTTTGTTGTATAATCACATGCATGATATAGGTCAATCATTATTTGTGAATTATTTAGAAGGTTATGATAGATTGACATTTATTTTCTGACATAATGTTAAAGACAATTTCTCTTCACTGTCCGAATGATGTTGATGGTAGGTATTATCATGAGTGGATTTTGTTGGATGAGGTGCTAGGTGAGCTGTTATTTATAAGCATTCTATGCATTTTGTGTGTTCAAAGCATGTGTTCAGTTGTTGTATTGTTTAGGAGCAAGTACCAGATTAGTACAAATGTGTCCACCACATGAAAATGCCAGTTTAGTTTGTTGCCACTAAAATAGGAGAAATGTGACCCAAATTCAGTGTTGTCACTACCTGGTTATGATTTGTTTAATGTCACCAAGGTACTGTTCTATCTGAAGTATTTTTTTTAATATGCTGCTACAGAGCTGACCATGGTCAGCTAAGGATTGTACCACAACAAACACCTTTTCAAATTGTTACAGGTAGCTGAATTGTAAACTGTTAGATAAGGTTAAATGAACACTCAGTTGAAAGACCTGGCCACTTGAACTCAATCCTATATGTTTATCTTCCTTGTGAGGGTTGAGTTCTTTCACTGTGCCAATATTAGGTTATTTACCAGATATGTAGTCTAGCACTAGTAGCAGTGTCTGATACCCTGTGCAGGACAAGGCAGTGTTTCTCATGTTGTTAGACACATGATATTCAGCCAAGCAGAGCCATATAATTGATTCCAATGGAGCGGGTAACACTTGACCCCACAAAATCAATATTCTGCTCACAAATAAAAACCATTCTAGTGAGTGGATGGCTGGATGAATGAAGTGCTCAAGGCAATGTCTTTGGGTGTGCACTATGTACAGAATGGGTGGCCTGCATATGCAGTTCTGGATGAATATCAAGTCAGTCATGTGTGAAATGCTGCCATTATTCCCATTGTTGCTGGCTTGTGGATGAGGCTTATCTCAGGATGAAGATTTAATGTGCAATCTGGGAAATTACTTTTGTATGGCAGGTATTGATTTCTCTATGCAAATGAGTGATCCATCCCCGCTGTGCATGAATATCTTTATCATGGTAGGCCTCTGTATGAGGGGTGTGGATGCCTGGTTCTTCTGGCTTCAGGCACTTGATCGTTCAATTTTTATTGTCAATAGAAAACGCGAGACAGGAATATTTATGTATTACCCCCGTCATTTTTAGATCTTCACACACCTAGTAACCAAACAGATCCACACCTCAACAAGAACAGGAGATAAGTCAGTCATTGGAATTTAATGATATATACGTGGAGTATACATATTTAAAAAAAACCTGTTGGCTGGAGATAATTTGTGAGTTTGCGGAGCTGGCCTCTTGATGAGTGTGGATGGAGTTCCACCTGTGTTGCCCAGCACACAATCACACTCTGCTCTCGTGTTTATGTTCAAAACAAACTCCAAGGTAATTCTGTCTTGTGACGTACTTTCAGATGACATTGTGTTTGTAATGCTAATTCTGACAGCCACGTTTGACTTATAATAGAATCTGCATTTCTTTTTTAACTTTTTTACATAAAATCTTGGATTCGCTGTAGAAGTGCGTCAAAAGCAACTTGTTACACGTGAACTTTTTCATTTCATCTTTCTCTCACCATTCTTGGAACTTATAATCATTTCAACTGATATATTTTTAACTTATAACTAAGTACTTGAAAAATATACTGTTGATTGAACTGTACAGCAATCAATTATGTGCCATCTTTTGTGCTGCTGCTAGGAACTCTTTCTCTTTTATGCATTGGCTTTATTTCATGCATGGTTTCTAAGCAATTTAACTGGGCTGTTCATAGTCGTTACTGTGGGTACTTACAGAGAAAGAGCATGGAGATCCCATTTTGCACCCATGTATCATTTAAACATATAACCTGTTGTTTAATGTTAAACATAAGTATATATTGCCAAATTATGTGTCTGATATTGACAATAATACTTATACCTTTGCATTGTGGTTCCTCACACAGCAAATCAACGTTTTGAAAGAAAGTCGTAAATCAAATATAAGATATCCAATGAATTGTTCATTGCTTTCTGCTAATGTGACTAACGTAGAGTAAGAAGGTAGTGTTGATATGGTACTGCTAATGCGATGTGATGAGTCAGTATGGGTATCTTGTTGTGCCTCGCTTCCATCCCACACAGGAAGCTGACATGTCCAGGATACAGTATGACAGACTGACTGTGTCCCGGGGCACCAGTGGTACACCAGAGAGTACGTGGGAGGCCAGGGCCAGCAAGCTGAAGCAGCTGCATACACAAGTAGGTCACACTCATCCTCACATTGTATCTAGCATGTACGGCATTATTGGTCCTTATATTCTAAACTTGCCTTCACTACCAGCTTGATGATCATTGGTTTGTATAGCACATCATCATGTATGGTCAATCCATCAAGGTCTCTTTAGTGAAAATAATTTATATTCTTTTTAACAATTTAAGATGTAAGCTTGATATTTTTTTCTGTTGTTGAAGGAATGTAATATCTGAAGGATATCTGGCTTCAGCTTTGGTTGTTGTTTAACTCATAGTCATTTAATAGAGGTCAGATTATTGTGTGAGGATAACAACCCACACATATAACTAGTAGGCCTTTATGTGTGGCACTACAATATACGGGTCTTAAGTCAGTGTTTCTAACCCTCGACCGTTATTTTAATCTACTCCCTCAATAGTCCAATAACGCCAGTACGCACTGCATTTGTTACAGAGCAAGGGGATGCAGTTGTTACCTGTGCCCTCGTCTGGCGCCCCAGCTGCAGGTGGGGATGGGAACCCTCATTTGTCTGGCCTCATGCCTGTCAGCACACAGCGTGTTGCCCTATCCTCCCCAGCCAACAGCACTAACTCTAGCATAAGCATTCATGTCCCCTCTGATGATGTAAGTGTATCATGGAGTTGGCTAGTGCTAGATGCAGGCTTGTTAAGATGGCTTTGATTGTGACAGCTTCCATTGTTCCCACTCTGATGTTCTGTAAGTGGACAATGCATGGTTGGTAGACGATATGTAAAGACAGAGATAAAAAATGGAACTTCAGAGTGAAACAAAAGGACAAATACTTGATGTCTGCCTGCCTCACATTTCACTTGTCAGCAATCTTTGTACAATTAGTAATGTGTACTGCATGAACAGACTCTGTTATTCTGTTGTGACCTGGAGATGTCATGATGCTGTGTGGCCAAATGTTAGATAAACTATCATCATGAATAGAGCACTTCATTCCCCATGAAAATATATATATGCTGTACATACTTGTGTTTGGAGATATGCTATTCTGTAAACTTGAGTATAATACGACTTTCTGCCTTGTGTGAATTTCTGCTCTACTAATAGTGGATACATTTTGCATGTACATTACAGCTGCAGTGTGTTGTCTTCCATGTGAAATCTCAGATGCTTTGCAGCATGGCATGTGGTGTGATGTAGCACAGTGTAAGACGGAGCTAGTGTGGCAGCATACCAATGCTGTTAAGAGGATGTTTTAGTCATATGTCCCCCTGAGTCCTTGTTAAGGGAACATATAATGGTGACCATTGTCTTCTATTTGCAGTCGGATAATAATACCATATTGACCATCCAAGGTAAGTGTGACATGTTGTCAATATGTCAGATAATTCCTCATAGATACTGTTTGCATTTAGTGATGTATTTGTTTTAAGGAGGAGTTCCCAGAACGAGTAGCAACAGACCGTTCACATCGACAGAGACACCTACAGGAGAGGGTGGACAACTATGGAAGGAATCTGGCAGAATACAAGAATAAGAGCCGAGCTTTGGAACATCAACGAAAAGGTGTTTTTATCCACAAAATATATGGAAAAAATTCTCCACTAAGTAAACTGTTAATTTTTTATTGGAGAACTGACTAGAGACTTCTTACCTTCCAGTGTAAATTTTATGTTTAATCTTTGTCAATCCAGCTTTTGCTTGATATGCATCTGAGTACAAGTTAATTTACAGTTGCCTTTATCATGGATCTTTTTGGTTGCAGAAATTGACAAGAGGCTGCAGGAGCTGTCAGTGGGGGACTGGGATAATTACACAGACAACACAGGGGTGCTTCTGACCGAACTGCGTACTCAGGAAGCGAAGAACCGCCGAGCACTAGATGACCTCAAACATCAGATGAAGAACATGAATTCTACAAGGTCAGTGCTCCAGAAGCGTTTGTGTTTTTATGTGTTCAGAAGCCTGAGGAATGATGGTTATTTTATGTATATTTCCATGTAACTGACACATGATGGAAAAGCTTGATTGCTGCTTGAGTTATATGTAACCAACTCATTACTTTGATCTATGACTTTCGTCCAATTGTTGTCTGCAACTCTTCATCGCTGATACTCTGAGAGACAGTGAAGCGGAAGATAGGCATGGAGCTGAAGGCCGTATCAAGGACTGGTTGGACAGCTTGCTGCATCCTGCTACACTGGCTCTGAGACAGACCCAGCTGGAAGAGGCTCGGGCTTGTCCTGATTATAATGTTATGGTCTTTGGAAAAGTTCCCCGAGCTATAAACTACTCACTGAAGACGCCATTTTGCCAGTGGGGTGAGAATCTGGAGGAGACACTCAAGAGACGGAGTTTGATTTATACCAGTAACTGGTATGATATTGAGGAGGGTTTAAACACTGGAGTCTCCTCCAGAGCAGAGACTCATCGTTCTGCCTTCCCTGCAATCAATCATTATACAAATACTCGTTCCAGAACAAACAACAAAGACGCATATCGAGAATTACATTCTGGCTCCGATGTTTCTCTCCCGGGAACAGCCATAGATTCTAGCAATACCCAGAGGAGTGATGAGGGATGGGTTCAGCAATCAAGATGCTCTATTTCCTCATGTGATGCATATCAGGAAACCACAATATTCCAGTGGCTGATTGCCATGAAACACAGAATTACAGCTGCTTATGCCATGTATGAGGGTTCAGTAAATAATCCTAGTCAAGATGCAGTTGCTTCATGGCCTGGTGTTTATGTTATTGAATTGTTATGTTAACCTCTACGTTCTGTGTGATGTGGGTTAATCAGCTCACCTTCCCTGTTGTTGTTCCAGGAATTGTGTTCAAATAAATTTTATTTCTCTTTGTTCATGACATCTATAATTAGACTCAGACAGGTCAATTTGCAGCTGCCCTTGTTAGTTTACCCTTCTCTGTCCATTTCACTTCCAAATGTAGGAAATTGGTCCCTAATTCTTAAATGTAAACTGTAATTCTCTTTGTCATTTTCTATTTACTGAGGGATCTCTTTTGGTTCAAAATAGCTTCTTTTTATCTATAATATGGTTTTATGTAATTTTCATGTTATTCCTCATATGTTTTAAGCTAAATGCCCCTCTGTTAGTTACATAACAGCAGAACTGGCATCCTACTCACTTGTGTGTGTAACCTATTGCCCTGTGGTTTTGCAGGCCAATCACATCAGAGTCGACTCTTGTATCAGAAGTGGCGTGAGTCATACTGTACAACATCCTACATAGTATTTCATGTAGCATTGTAACACACCATGACATCTATTCTTATATTCTTTTCTAGTCTGGATTTTGGTGGTGTATTCATTGGCTTGCCATGTTTTTCACAGATCCATGAGGCAGGCTTATCTACGCCAGGGAGGGGCCAACCCGGCCATACTATCCCAGATGGCTCAGATGGAAATAGAAGCTGCCAATCTGGAGGACAAATTCACCAGTCAGAATCGATCCAGGAAGAGGAAAGCACAAAAGCAAAAAGGTTCTTGAAGTATACTTAGTCCACTGTTATGCACACCTGCACCTGTATCTGTACCTCACTAATGTGTAGTTTGTCTGAAACAAATATAACCTTGTTATAACATGCTAACATATGGAGCTTTAAATAACCTAAGGTAGGTGTGGTGGCCATAGCTTTCTTTTATCTCAGAATGGTGCTCACACTGTATTCTGTGAAGAACCTGAATGGGCACTTAATATTGGTATGCGAAACTAACTCCTTGCAAACTCCTCTCAGACAAGTACAGTAACATGGAGCAACAGATCACAGCCTTCGAGCTTGAGAACCACCGCCTGCAGAATGAACTTCTCCTTCTACAGGAGACTAACAATTCCACTCTCATGTCGCGGGCAGCCAAGGATGTGGATGCCGGTACGGACTCTTGTCATGTTGTTTTGTTCCCTGGGTACAGAACTCAACCAAAAAGGCCCTGTATGTTCTATATCTATAACACCCTTTCTATCTTCGTCTATGACAATCTATTGAAACCCTTTCTGTGATGATAATTGAGCTTGGTTGGCGTTTCTATGTAATTTGGAAAACTATACATGGCATATATTTTTCATCTCACTTTCTGGCTGTTGTGATCAGTTCTTAAGTGTTGAAATTAATATTTAGTGACTTGCATCTGTCATGCATCTCGCGTTATGTACCAATGTTTCCCAACACCTGCTACTATATAGTCAACTCACCGCCTGATGCTTCTATTTGGTAAGTTATCCATTGTTGGTTGTAAGGTCTGTAATGCAAGTCATTGCTGGGTTGCAGTGCACCTAGAGGAGGCTGACAAGGAGATACAGGTCAGACAACAAGAGTACCTCCACAGGCTGGCCGAGATGGAACATGAACTGGAAATTGCCAAACAGCAGGCTCGGTTGGAGAAGCTTCGTAAAGAGGTAAACGAGGCGGAATCATCCCAGAGACAAGCTCAGCCCCCTCCACGCATGCCACCTGCTCAAACACAGGTGCCAAATTAGCATAACCTGTTTATATTGGTATGAGGATTTGTTACGTCGTTGATAGGTAGTAATTATACACATGTTTAAGGGGGATATTTTATCATTCAATGATATTCTTGGTTGTGCGATGTAAATAAGAGCTTGTTATGCTTGTAGCCAGCTGAGGTGCCAGCCTTAGTGCAGAACCAATACAACCCCAGTAATATGATGGATGCAGATCCGCTCCAACCTGCACCTTATGACCCCAAGTCTGTATAACATATTACGCTCTTATAGATTGATTATTTTCAATGTTTTAATTTCAACCATAAAGGATTAAAACCTTGTACAATCAGTTAAATCATTGAAGTATTGTTTGTAATGTGTAAATACAATGACCCCCAATTGTAAACCACGTGTTACTGGTAGATGTGATGTTTGTTTTGCAGTGCTGGTTTCATGACGTTTTATGATTTTGTGACGGGGTTGGACCTAGCCACCCAGTCAGTGAGATTGGTGGTAGGGCTGTATAACAATGCAGCTCAGTATGGTGAGCCAACTGTGCTGCCTACAGTGTATTGTGAGGCACTGTCATCAAGCTACTACAACCAGGGTGCTAACATGGCTACATTTGGGGCTAAACAGCCAGTCATTAGGTCAGTTTGTGTTATCTAGGTATAACCCCATAAGAAGCCAATTACAATGCTACACATTGATTTGTAATTATTCTTGCATGAGGAAAATGGTGATTATTGTAATATTGGTGATGATCCTGGTGACAGTTTTATAAAACCAATTCCACATGTACAAAAATCTATTGCTGTTTTTTTTCTACTGCCAGATGTCCTCCTCAGCCTGACCTCGGTCTTGTCATAGAGTTGCAGACTGCGGGGCCTGGTGGGCGCCTCACCACAAAGTCCTGGTGTAAGATGGCGCTGTTTGACAGGTCACATCGAGTAATCAGTGGAAGATGGAGAATTCCTCTCCGGCTGCCTCCTATAAGACCTAACATATCAGCCCACGAACTCAGCATGCAGCCCCAAGTATGGCTCGGCCCAGTCATCTTATATATGGCTGTTCCTTGTTATTGTCACTACTTAATTATAGGTTGATCTACTCAATATGGTTATATATCTTCTTCTCTTTTCCCTTTCATATTGCAGCATGGTGCGACTGAGGTGTTCATACGAATAGTAAATGCTCGTGATGCTGATGTTCAGTCAATGGCTGCCAGCTCCCCAAGTAGTTCTCACCTATACCAGTACCCACCCCAGGTGAGTCTAGTTAACGATGCATCTGTACAACATGCATACCTGTAGCATACTCCACTTCTTTTTATTTTGGGGTCAGCTCAGCTCTTTTTTTTTTTCATACTTGCCTGTACCCATCCCCTGTGTCCACTCTTTGCCACATCAATCAATATGCAGATGTGTGTTAAGGTTCAGCAATGGTGAAATTTCATTTGTGGCATTTCCTTGAAGTGAGTCTAAATTTAGACCAAATCCATGAAGTTTTACTTGCATTGTATCTCTGCCATAATAATGTTTCTGTGTATATTCAATCAATTCTATTGATGTATTGCTGCATCATCATGTAGTCTATGCATGTCCCCATTGACATCAATCTCAAATGTGCCGCTTACAGCCTAAATAACTTATGCTAATAGATATGCTGTATTTACACATCTGTGTATCTAACCCTATAATATTCTCGTACAATAACACTCACTACTGTTTTTATGTTTGGTTTTTCTGTGATTTGGCTTCAGCCTGTGAAGGTGTTTCTCATACTCCCAATTCCATGACTGATTTTTAGCATGAACTGCCTCACCATTGGATAAGCAGCCATGATTTATGTGTGTCAGATTGCTGATAGTTTTGTGTATTCACAAGTCACCTCTTTTCACCCTGCCACCCCCTCACCCCCTTCATCCTCACATGTAGGTAACATCCCCACTCACACACATCTCTATTCTCAACCTCTCACCTGCTAACCTCTAAAATCATATCAAGTTGAACTATTTCAAGTGCACTAAAATTTCCCTAACCTGGTTGCTGTTTATATGGAAGTAAATTGTTTTGATGTTCAGTATGAAATATTGACATACACGTCAATTCTCATTGGAGGCCTCAATGGCCGGAATTGAGGGTTGTTTTCAAAGAAATGAAATGTTCCCTGGGCATCATGGCCATTGTAATGGACGTAGGTCTTGGCAGTCTGTACTACTGCTGATGCCTAACTAACACACACGCTTGTTGGATGGTTCACTTGCTGTTCTCTCACACTGTTATTCCCATTTGTTTCAATTTTCATAGACATTGTTCTTTTTGCATGTTCTTGCTTTCAATGATGGTCCTCTTTTGATTAATGTTAGTATTATTATATAAAATGTATGTGTCTGTATTCCACTATATGCTCACTTTCATTAGAATTCCTTAATACAGCCTTGAATGACTTGTAAATATGTGTGCTGTGTTGCAGGCTGCTGCTGTCCATTACCCCCCAGCTCATGCCCCCTACATCCCCCCACCCCCCTCCACAACCCCACCTGAATCACTTGACTCAGTCCCTGTACACAGGTAAGGCTGTTGTCTTTACCCGTCTTCCTTGCTACATCTCTCAATCCTAGCTCAATTTCTCGTAGATATACATATATTCATTATTTCCCAATGTTTTTTTGTCTACAATTAGTCAATTATTTGCAATCATACTTAATCTCTTAATAACCTTCTCATATTAATCAGTGAATTTCTTTTATAATACTCCCCTTGTGTGCCTCCCTACATCTAATATGCTAATGATGCCCAATGATTAAAATGATTGCCATATAAAGATAGCCAATTGAACATGTTTTTTGCTGTGAAGAGAATCAACCCAATCAGCAGCTTGTCAATGTGAAATTCCAGTTACCTCAGCTAGTTGTTGATAGTTATGAGAAATACACTCAACATCATAGGCACCATATAAAACACTGATGTGGTGTGCTGTTAAACACTAGCTATTATTACCTTACCCCATCAGCATCATCTAATCTTGTATGGGCATTATTTCCCTTGAATCAACATCTTATCTTGCAATGCAATTGTATAACCTCACTGATATTGATATCATATTAATAATTCGTACTAAAAAATCTTTGTATTCAACGTTTATACAAAACCAGCATGTTATTCTTTCTCAAGTCAAACCCAGCGCCACAGTTTGATGTCAAAAGAAGCATGGTATCGGAGTCAAAAACCTATGTCAACACATACACATTATTTCAATGTCTGACACTGATACCATCACAAACACATCCAGTCACTTGATGACAACATGTCCCTATACTTACACCCTCATTTTGAGTGTCCTAATCTTTCCCACCTGTCCTGCTGTTCCTGTCCTAACCTTGAGTGGCCTGTGGTAGAGGTATCTGAGTGTGTTGATCTGGCTTACATTGGATTGGCCAAGTGACACATATATTCTGTAAGTGGAGTAGATGGCACTGTTTACTGTCATGTCTCTTGCCTTGACATTATTCTTGTGTACCACACAACCCAACGGTCCACTTTAGTACAGGAATGGTTCATTAATCCACGAACAGTGTTGCCATCTCCTTAGGCACAGCTACCTGTAAAGAACCCTTTCTTTTGGTGTAATTACATAGCATCGTCAATGATCAGGCAAGAGACAGGCATATTTAAGAATAACTTAATATTTGAAGTATTTTTTCTAAATGTTTGGTTTAATTTTTTCTAACCTATGTCATTGACAGAGACTAACGTGGCACTTTAGTCTGGTTTAGTATTATGACTTGGGGCAGTCAGGTGGTTGTGTGTGTGAAGGCACCAGGACAGATCTTATGAGATGTCCTTAGACGATTGCACCCTTGGTTTCCAAGTGGACCGTGTGAAGTTAGCAGAAGCTGGTGAGGGGAAGGTGCGACTCACTGCATACTACAAGGAGAGCGGAAAGGTATATCAGCAGATGACTTGTATTGTATGGAACATATATTGTGAATTTTCTTGCAATGATGTCTGTAGTGCATGATTCTCAGAAGCCTTAAAAGGACTTGCTGGTAAACTCTTCTAAATGGTTCTCAGATGTGAATTGACTATTAACTCACTGGTACACTCAGTCTTCTAAATGGTTCTCAGACGCGTTATATATTAACTCACTGGTACCCTATGTCTTCTTAATGGTTCTCAGACGCCTTATATTGACTCTCTGGTACACTCTGTCTTCTAAATCTCAGACGCCTTATATTCTCAGAAGTCTTATGTGACTCACTGGTACCCTCTTTCCGCTGTTTTAAGTGATTGTTCCAGTCACTAATTTGTGGCTTGTGTAGGTTGTACAGTCCACCACCAGCCCAGTCACCTGCTCAACAACAGCCGTCAAATCCAACTTCAAGCACCGCTACCACATGTTTGGCCAGCAAGAAGCATCCTTCACTGAGGTGGTTATGAAGCCAGATATGCTCCTCATTGCACGGTTTTACCTGCGCAAAGAAGCTCATCTGCCAGGAGATAACAAAGTCAACCCAAATGAAGATTTCCCTTTACCTGCTGGCACGGACACTAAGGCCAAGATGTACGACTCAGAGACTCTGGTAGCATGGGGTGTTATTCCTCTTGTCGTCCCTAGAGTCAAAGGTTTGCACAATTATATTAGCTGTTCACAAGACAAAATGGAGATGGGGTATACAGTTTTTATCCAAGTTTTTTTCTCCCCAGGTGACATATATTCTGGTAATGTACGAGTGAACACAGGAACCAAAATTTTACCCCTCTACGAGCCTCCTGTTGCTGAACCCGATATGATCCCGTTGGAAGAACACTGGCGACCAAAAGACTGGAGACGTTATGGCAAAGCCGCACTGAGGATACATGTCTTTGCTGAAAAGCCCAGACCTGGTTCTATAACTCCTAGTGAGGTGTCTAGTGATGATGAAGACAGTCTCCCTGAGGTAGTATATATAACTTGTGTGCTTGAATACTCTATGTATAATTGTTGATCTTCCAATCTATGAATGTACCCACAAAAGGAAAGACCACTGTCTAGATTCTCTTGTAAATGACTGTCATTCTCTTTGGTTGTATGTATCAGTTCTCCTGGCTACCTTATGCAAGGAAGAAAGCACCTAGTGACCCCTACACTTCGAAAGATGGCTTTGATCTCTATATTGATGGATGTCGCCATCTTCCTGACTCTGTAACCATCACCAGGGTAAGCCTGTCAATACCATGGGGAATTATGTATCAGAATTCAATCCAATACACAATAATTACAGTATCAACCATCTGCCAAAGATGTCAGGCTTTAAGTTATACAACCCAGTGAAAATGGCCAAGGATATGACACAATTGTTTCATGGCCTAAGTGATAGGAACTTTCCAGTTGTGAAGGTATTATCCAATCCGACTACCTCCATGAATGCTAATATTAGTTAAATAGTAATCATGTCATATAGTTTTCCCATGAAAAAATAAATATAATATTATTTTCTTCTCTAGTATTACCATGAAGGGTGTCTCATTGTCCTGAGGAGTAAGTTCTGGTCTTGCTGCATACCTTTGCAAAACAAACCTCTTAAGGAGGCGACTGCAGCTCGTTGCGTTAAACCTCGAAACACGTAGTTAACGACATGCTGCCATATATGGTCATTCCCTTAGTGATAGGGAATGACGTTTATTTTGTCATACACAACAAGGTATTGTTACAATTTAACCACACAGACATTTCCTTATTTGACAGAGTGACATGAACCAAACAATACCTTGTAAAGAGAGTTGTGAATTTGTCTTGCCATATATGGTCATTCCCTTATAAGGCAGGGGATGACTTATGCATAGTCTTTTCCAAATTATTTGTTTGAAACATGAATACATCACTAATGCATAACAGTAACAACATACAAATAACCATATGACTCTCATTGTCCTGAGGAGTAAGCTTTATGAATGACTGCTGTTGGCAGGTGACAGCACGGGTGTTGGACAGACGGTATGAACGAGTTGGGCGTGACATTGCTAGTAATGCACAACTAGACAGTGACATTTACAACCCTATCTACTCTCTGCGAGCTGAGTTCCGGGAACCAAACATGGCCCCTACTTCAACACTCCTTGTCAAGGTGGGACATGGTGACTTCTGCTACTGATTATGAACCACACATCTCTAAGCTGCATTCCTTCTCCATGAAATGTTAATATTGCCATTAAATATTTTTTCATATTGGCTACATACACAATCGCTTTGATGTGTCCAGATGTGATACATGCAAAACCATATTTATAATTCATTATAAGTCATGATGGTTTGTGCCTCTTGAAATTACTTTGTAGGTGTACACCATTGACAAGTTTTATAAGCAGTTGACCGTGACGGGGTACGCAGCCATCAATATATTTGTGGAGACTGGAACCGAGAGACAACCAAATATAGACACTGCTGGGGTCCAGGTGAGCGTGTTAGATTAATAAGTTCACGTACAACTATGCAAAATTAACCATTTATATCACATGTTAATTCCTCACAGTATGACATGTCTCTGTTTCAGATCTCTCTTAACGAGGGCTGCCACCAAGTGAGGCTGTATTACAAAGGCCCTAACGGTATTGATGCACTGTCTGAGGCTCTGTTGAGCGACTCTGGCACCAGGAAGGTACCATGTGCCTCCTTGCTACTGCGCCTCCATAAAGCTCCAATTGGACCTAAGGGAAAGCCTCTTGAGGTAGCAAATACCAATAAATGAATGATATATTCTCCTGGAGATGCAATAATTGTATGTACATCAATGATGAACAAACAATTGCAACCAGGTTTATATAACTCCATTGAAATATTTAATATTTTGACTTATTGGAAATGATGATGTACAGGCAAACAAAGTTCCCCAGGCTGACTGGGGACGGTTAGGTCTCTGGCAACCTCGGCCCTCTTACACAGATCGCATCTATCAGTCTATCTCTTGCCACCCGACCCATGGTGAGTGTAAGCTGCTTCACACTCTCACCAAACGGACACGTATCTCACAAAGGGAATCCCTTCACATGATTGCAGAGCCAGAGCAACTCAAGGCTCTCAACTCAGACAAGAGTGCCGAAGCCTTCATTCGTGTGGGTACTTTTCATCTTCTGGTAGTTGATCACTTATCCTCATGGCTTGACAGTTAATCCAATATGCAGTTATTTAAGTTTACCACTAGAAAATTATACAGTGAAGCCTGTTGTGACTGTACAGGCCCAGTTGACCAGACTGATGGATGTCATACCCATGGATATAGACTTGACATTTATTTCACAGTATAACCCCAGAAATGGTATCAAGGTCAGTTTTAGCAATTACACCTATTTGATTGTTGTCAAACGCCTTCTACAGCCACCAGTTTGTGCAGTGTCACATGTGGATTATTCATCTGATGCCTGTTTTTTTACTTGTCAATGATAGTGTTGGGTGCCCACGTGTCTCATCTCTCCTTCAGCCCCCTGCGAGAGGATGGATGGCCAGATCGGAGAGGTGCCAGACTTGAGGGCAGGCACTATATTGGTGAAGTCATATGTAATAAGAAATCACCTCTGTTGTGTGTGTGTTTTAGTTTTCCCTTGACCTGGCAATGAATCTTCCATGGTCTAATTTCACCCATGCTGTCATCTGTATGAACCCACCGGGGGCTTTCTATATGGTATATCATATTTCCTTGCTTCTCACATGAACACTGACATGTATCTAAGTTTAGCCATTTTGGATTGAGCAGCTGATGAGAATTCTCTGTGTTATGTTGTGGATCCAGGGGCAGCCTCAGGGGTCGTATGATAAACCGTTCTTCACAGAGCATCTGGATCTAGATAGCAACACAAAGATGCCAGCCTGGAAAGACGGCTATAAGGTAACGCTGATCTCCTCAACTCAAGTCATATTGTTGCCATGGTATGAGCGAATTAAATGATGTGTATGTTTGATGATGGCAGGAGTTCAGAAACCGCACCTACCATCGCTACCTCTGTGTTATCATCCACCTGCAAGAAATCTCTGTCTCTGTATCGGCTGATAGCTACAAGTATGGTCTGCTGGAACAGGCAAGTCATATCAATGGAGATCAATGCCTACCATGAACTCACACACTTGTTTCTTGAGATTAGTTTTGTTGTTGTTTATGGGATCGTGGTGGTGTGGGTGACTGCAGGCGTGGACCGCTGTACAGGTGTTCAGTCAGGGTTATGCCCACACAGGACTCTACCAATTACCCCTCTTCATCGGCTCCCCAACACCACATACCCTCCGACAGATATCCAGGGAGCCACTCAAAGATTGGGTTATTCGTAATGTGGAGACTGGAAGTGTAAGTTATCAAAGATATATCTTGGTGATACAAACAACTCTAGGTCATATCTCTCCTCAGCCTATTTTGGATGGTGATATCAATATAGACGTCCTTCTTGGCTAATCATGTGCCTCCATCCAGATCATCAGCAGCTTTAGAGTTGAGCATGAGGATCTCAATTCCATGTCATCCCAAGCCTGACTGAGTAAGAGTAGGACATGTGTTGCAGGTGAAGCTGGCGGACTTCTCGTCTGTATTTGTCCGCCTGGCTGATGGTAGAAGGGAGGAAGAACTCATTGACAATGTCCCTGTCACTCAAACAGTAAGCTCTGTACTGCCAACGTTGTGGCCCTGAAAAGACCTCCAGTGGTTACTGATCCGTAACAGAGTAAGATTTGATCACTAATGCATGTGTGGTTGCTGCAATAGGTGCAGCTCAATACAGACTATTTACCACCTGACAAAGTGGGCAAGTTCAAGGTTGAGAAGAAGGGTCAACCAATCACTTCTCTTGTTCCCCAAGGCAAATCCCCTTCCTCTTTCTTCACCAGTCTCTCAACCAAGTTCAAAAGTGTAAGTGGCTTGGTACTAGTTGGGGGGTGTAACATTTACCGGTGTTACACTTTGGATCTTAAATCAACCTGGTAACTGAACTGGTGTTTTGTCGTCAAAAAATAATAGATTGTGTAATATATCACCATCTGTAATAGATCTCCTCTGATGATATTGTGTGATGCCGCCCTTTAAGACATATCTTGTGCTATGCCGCCCATTATGACGGATCTTGTGTTATGCCGCCCCTTATGACAGATCTTGTGTTTATGCCGCCCCTTATGACAGATCTTGTGTTATGCCGCCCCTTATGACGGATCTTGTGTTATGCCGCCCCTTATGACAGATCTTTTGTTCCACCCTTTGTAACAAATGTTCTCCAATTACCTGACTGATGTTACACCATCTCTGAGAACAATTAACTGAGTGACATTTCAAAACTTATCAATGACTGATAATCCGGGAAGAAAATAATCCTGATTTACTGAATTTAACTGGCATCAAAAGGAACAACAAGAACCAAGAAAAACAGCCAGATTACACTGTCTTTTGGTGGTAGTGGATTGGCACAAAGTCAAGTAATGTTTTAAGGATGTTGGTTGTGCAACTATACAATTACTTCTTATTTTATATAGTATATTTTATATTTTCTGGTTGCAGCTGGTGTACAAGCTTTACGAAGAAGGTCAGCTTGTTGTCAGATGACAACATCCCTGAGTTTTCATGACAGACATGAACAGGCCATCTTGTTAGGGATGAGATAGGTAGCTAATGAATACAACAGCGGGAAGATGATGATGCATCCCACAAAGATAATCAGGGACTTACAGGGAACATCAAGTCAATAATCTGTTACTTTGTTACATATAGTGTTAAATAATACCATAACCAAGACAAATGTGTGTATGTATTTTAAATTTGTTCACATGGCTACATATCCTTTATATATTTATCAATTATCTAAATCACTTGATCCAGTCCTCTTCTGTGCTGTACACCAAATGATATGCCAGTCCCAAGGTTATTTTTAACTTATGTGTGTTATCCTAATGACGAAATGTCTAGTCATATATTTCAAATGTTATAAGTTCTCTATTTATTCATTACAATACGTGAGTCTAGTCATTTTTCTATGTGATTATTTCTGTTTAAGTTCTCTGGCATAAAATGAAGCCAGGGTTACTATAATAGCTGTATCAAGTTGATAATCTATGTCAATGTGCATTTGATTTTGATCAAGCCAGGGTTACTATGATAGTCCATATGTTACTTCTAATCCTGTCAGTATCATGTGATTTTAAGTATGCATTTCATAATGCAAATTGAAAAATAAGTGTTCATGCATTATAGGCATTATCAAATTTGATTTTTGAAATGCAAAATGATGTAGAAGTAATGTTAAAAATGCATTCCAGAGTACCGTATCTATTGTGCCAAATATAATGCATGCACATATTGTGCATTATTAATGTCTTCCGTATATGCAAAATGATTGACAGTAAAGATGGAAACAATAAATGCATTTAGGGTGAGTATCAATTGTGGTAGACATATAAGATGCACCTTGTCTTATTAAGTGTCTTCCGTACCGGAAATCAGCGGACATGTGGATAGGGAAAAGGTTAGGGTGAGGAATGAACGAGTAGTACTCGCCAGGATTATGTAAGTGGGTAAAAATGGTTACTGGGTGATAGTCCATATCTTGTGTAACAAACGACATGAGGCATGTGACTGTGTAGCCTTTCAATGGAGTGATAATGAGTATCCCTTGTTTAACCCCCTGTGATTGACATTTGGATGGGCTAGGTCTGGCTTACCCAGTTTGGAAAATGGGTGATTCCATGAAGATACACATGGTAGTATTACACTTATCTAACAGTGAAAAGTAGTAGTCTGTACTGATATTCCACACATGGATTACATGAAATTTTACTGTCAATTAGGAAGCCCTCCTGGATTAACCAGTCAAAAGGTCATCAGGGTTAGATGTAAGCCTCCATGACAAGGAGTTAGGTCAGGTCATCAGGGTTAGATGTAAGCCTCACATGGCTATTTCTTGATTTAACACAAAAGGTGAGAGATTGACACCAAAGTCTCAGAGGAAAATATCTGTTGTTTATAATAGCGCTTGCTTAATTCTGTTGAAGTGGTGAAAGGGAGTGGCTCCACTTGACACAACAAATGATATTTTTCTAATGGTTTTGACAAAGGTTTAAATTATCAGGCACACGTTATGACATCTGGTGTTCGTTCTATGGAACATGCACTTCATGAGTGCAAAGATAAAGGTTACACGTCTATTGAGGATCAAGTTCAGCACGTCCACAAGAAGCTGATGTCATTAGGTCATAGATTGTAGTCACATAGTGCATTAGGGTAGCTTTTTAACGAGGCAAGTTATAAGGGCATAGTAAAAATTTTCATTTGAAAGGTGACACGTGCTAAACAACCAACACAAACATGGAAGTGAGCTCGCCCCTAATGGTTGAAGTTCTGATATGCCATATACAGCACGGATAACAGCGATCAAAAGTAGACGCTGTCAGAGGTGAAGTTTCTTTGCCTAAGACACTGACTGAGTTCCAAGGAAGCCAAAAATAGATTTCAGACAGCACAGCCACTATTTGATGTGATGATAGACAGGCCAGCCAGCCAAGAGAGCAGAATTGGAAAAACATGGGAGACGAGACTGACTTACACCAGAAAGTGGGGTGCACGTTATTGGGGACTGCATATCTAATAGAATGAACACCGTATACAATCTGCCTATGAGATGCATCTTAGGTGTAAGATGGCATATTGATAAAATGACTGCATCATGTGTTTTATTATTACTATTAGAGTTGTGAGAAATGTGTGTATAAAAGTGATATTTTGTTTTACCATCTCAATTTATTTACACCCCACCATACACTCTACACCAATAATCTCCACACACAATCTCAAGATGACTTGGCTTTCAGCTTCTTTAGAATGTTGCCTTGTTCAATAGCAGCTTTTCTCTTCTTCTATATGAAACAATCATGCAAAACATCCCATAGAAACATACTTATTTAAATTTTTCAAGACAAAAATGCACATGTGATTTTCTATTTGATGTGTCCATAACAACACGACTGATTCCAGCAATACAGGAATCCAACACATGGGATGGTAATGATCTGTGTAGTAATCTTTCACACTCACCAGTGGGGACATGAGGAGCTGGGGAGGGTTAACCACATCGATGCTCTCACTGTTACGCTTCGGTTTGGGGGACAGTTCTGTTTTGTCAGCGAGCAATGACGGGCGACTCTGAGGCTGTATCAAACTGCCCAAATCTGGCATCTTTTTGTAGGCAAGTGAAAAAATGATGATAAAATGGTAATAGATACATAATGTTGCAATGGGAATAACATGTGACATTTGATATCCACTCACCTTGCCAGGAGCCAGGGTCTCGAATCTGTGCCTCAGTGTCTGTAGTTCATATTCACAGTTAGCAAGGGCCAATTTGAGCTCATACAAGAGTACTACATCTTGCCGTAGTTCATTGAAGTGGGTAACAATGTCATCAGTGGGTATCGGGTTGTGTTCTGTCAAGACAAAAACAGCCATGAAAGTAAATAAAGGCAAATGGTCAAAATAAACTTAATGAAGTATGAATTATACATGCATGAGAAGCCAACCTAGACCAAGCTCATCCAAAACTTGTTCAATTGCTTTTGTTTTCTTCTGGCCGAGGGAGGCAGGCAACTTCATCTGATCAAGAAAATAAAAAAAGAGCTTAGTAAAACAATCAACATATGTATTTTGAAAGGGTCATACCTTTTTAACTAGGTTTATCAAAATAGTCAATTTTTTCCCCATTCCCTTGAATTTGTAGCATAGTGACATATCATTACAGACCCTTTGACCACGCAGCGAAACACCAGACTGTTTGAAGTCAGGGAACTTGATGCTTGTGCTTTCTGGATTCAACTGCACATTCCATATACAATGAATAATATAAATATGCCCATTTATTATATAATGTTCATGAGGTTGGTAAAGAGTAGGGATTATAGTCTGCAGTTGATCTTACGTTAGGTTCGCGCAGCCTTTGTTGAAGCAAGATCTTCTTCTTTGTGGTTTTACGCTCTGATCTCCTGGCCTCCATGTTACTATCGGCCGCTGTGATCAACTTCTGTAGATCCTGTGTTTTCTTTTCTCTTTCCTTCTTGCGTTGTTCTATTTTCTTCAGTTCTGATATGAGATATTCCTCCTCCTCAATCTAAAAAAAACATGAGCAATAGAATCACTGTTCTTCAAAAACTAAATCAATTCCTGTTTGGCATAATATATATGCAATTAACAAATGTAAAATAAAATCGGACAAATGAGGGTTTCCACATATAGAAACTAAGGCATAATGTATGGGTTACCTGTTCTGGAGTTCTGTCAAACAGTTTAGATAACTGCTCTTTCCGCCTCCTTTCATGTTCTGCGTCATAAACTCTGTGTTTAATGTCTTGTCCGGGAACAGTTCTAACCTGCCAGGCATAAGTTTGATTGTAAAACAAGTGTGAATTTATATCAATTGTATTGATAGTTCAGTTGAATTTCACACAATTCAATTCATCCAAAAAAGAAGACTTCAGTACCACATTACTAAACACAATTGACCATTGGGGTTCTTGTGTAGACAATCTCAAGAAAATGTCAATTACTTTTGCAAGCGTATTGGCAATGCAGTAATATCTTTCTTTCAGTTCTTCAACACTGCGTTTCACAGTGAATTTCTGTCGGTCCCAGCGGTCATGCATGACAACAAAGCGAAGCTCAAAATGACTACTCAGCTCCATCAGGTGATCTGTTTCTGCCCGAGACCAGCTATCATCGTGTAAATATTGCTGATATTCCACATCAGAAAACTTGGGAATTTCTACTGTCTGCCACACACACAAAACCTAAATATATGTTTGTTTCAATACACAGGAGAAACATCTACATATAAATCCTATTGAAACAAGTGTCATATTACTCTGTACCACTAAGACTTTGTACTTAATGAAGAGGTTAATTCTTCAGCACATGTAAGTACAAGACATTAATGGTGAGAGTTTATTAAAAAACATGAGAGCACACCTAGCTCTTCAAAACATGTCATCACATACAATATGACATTTAATTATATTCACTTATACTCATACATTATTGGTCATTACCAACGTTAAATTCACCTTATTGAATCGGGCAAAAGGGTAGTCTTTCCCTTCATCAGCACAACGCCTCCAGTGGTAGAAAACAGCACCATCCGTCCGGGCGGGATTGGTGAAAGGCATCCATTTCCATGGTCTGACACGGCTCTGACCAATCTTAGCCTTCATCTGCTTGTAGCCCTGGTCTCTGGTATCTGTGGGGATCAGTGGTGGTGCATCTCTGCCATTCACAAGAACTACATTGGAGAAATTCTCAATTTTGCAAGTCATTTATAAAAGTTCATCAACAGTGATTTACAATGTTGCGACTGTATGCAAAAGACATTTGTGATACAATCATTGAGGTTGCTTGAGAATGTATAGGTAAACAGAGAATGCGACAGATTGGCAACAACACTAAACACACCTATTATCTGTCCATAAGAGCCCCCATAGCTCTCGGTGCATTCCTTCTGGCTTCTTAAATGTGGATTCCACCTTTTTCAATGGCTTTTTCTGTCGGATGATAATATGCCATGCAATCTTATTATTTTGAACAAGCATTTATCATGAGTGATACACATAACTTTTGTGACAACTTTATCAGCATTTCAAAACAGAATGGCAGAATCTTCACATTTAAAAATAAATCATTTATCCCCCCACAACACTTCCTGATTCCCATGTGAAATTGCTCTGTTAAGGAGTGTCCGTCAATACATATCACTTGACTCAATTTACTGTTTAGGAAACTGAATATGGTATGATGGGGTTTAATGAATGATCACTCACCTTTTTGGAATCATTAAACAGTGCATCTTTGGTCATATATTCATCCTCCTTGGATTCCATTTCCAAAATGTCCCGTACATCACTGCTAGCAGCCATTGCTACTATGTTTTTCGATCAGATGCTGGGTTAGAGCAGATCTGAACCAAAGTGAGCAGAAAAAGTGAAACCAACAACATAACAGTTAACTTACTAAGATACATCATGACAACCTACTTTCATGTATGATACACCAATCGAAAGGGAATGATTTGTGTGCTATGAATATTACATTTTCCAGTTTGATTGATGCCGAGGTGATTTGTTTTTGGCAACTCATCAAAATCACAATGGGATTTGTGAACAATTTGTGATCTGGTCACTTTTCTATTTTTTAGTTCCTGCACATGACTTGTTTGTATTATTTTACTGCAGGATAGCTCTTTTGGTTCTCGAAGATGGCATTTCCAAAGTAGAAAATTGTATGATAAAACCTTACCTTCACGATGTCAACTTGATTTAACAAGTCCAATTTAATAAGCAATCACTATTATGCATCGCATTAGTCTCAGGAATCGCAACAACTTTTAAATATGCATAATCGCCTTAAATGTGCGAGACGATTAACTTTTCCGACAAAATTCCAATATGGCTGCGAGATTGCGCAACGTAAGTCAGATAGAAACAGACTTGTTATGATGATGGAAAAGGCAACCAGGTCGGAAAGTTATTAGGTTTTAAATGTAGTATAAACTGACTCACCTGTGAAATGTATTATCAGGCAGATGATGGCATGATAAAAACTTAGCAAATTCCACGCGGTCGTTTACAACAACGTCATGCAAGAAACCGTTTGTGACAAACACCAGAATTCGGAGTGGAATTTCGCCGAAAAGTGAGAAAGTAATCGAATATCAAGTGTTCTCCCGGATATTGGTAAAACAAAAACCATAGCAATTTAATTCAGTCAATACTCTCACTGTTGGTTGCTTTAAATTCTTCTCAGTACGTATTTTTAACGTGATAAGTTAAGCATGTTTGTCAATCTACCGATAGACCAACAAGGGAGTACCCGATCGACTGTTGGTATGTAGGGCTACTGCTAGCCTGGTTAACAGACCTAACTACTACCTGTTAGGTCTGGCCTTTGGCCTAGTGCAAATGTGGTTGACAATCAAAGATAAATTTCCATGCATTTCATAGTTAAACAAATCCAAAGATGAACCATATCTAGTTATTCTTAAACGCCTTACGGTGCTCACTGAAAAATCCAGATCGTCATAAATCTTCGTTATATGCAAATATCCACCAAAAAAACACATCGCAATCATTAAGCTGCTCCTTCTCTCGCCATTTTGGTTTCGGATGACAAAGGGTGCTATGACGAAATTGCTTCCTGTACCAGGTTACAGACGTTATGACTATGAGTAGGGGTCGCAATATACCAACGCTCCTTATTACATATCAACTTGGGTAGATAAGTAATGGCGGTTATCATATTACTTTAAGCATATTTATTTATCAACAATGGCACCAAGCAGCAAGCCGTATATAAAATTTGCCAATTATTATTAGATGTCTAGTTACATTTACCACACTTATCATCCCTACTCATTGGCATTTTACGTCGCGGCTCTGGGTCCATTTGTTCTCTCTGTATACACCAAGGCAAGGAAGCAATTTCAAAAATACATCCAGTCTCGATTTCACATAGACTAGAGCAGACAAGCAGACGCATTTGTGGACGATATTCGGTTGCGCGTTTATTTAGCCGGAATATTTACAAGTGCTTTGTATTACAGCTTTCCGATAACTTCAGCGAACAAGGTAATCAACAATTGAATCGAACAAAATGACATCCGTATGGCTATGTCAAATGGATAAAGAGTATGACGAATAAATATTTCGTGATTGACCAGTCCACCACATTTGGCTTGGCATGAGGTAGGCCTCTACTGCAGACATAGACTGATAGAGGCCTACTGTAGGTCTAGGCTACTGCAGGACGTTGTGCAAGGATCATTGATTGATGAATACTATGTGTATACGATTCAGTGAAGCTGAAGAGATTTTTTTTAATTTTGGGCTACTAAACAAACTAGATTGGACACTAAACACATGCCAAAACCGTTTTTCAATAAAGTATTGTGGCTTTTTTCAATCATTCATTGACACCCCATTCATCTGATCGACATATTATCGCTCATTATGGATATCATTTCGTTTTAAGTCGTAGAATCATGAAAAATATATGATTTTGAGGTATTGATTAATCATTTAATAAGTAGGTTGATAATAAGTTAGAATGCTTATTATCTTCGAGACACAACGATCTTATTTAATTCAAAGTTAAATTTTACCTAATACAATCCTAAGTGTATTTTAATGAAATATATATCATATATTTATTGAGAAATCTTTATTTAACTTTTGAGCTTTTCAACAATTATATAAAATGCACTTTTTTAATCAAGCTATTTTAAATAGATCATTGGAAATGGAAATTGGTTAAAGTGAATTCACGAAATCTATAGTATATTTTAAGCAACATTTCTATATGGAACACACAACAACACGACCCCAGCTCCCCGGGTAAGTTAAGAGTGAACTTTGATAGCCGAGGAAGTCATCGTCAGTCCACCCCGTCTCGTTACAACCAGGGTAGAATTATTAGTAATGTCCCATGAGTTTAGTTTTATTGACATGTAAGTATATGATGCATTCTGATGGCTTGAACTGTTTATTAAACGTGTAAACTGAATCTGGTTTGATCACGTCCCATGCCCATGGCCATGCCATGGCCTAGCCGCGCACGACGGTAATATAAACTGATAAATATATACCCGGGCGACTTGTAAGTTGTAGGGCTACCCATGGCCAAGCCCTACAAGACGTCTGTGTAGACGTTTTACTCTGTTTGAAAACGACGCAATGCTAAAAAAATTGAGATCGATTCAGACAACTACCAAACACTAAACATACCCAAGGGCCAAGTGATGGAGTTTTAGAATGCACTGATGTTCACGGACAATTTTTTCCCTTTGTGGCGGGGTTTTTGGGAGACAGGAAAGTTAAATGCAGACCTCATCCCTCACGCTTTCCATGACAGTATGATTTCCCTGATATGCATAGTAAATCAAATCTCAACACACACCACCAAAACACAACACACCTGCTTCCAAGTCACAACACACTAAACTGACTAAGTCACAACACACCCGCCCTCCAAGTCACATGCAAACAACACACCATTTCACATCACTCCAGACAGAAAATCCTAACACACCTGCTATCACAAACTCAGCTCCTCAGTGCTTAAAAGAACTTTATGTTTCAAGGAAGTGATGTTCAGTTTTTAATAAAACTTATCGCTTCAAGAAAATGATATTCAGATTGAGAATAGTTGAAGAACAATTCAGCCGCCCTTTAACCGTATAGGTTATATGAATGGAGATATGTGAGGGTCTGCTTATATACAGCCAAACACAGAGACACAGTTTGTCAGTTGCTGGATCTTTTTTATCTAGACTCTACAGCTCTGAGCTACTAAGTGAGTCGTTGGGGGTAACCTGACGAATTGTTTGGGAACTATGACTGAATTGACACATAAAGGCGTTCCCTGTCAGAGTATATCAATATTTATGCACATTTGCATGTCAAATGTGCTGATCGGATTCTTATCAGATATCGCTATATTCACGACCATAGTCTCCCCGAGCTTTGATTGATCCATCCAAAATCTTGGTTCTTCTTTGTTAAAAGGTTTTTTCTATTTTTCGGATTAAAATACTATTTATTATTTATATTGTTTCAGAAATCAATCCTAAAAGAACATGGCAGCAAAGCAACTTCTTGAAGCCATTCATGCTACAGCAGGGAAAACACTGTGCCACAGACAGTTTTTATCACTGAACTCATGCCATAAATATTCTACAAATCAAACCAAGAAGGGTTTGTTTAGACAGCTAGAAGCTCATGTGGATGTGACTTCACAAGAATTTAAAATTAATTTAGAAAATTCACTTGAAAATGTTTCTAAATTAAAACAAGTTTTGGCAGCAGCTACATCAGGAGGGGGTTCCAAAGCAATAGAGCGACACACCATTCGAAATAAGAAGTTACTTGTGGAAGAAAGGCTTAAGATGTTGTTTGATGATTATGATAGTGTTTTAGAAGTAGCACCACTTGCAGGCATGGGATTGAAATATGGTGATATCCCACGAGCCGGAGTTTTGGCAGGTTAGATCATAACAAATTTGTTATGCATAATAACTCTTCTGCTCATGAAATTTAGTCAATTTATCTTTTCATGATTTGCTGTGCATGTAACTCAATGCTCAATTGTAAGTCTACCTCACCCCTACAAGTTGGGTTATTTGCATTTTCTTGGTTATAAACTGTATTGACACTATTTAAATTGATGAATATTGCTTTTGCTGTAAAATGTTTCAGCTATAGGGAAAATTCATGGGGTACATTGTTTGGTCTTTGCGAATGATGCCACTGTAAAGGCAGGCACCATCTATCCAATAACATTGGAAAAGCAATTGAGATGTCACCAAATTGCCCAGAGGAATCGATTACCTTGCGTATATGTAGTAGATAGTGGTGGTGCATTCCTACCACTCCAAGCTGACATATTTAATACTGGGGGTCGCACTTTCTATAATGAAGCCATATTGAACTCCATGAATATTCAACAGGTAATAAAAAAGCATTTTTACCATCATTTATGCTTGTACAGGGAATGTTTACTTTGATGATTTCTTTGCTGTACTATTGATTTTTTCGTATCATAGTGAAGTGCCATTATTAATTATTATCGCAAAAATATTGATAGCAGATATTTGTCAATGGGTGCAGCTTGCTATTGTTTGTGGAAGCTGCACAGCAGGGGGCGCCTATGTGCCCACCATGGCGCAGGAAGCTATCATAGTGAAGAGAATAGGTTCCCTTTTCTTGGGGGGTCCACCTCTTGTTCAGGCTGCTCTTGGAGAGGTTGTTACTCCTGATGAACTTGGTGGGGCAATGCTTCACAGCAGGTATGCTCCCTTTGAAGATGTGTTTCATGGTGGCATATGATTCTTTACTGTTCAAATTATGCCCAAATAAACAATTTCAATGTTGTTTACAGTTATTTTACTGAAAAATAGATCTGGAACTAAAATATTATTGTTGATGTATATTGGTCCTGTAAAATACTCTCAATGTAAGATATCTGTTTCATTCAGTGTCAGTGGATGCACTGACTACTATGCAGATACAGAAGAGGATGCTTTTGAAATGGGAAGGGATTCAGTTGCAGCCTTCAATATAGAACCCAGTGATGACCCGTCAGATTATGCTGAGCCTGTGTATGATATAAACGAAATGCTAGGCCTCATATCTAAAGTTAACCAACATGAAATGGACATGTTAAAGGTGAAACTTGTATGATAAAAAGCATATATTTTTACATGTAAAGTTCTGTGATTTTTTTACTAACATTGTTGCCAATAAGAAAGTAGGGTCATTGTTTGGATACAGGTTATTGCAAGAATTGTAGATGGAAGTAGGTTCCATGAGTTCAAGGCTAAATATGGGACATCATTAGTCTCAGGATTCGCCAAAATTAAAGGGTGAAATGCCATTGTATTTGCATCACAAATATATGTTTACATTTGATTACCAATATTGCTGCTTCTTTTATGGCCAAGTACCTAAAGATGCATTTTTATAATTTGTAATGTATAGGTACATGGTGGGAATTCTGGGTAATCAAGGAGAGATGACAGAGCAGGCAGCTTTGAAGGGGGCACATTTTGTACAAATGTGTTCCCAACGTAATATTCCCTTGATATTCCTGCAGAACACCTGCCCATCTGTGCACCATGTTGAAGATGAAGAAACTGGTATGTTATTTATCTAGTTGAACTATATTGAATGTTAGCAATTCAGCATTGTGGACTGGTGAACATTTCCTGGTTATTTATTGAATTAGGTATTGCATACATCATATTGAGCATAGATTTCCATTGATGTGTAATTTCCCCCTGCATACCTCTTATGTATGCAGCCATCTTATAAACTTTCTGTGCATTGCATTATTTTCGACCTGTAGCTATCTTACTTGGCAAAGCAGTGCGAGGCCATGCTAAGTTGATGGGAGCTGTGGCATGTGCTACTGTTCCTAAACTCACAGTCATAGTGGGCAATAGCTTTGGTCACAACAACTATATGATGGTGAGCTAAGGTTCTTATCAGCAACGATTTCAGTCAAAACCATTGTTCATGTGATTTTTGTACCAAAAAGTGGGAATGATATTTTCACATTAAAGAAACAAATTGTACTTACAGTTCTCTTGTATTAACCAGTCTTCAATTCTTAACATTTGAATAGTTTATTTTAAGGTATTGTGATATGTGATACTTTCAGGGTGGGAGGTCATTCGATCCAGAATTTGTGTTTTGTTGGCCAAATGCCAAGACAGCACTCATGGAACCCAGACAGCTTATTTCCATGCTCACACAAGTATAGTAACTTAAGTGCTTATTGCTTGAGTCATTGTCCAAGTTTTGTTTAGTCAGAAGGATCCACTTGAATGTGTAATATGAACCATTTCAGAATGTGAGTGATGCTGAATTGCCAGCTGCTAAAGCAGAGGAGACAGGGCAGACTGTGAAGGATCAAGTCAACATCAAAGCAAGTGCTCTGTATTCATCAGGCAACCTGTGGGATGATGGTATCATAATGCCTCAGGACACGAGAAAGGTACAGTTACGTCGAGTTAGTTAACGATGATGATCTCCCATGTATTAAGGGAAGGAAAAGAAAATGAAAATATTTAATGTGAATATTTATCAATGAGTGTTTGGTAAGATGAGAACAGGGGGAAGGGGTTGGTGGAAAGGCTGCTGGTGCATTAGTGAGGCAGTATGAGGGACATTATGCTTGTACGAGAGTGCTAATCATTACAATTTATGTTTTATAAACCATGTTACTGCTGTGGTTGGTACCAGGTGCTGGGTCAGGCCCTGTCCATAGTATCACAACACCGGACAGCACAAGAGGATGTGTACAGTGTCCTCCGAATGTAAACAAGCCCGCTAGATACCTGATGACAAAACCACAAGAGAATCATTTTGAGTCATGTATTTGGTAATCTTTGCTCTAAATCATGTTTATTAATAATCTGTTATATGGACTTCATGTAGGTTCAATTGCTTTGATATAAACATGAATTGTCTTAGACCAGCATACCTCCTATGTTCTAAGTTACATTTTGTTTTAAGAATTGATATGGATTTCCTTCCTAATCAACTCATTTTGCCATATATATATGCATTCACCCCATGGGCTTATGTTACCTGCTAGTTAATAGTGCAGTTTCAATGCAATGATGTGGCCACTGATGATTTCAGCATATATTCTTTGTATATTCTTGTTAACAGTACATGGATATAATGGGAGGATTATATTATTTATGTCTTTATATTAATCAGTGGTTTGATTTGTTTTACTGTATTGCTCAAATTCCCGTCACAATTTTTTACACACCTATATTCACCATTAAGTACCTATCCTACACCTGACAGTGCAAAAGAGTGGTTCTCCCATCTGGTGGTGCTGATCCAGGCTCCTGTAAGGGGCAACTGATCATATAGAGGAATGTTGAGATGATGATTAGTCAAAATTGAAACATGATGCTTTTATTGAATAGATAACTGTTTTGATCACATATTGGCATATATTGGCTGATTACCTTTGTATTATTAAACCTAAATCAGATGTTGGCTCAAAAGATTTTACCATGAGATATCAGTTGTCCGTTGTTTTATTCCTTTGAATCATGTGGTGAACACTATCAGCAAGTTGTGCCACACGGGCAGTTGATAGCATTATGTCAGTGTTCCCTTAAAAACGCCTGCTACAAAAATTCGAATATGGATACGACAGGTTCCTTCTTTGTGGCCAGATGCTTAGCCTTTCTTTTGCGCCGCCGCCATTGGTATAATACTGTTTTAGTTAAGAGTACCCTCTCCCTCACATGGACGGATTTTTTACCGAGGGAAATCGTAGTCCCGAAAGGCTATATAATTGTTCAGTAGTGAGTAACAGTACCACAACGAAGAGCGTGCATAAGCAAGAAAAGCTAAGAAATTTTAGCTTAACACCATGTGGTGGATTGTTTAACACGGTGACATGGACGGATTTTTTTAGGGGTATTGTTCAGTATTACATCATAACGTTTATCGTTGTCAGATCGCCCTATTCTGCGTTGTAGAGGATGCTGCTCGTACCCACACAATCAGTACTTGGGTATCCTCTGCTCCCGGAGAATGAGATCGCCCGTAAAAGGCCAGTGAAGTATTCAACAATCATAGCGCTTATCACCAAAAAGATAGCATGGGATATCTATAAAATGAAAGCGTGAGTTAGCAGATTGGCGGCGAAAGTAGCGCCGTTTGGGCCAGTGGATTTCCACATCAGCGCGCAAATACAAATTTATTACACCCAGTCGGACAACACTGTTATCTGGTTGTAAGAGACAGAGCAGTTGTTATTTGATCCGTAACTATATATATATATATATATATATATATATATATATATATATATATATATATATATATATATATATATATATATATATATATATATATATATATATATATATATATATATATATATATATATATCTATATATATGTACCAGTGCACATAGCATTAGCACACCGTGCCCTAGCACACGTAGCCCTACAAGACGTCTGAGTATATATTCATATTACCGTTTGACCGGAGCTATAGCACACGTAGGTTTCGACGATATGTTCAAGTAAAACAGTTATTCTTAAGTCTTGCAACAATATCACAGTAGATTCCGCAAAACAAACACGATAATAGCTCAACAAAATTAAGACTCTTGGATCCACTATCTACAGACATTGTTATTGGACTATCGTAAGTTTTGCAAGAGATAGGTGTACACATTAAGGCACAATATGACCTGAGCAGAGCGGTTACGATTGTATCTGAACACTTCATCCCCGAGTTATCTGTTGAAACATGCCCCAAGAATTTGTTATTATTGGTGATGTGTAAATTTCAAGTTTATTGAACGCTATGTAGTTAGACATAATGTACTCAAATTTCATCATTTAGTTCTTCGATAATCATACAAAATATCATGATAACTTAAAAATTTGTAACATGATAAGTGGGTACGTTTTTTATAAATGCCACTATATTGATTTACCCTATTAGGTTGAAAGCCCAGATCCTCGAGCGATTATCGAATAATTCGGATTGACATTCATAGGCAACAATGTATTGTTCCTTTCTCATGATGAAGTTAAAGAGTTTGCTGTGCTCAGAACAATTCCGATACTTAAACACTTACTAAAGCTTCTTATGTTCCCAGTGTATTTGACGTAGTCTGGCGCACCTGCTAGCAACGATGCATCCGTGCCGCGTTTGCGTGAAGACATTCTATTGACAACTGAATCCCAACACCTCCCATGTAATCAGACATCGGCGACCGCATGTGCCCACCAGGAATGCACAATGAAGCTACTAAGCAGGTTAAAACTAGAATTAATCAGCAGTCTGTCATCTGCTTGTCTTTGCAGGATCAACAAGCCTAATGAGAGCCTCCTGCTCCCCGGAAACATCATATTGCCCGACAGCATTCCTGCTTTAATCAGGAGCTGTCATGCTATATCGATAGGTGGGCGAAATCGATGCAAGATAACCTCCCACGTAGCTTAAACCTATGAGTTATTGAATCCTGTAGTATCACCACAAGCCTGCAGGTCGACTATAGTCTTTTATGTGGAATGAAACAACAAAGACCCGTCCGCTCGGGGCTTTACTATCGCACACGCCTTATTCATGAATTATGTTTTCGGTGGAGGATATCAGAGCCAACCAAGTATATCGTCTTATAATTTCATTTATTAATATTTAATTTTGTGAATTCATTGAGAGAAAACAATTAAAGAATGTAATAATAAAATCTATATTAGAAATTTTAATAGGGATTGATATCAAAATAAACAAAAATTCCCCAATAATGCGTAATTATTTTGTATATTTAGTTTTTCATCATATTTTTTTAAATGGGTGCAGTTCGACTGTTTTAGCGTGATTGCTTCCCCGTCATTGTAAATCATGCGTCATGTGTTGGTACCTGACGCTTCTCGCTGTTTTAATAACTACCTTTAAACATATGATTATATTTTGTGAACGTCTCCCATGTAGCATCCCCGATTGGTCAGTGGCGTGGAAGGAAGCTCTCTGAACTGAGCACATACGCACAGCACATACATACATACATACATACATACATACATACATACATACATACATACATACATACATACATACATACATACATACATACATACATACATACATACATACATACATACATACATACATACATACATACATACATACATACATACATACATACATACATACATACATACATACATACATACATACATACATACATACATACATACAAGCATACAAGCATATGTGTGTGTGTGTGTGTGTGTGTGTGTGTGTGTGAGAGAGAGAGAGAGAGAGAGAGAGAGAGAGAGATAGATAGATAGATAGATAGATAGAGAGATAGATAGATAGATAGATAGATAGATAGATAGATAGATAGATAGATAGATAGATAGATAGATAGATAGATAGATAGATAGATAGATAGATAGAGAGATAGATAGATAGAGAGAGAGAGAGAGAGAGAGAGAGAGAGAGAGAGAGAGAGAGAGAGAGAGAGAGAGAGAGAGAGAGAGAGAGAGATGCACCTATTCATTACGTGTTTGGCCGGGATATTACTGGCGTCGATATAACACGTGATTTGTGACGAAGAGCTCTGTGACTCTGTCGTTGGTCACCCACGCCTCCGCGCTTCTCGATTGGCCAGGCGACATCAGTGTATTGGCAGCTGAACGCCATCACCCGAAGTGGTTCCAGCTCTGTAAGACTCGTTCGTGAGTTAGGGTATCAAAGTGTCTCTGCAACTTTGAATGATAACTATCCTAATTTGGCTCGCTATATTACACTCAGTCGACGTAATAGACGCGTATAAACCAATGATATCGCAAATCTTAAAGGACTTAACGAAGTAAGTGTCAAATCAGATGCAGATTTAAATGCATTGAAAAATATATCAGATATCTTCACTTCGCGGTAATCGAGGGTATGAATTCGACGGATACTCCCAAAAACCCGGACGGAATCAGTGGGGTCATCAGGATCCTCGTCTCGAATGCAGAAGCTGGCGAGGAGAATCAGTTCTATATCTGGAGATGGTGGAACCCAGGGAGACGGCTTTTACGTCACCCCTGATGGGCAGACTGAAACAACGATCAACCTTAAACCCAAGATCACATTGTTGAATGGTATAACGGTCATCGTGGGAAGCATAATCGGTTCTGGCATCTTCGTCAGTCCTAAAGGAGTGTTGTTGGAGACGGGTTCGGTTGGCCTGTCTCTCCTGGTATGGGTTATTTGTGGCTTGTTCTCGATGACAGGGGCCTACTGCTTCACTGAGCTCGGGACCATGATAGCGAAGTCGGGCGGAGACTACTCCTACATCCACGAGGCATTCGGCCCTCTGGTGGCCTTCCTCCGTCTCTGGCTAGAGTGCATCATTGTACGACCGTGTACGACTGCCGTTGTCGCCCTTACGTTCGCATTCTACTTACTCGAGCCGCTCTTTCCAGACTGTAACCAACAGGGAAATGCTGCAAGGCTCCTGGCTGCTATTTGTATCAGTAAGTCTAACTTGAGTTTTAATTGCCAGAAACACACACACACACACACACACACACACACACACACACACACACACACACACACACACACACACACACACACACACACACACACACACACACACACATATATACACACACACACACACACACACACACACACACACACACACACACACACACACACACACACACACACACACACACACACACACACACGCGCGCGCGCGCGCGCGCACACACACACACACACTTTATAAACTATCAGTTGGGAAAGGAATTCTAGTACGTGTTAACAAGATATATGTTCGTCACGCTCTACATCGGCAACACTGTGCAGTCATCGATTTGGACTTTTCTATCTGCGCCAAAGAAGCCTGCGAACTCTAGGAAATATATCTTATAATGAAAGCATTATCCAAGTCAACTAACTACTCTACCTTAGCAATATTAAGACAACAGAAGTATAACATTTTGTTACAGACTCATCAATTCACGGCAGGAGCGTATACAACTCAACCAATATGCTTCGTTCGGTTTTGTTTGGACCTTTCCCTAAAGCTGCTTAGCTAAGTTTGGATTAATAGGACAAATATTTACAGGGGTTAGTAACGGCTTTCCGCGACCAAGCTCCCGTGTATGTTGATCTGGCCCGCACATTACACCTCAGACTTTCCTGCTTGCGCAGATGCATAGCCACAAACCATGCGCTCAAATGTCTTCGGCGCGTCAGGTATAGGTATTGAGATATTGATGGACGATCTGTGCGCATTACATAATATGGAGGGAATGGCATCGCGAGACAGATGAGGCAGCAGCGGTATCGACACCTCAGGGGTTCCTATCATAAGGAATAGAATAGAATTTTATTTGGTAATCACGCGCCCTCTAGGAGCAGACAATCATACATATATGTACATTCATTGTGATTTGAAAAATAATAATGCTAGTACAAACGAACAAGGTTAAAACACACAACGACAAACATGTAACACGTCACAGGCTGCGTCACATTATGATTATAAATACATAATGGTCAGACATGCAAATGGTTGCCCAATACACACACAGTCCAGAGGCTGGATGCTTGTAGTGGTTCACTAGTGGTTACATTGGGGTTCTTAAAAACTGTGTCCTTCAGTTTATGCCTTTCTGAGTGGTACAAGGGACATTTGAGCAAAAAGTGTTCCTCATTTTCAATGGTTTGTGCTGCACAGAATTGGCATATTCTATTATTGGGGTCTTTAATTATTCCTCGTTTTGATTCAATGTCCAGGGAGTGCGAGCTTAGACGAAATTGTGAGATAGCATTAATGTGTTTCTTGTCATCAGTGTTAGTTAGATATTTCTCTACTTCAAAGTTTTGTTTAAGGTTTGTGTAAGTTCTTAGTTTGTTTCCACCATTATTTCTGGACAAACTAGTTGGACTATTTATTCCCTGATGCCAATATGGTTCAAACATAATTTTAATTTTTGGTGAATTTTCTTTAAAGATTTGTTTTATTTTGCTGGCAGGAATTGTAAGGATATCTTGAGCGCTACTATTTGCATTTATCGCATGGCACCCTACTCACAGCCAATCAGAGCTCGAGAAAAATTATCGGGTCTTTTTCCCATTTCGCCTCAAACGCACAGTTTGCCGTGCGATAAGTATGCTATCGCATGGTCACACGGATGATATGGGGAAATACACTCCGCGTCCTCGTGTTCTTTCCCCAAATCACCCACGTGACCATGTAATAACCAACACATATCACCCGCGTGTCCATGCGATAATATACTTATCGCGATGGCACCTACACGCGATAGTCAAGCGCACGACGCTGTCTCCTAATATTGATAATTAGCGTTAACCTATATTATGTAAGGTATCTGCCTGGGACCTGTAAATATGAGAGGTATTCCCTTTATCCCCCACTCGGCCTCATCTGCCTGTGATGATGGTTTCAACTATAGGAGATCTCAGAGATTTTCCTTTTTTCGACGCCAGTGATTTTGAGACGGATTTTAGTGTTCCTGATGGTGCGTTTGTGGCTCCCTTGGATCAATCTATAGATACCAAATGGGAATCTTCTGATACGAATCCCTGGGATCCCCTCCTGTACGCAAGAAATCAAACGGATCATAATGCGCTATATTATTGGTTACGTTATGAATCGGTAATTTGAAGACACCATAATGACTGCCCGGCGCTCGGTTCCCGGTGTCAGCAGTTGAGGTTCCGAGCGTCGACCTTCTCGAATTATGCTCCACATCTAGAAGTTTGAGGCGCTCGTTTCCCGGTGTCGGCTTCTAACCAGCTGAGTGTGTTTCCTGGTATAGCAGCACCGCGCTCGGACGCCTGACATAGGGAGCCGAGCGCCTCATTGTGGGGACGGAACGCTATCTTGCATAGGACCTGATGTGGACACAGCTTTCTGGGATAAGAGAGTTCGGTATCTCGCGCGAAGGGTGTTTTGGGAAATAGGTCAAAGGTCAATTGTGACAATCCTCTCGAGTCATTGATGGTTAGCAGCGTAAACAGCGATCAGCTGTTATGTCAATCTCTCTCTCTCTCTTTCTCGCTCTTCGCGATTAACAAATAGTTTTCAGTATCTGGGTAAGTCGAGATTCGACGACAGCAGTTGGACATATATAGTGATTTTGACGCATGAAAATGCCGGCTCTGCAACATTTTTTGCGAGGTCGCGGTTTGAAAAAACCGAAAGGAAGAACTTTTGGGTTTGGTGAAAGCTGATTTCATTATGAATGTGCCGCAAGCCCACTAAAGGAGAGAATGATCGAGATCGTGCTCTGCCATAAGTCTTGCTTTCTTATTTCTTATTTCTAATATGAATTAAGCTTAAGAACATCCTTGGGTTGACAGGTTGAAAGTTTGGAAGTTGCTACTCAAGGGCAGTCGTCGAGCATATTGTGTCATGAGCACCGAGTGGGGTAGGCAAGATTGTACGTTCAACACGTATCTGGGCATTGGTGATTGTTTTGGTCTTGACAACATTTTGCTCTACATGTTGGCCAGGTGGTGGATTTTCTAGAGTGGCACCTCTGAACAGCAAGTCACTCTGTATTGGGTAACATCTCCATGCCTAATCTTTTAAAAAAAAACATGACTCCCTTGTGATTTGCTGATCCGAGGCTCACCCCCATCCACTAAGAAATGTAATATGAAGCTTATCATCCAATTAGGGGAAATGTAAAAAAAAAAAACACCTTAACAGTGTTCCACTTCTTGTAGTGTATACATGTATACGCCTGTGGATTTAAGTTACTGGGTCTTTCAATTAATACATCATTGCAGTAAATTGTGCAAGTAAGACTTGGATATATCTGGGAGAGAGTTGATGGCTATGTTTCTTACATTTGGCAGGATGGCCAAAAGATGAGAAGTCTCAATTCCCTCGCCAAAAACCTGACCCAAGTATTTATGATGGCTGAGCAGTTCCACTTGATATGCAAAAGAGGTCACAAAGAAAAGAGTTCGACAGATCCAGGCGCAGCTTTATCATCACTAGAGTCATTTCATCCAAGGAGTGACACTTTCCTCATTGCAAATACTCATAGAGCGTTGGTTTAGATGACTCTCTTGGTGCCAACCCAATATCTTCAGCACCTTGATTTATAAATAATCGAAAAGATCTGAAACACTTTACCTTGATGGATAACCGGGCGTGTAGCTTTTGGTTGTGAGTCATATCCAAGATTTTTTAGTTGGATACAGATGTGAGGTGATGTCGTCAAAATGTCATGAACACACGAGATCATTATCAAATTAATCCGATGATCAGTTTGGAATCGCACATCTAGTATACCTGTACCATAGTTATTTTGGTGTATGTCGCAAAATCTTTTCTTCCACTCATTCAATCGGTAAGTGCTATTACCACACCCGCACAAATTCGTCCAATATTCGACACATAAAGTTTGGCGAATGCCGAGCGACGCGTCTAGATTTAATTAAAAGAGATTTTATGAACTGTGGAGTTGAAAATGGAGCCCGCGAAACCAGATTGTTGTTATTGTCACGATTGACCTTTGACCTGACCAGAGACGCTGCATATCGACGCATGGAGGTTCCAAGCTGTTCTTCCTTCATTCGCATTCTCATATACCGTTTAGCTGAAAATGTTCTAGTCAGGTCTATTATTTCAGTTTGTATTATAGATCACGAATTCGGTTACACTGGTTAAATAATACGTATATGAAATATATCTCTTAGTTGCTGGATTGATGTATATTAATGTAGTGTTATGTTGAATATATAAATATGGACCACTGCCTTTATATATGTATTTACAGACGAGTCTGGAATAAAGTATTCAATCAAAATACTGCTTGTCGACATCTCGCGCCTGGCATCACGTTTTCATTAATTAATAACGAATATGATATAATCAATTCTCCAGATAGATCTCGCCGCTTATTTTATACAAAACCGTCAGGACTACTTGGACGAGCCCCGATCAGCCATTTTCATCCGCGATTCACAGCAGATGACATGACCACTCGAAGCCATTATATATTGTCATAGATATAATTAGGCATATCTGCCCCTTCACTTCCGTTTATTGCTATGCTTTGTTTTAATTTTTAAACAGACGCAGACCTAACTTGCAACACAGCGCACTTGTGACGTGATTTTCAACGCCATCAATAGGGGTCTTCACATTCTCGGGTTCCCGTCGCGGCCGCCAGGCGGCGATACTGATTTTCCATCGGAAATAGGGGCATGTTTTCCCAAAACACAAACGCAATATACGACGCGGAATGCAGAGATTTAAGTTGTGGTGAATATTCGACGTTAAATGTTAGATATTGGTGTTATTTTGGAGAATTTTTTTAGGAATATCGTTCAATACACTATATAGACTGCGCGGAAGCAACCATGCCCAGGTTTACATGCGCCGTCGTGGACTGCATGGCCGATGTTCGCAAGAAAAGGAAAAAACACCCGTGGATGGCAGTAAATTTCCCGTCAGTTGTATAACTGTCGTGACAACTATATAGACTGTAATTGCAATAGCCATACCTCAAAATAATCAAGGCGATAAGCCGTGCGACATGTCTCTTCATCAGGCGGTAATGCTGGATTAGACTTTGCATTGGTATTGAAGTCAGCCACTGCAACCATCATGGCCACAACATGTTTGCAATTACCATCATCTCTGCTATGAGAAAATAAATAACAAACTTTTTATATCTCTTTCACCAAACGACAAAACCACATAAAACAAAACACAAAGTTAATATTGTACCAGCAAGTCTTCATATGTATTCATACATATTAATGAGATGTGTGACATATCTGTATTCAACTTTCTTAAGTTAAATATTCTAATTATATAAATTAAGAATTACCCTGAGCACTCACATCCATACTTATTCTACAAGCTCAGTTTTCTTATAACTCGAGCAATGGATTCCCCTATCTTTGAGGAAAGTTTTCAGCTGGGGTACTTTTCACTAAGAAGGGGACAGTGATGACATGGTAACATATACAGTCACGCACGCTAACTTTGAAATGCTATCGGGTGAATACTGATGTTCTTGCAGAATACTCTCCAGACGACTGGAGATGAATGTAGTTGGCAACATTTTGGATCACTATTTTATAGTAATCTCTGTGTTTGAGAACTGTTTCAAATGTGCCCATTGCGACGTGACAGCGTTCAGATGAACTTAAGAGAAGTTCAGAATACGCTTGACACCTTCGGCGACGTCTTTGATGTCCTTTACGGCTATAGAAACACGCAACAAGAATGCCCGCAACAACGCAGGAACTTAAAACAGCAACTGGTAAAGCGCGAACAAAGCGCTGACAGCTTGACAGGCAGTCCCGGTAAAAATCACTGTGCGCGACGGTGGCCCTGCTAGCGGCCGCGACAGAAACCGAGAGTGTGAAGGCCCCTATTAGGTTGTAAATGATCGAGCTACTTTAGTCGCTTGAGGGATTATCCCAGAACAGTGAACACACCCCAGGAGACGCTCAATGTTTTTTGATATTTCTGAGTCGCTTTAGATGATTTTCGTGAGACAATACATCAATATTCACTCGTTCGATCTCAATCAACATGAATTAGTGCTAATCGTCAATTATTGAATAATTTTGCCATTTCGACCCTCTCGTCTTTGCTCGTGCGCTGAGAACATGTAGTACAAATCTCTCATTGGTCAATTCGCTTCACCTATAGATTCGTCAATGCTTGGCTCAGTCACCTATGCAGGGAGGATGACGGGTAGGGGAGGGAACGCAATCTTTTCCTCAACATTGGCTCTAGTACAGAATCCTGTATGTATTCTTGACGATTCATTCGAACCCCATTTGAGTGAGCTAAAAAAATATTTTTCGAAAGTTTATACGAGCAAATATTTTTAACGATCATTTATTAAGTAGATGAACGCAATAGGTTTCCTCATCTTTCACCCGTCATTTATATACCAGTAACCCCATTTCCGCTGCGTAGAGGCTCCGCCTACTATTATATAACACCACTCACCAACCATGTCCCATGGTGGCAGTTACAACACGTACGCAGTTCCATTAATTAATAACAAATTTGATATAATCCATTCCACATTCATCTCCCGATAGATCTCGCCGCTGATTTATAAAATACCGTCAGGACTACGTGGACGAGCCCCGATCACCCATTTTCATCCGCGATTCACAGCAGATGACATGATCACTCGGAGCCATTATATATTGTCATAAATATAATTAGGCAAATCTGTCCCTGTACTGCCGTTTATTGATATGCTTTATTTTACTTTTTAAACAGACACAGACCTAACTTGCAACACAGCGCACTTGTAACGGGATACATGAACAACCCGTGATTTTCACGCCATCAATTAGGTTGTAAATAATCGAGCTACTTTTGTCGCTTGAGGGAATATCCGAGGACAATGAACACACTCCAAGCGACAGTTTCCAGAAGGTTCACTCAATGTTCGTTGATAATTCTGAATCGATTTTTTTCTCTAAAATCTCTGAATATTTTCTCAATAAATTTCAAACAACATGAATTAATGTGTAGATCGTCAATGATTGAGTACTTTGCCCCTTCGACCTCTCGTCTAAGTTAATGCGCTGAGAATATGCAGTACAAATCTCTCATTGGTCAATTCGCTCGTTTTTAAGTGGCACTCTCCACGTATAGATTCGTCAATGCTTGGCTCAGTCACCTCTGCAGGGAGGATGACGGGTAGGGGAGGGAACGCAATATTTTCTCTCAACATTGGCACTAGTACAGAATCCTGTATGGATTCTTGTCGATTCATTCGAACGCCATTTGAGTGAGCGATATATTTTTTTTTTTTGAAAGTACAGAGGAGCAAGTATTTTTAACGATCATTTCCTGAGTTGATGAACGCAATAGGTTTCCTCATCTTTCACCCGTCATTTATATACCAGTAACCCCATTTCCGCTGCGTAGAGGCTCCGCCTACTATTATATAACACCGCACACCAACCATGTCCCATGCTGGCAGTTACACCAAGAATGGATGCAGGATTTCCGAAGGTGTTAATAAAAAACGCTATTGTATCACAATCTTCACTTGTTGTGTAAAACAGGTATGTAGAATTTAGTACGCTTATTATCGCACAGTGCGTTTAATTGATCTGACGCCCATCGTATTTATAAGGACTTGTTTGTGTCTACTGAAGTATGTTTGTATATTTAGCTTTGAATATAAAGACTAGCCCACGTGGTTTATCATAATTGGTCAAGGTACCCAATGCGTATGTCAGTTTCAATTATGCGACATATAACTTACCGCACTTTGCAATTCTGGTATGAAATATAAACAAATCGGTTCTAACACCAACCGAAAATTCGTTGTTAATTATCAACCCTGCTCTCGGTCGAGTCAGAATGGTCTACAAAATGGCGAATGTTAAATAGTGAAGGTGAGGTTCCTCCTGTATAATCTTCTCAAATAGAGTTAAGTTACAATTTGCCATGAATTTATTGTTCATCACAGTGCATGCATATGGCAGTGGCCGCGTGCAATGGATTCATCGGCATAAATCCACGTGGCGAGCCTTTGTTCGCCGACCTCCATATGGCATTAGGTGTTATAAACACTGGTCGAACCCGACCTTTAACTAGCCCCTATATCTTTGGTGCTGTATTTCATCATTTCCAACTGACCACGCATGTGTACAGGTGTTTGAAACGACTTGGGGCTAAGCTCGGTGAGAGATCGAGAGCAACCATCCAAGTTTTACTTGGGGATTTGAATGATCACTCCAAACTATTAGCATCATGACTGAGGCCAGGAAACCACGTTTATCCAGTACTTCAAGCGGGGGCAGCTACATACAGAAGAACGGTCTTTTTATCTCTCCGGATGGAGAAGTGGACGAAACCATCAACCTCAAACCCAAGATCACCTTGCTCAACGGAGTGACAGTCATCGTAGGAAGCATTATTGGCTCCGGTATTTTCGTCAGTCCCAAAGGTGTTTTGGAACAGACGGGCTCTGTCGGACTTTCTCTCATTGTTTGGGTTCTATGTGGACTCTTTTCAATGATTGGGGCATATTGCTTCACAGAACTAGGAACCTTGATCGTCAGGTCGGGGGCTGATTATGCATATATTTATGAAGCATTTGGACCTTTCCTGGCCTTCCTGCGTTTGTGGGTAGAATGCATGATAGTGAGGCCATGTTCCCAGGCTGTAGTTGCTCTCACATTCGCCTATTACGTGATTGAGCCTATGTTTCCTGATTGCGACCAACCGGACACTGCCGTACGACTCCTAGCCGCTCTCTGTATCAGTAAGTGATCACGATAATTTGTGTGTTTATTCACTCTTAGATGTTGATAACAGCGATACTGCTAACTCGGCAGTTGATGGAACCCCACGCGTTAGACTCGACATTTCAGGAGCACTGTACTATCGTTGGTTATCTAAAGGTATGATGCGAGTTGTCAATTATATCTTATCTTGATTTCTCATTCCGGTTTAGATAACCGTCAACACCTTGTCCTAGGGCCCGCACTCCTGATACGTATGACTGTCAATACGGCACCTAGCGGCTATAATGGTTATGTCAACGAAGAAGACGCAAACAGTTATAACTGTGATATATCAGCAGTACTTGAAGGAATGAAATAATGTAACGCTCATTCTAGATTAATTTTGAGAAAAAAGTGAAGCAAGAAATTTGACCTTTTCACTAGTTAAACGATGTTCCGGTCGTTCGATATCACGTAAACTATTCAGCTTTAGGCTATAGTTAATTTATGAAAATACTTCCACCATAATTTTTTGAAAAACACTGGCCTTTTTAGAACAACCATCGAAAGGGGTTAGTGCCTTTACAGCTGATTGAACTTGTGGAGAACTTAAGAAATAGTCTCCCACTCCCCGAACTACAAATCCTGATACGGGCCTGAATGACTGAGTGCAATTTCTCACTTCGCTCGGGTGCCATTGTGGTAGGTGCCGCAACCGTGAGGTGCCGTACTGGCTAGGAGCCGTAGTGGTCAAGGTGCCGTATCGACCGGCTACCTCTGATACAGCCTTAGATCTTAGCACCATACACCTGTATTGGAGACACAAACAAATCTTCGTAGAATTTACTCCATGTGTTAGATAAGATAAGATCATTTATTTCGTTATGTGTATACAAGAACAAACATAAGTAGTAAGAGACATATAACCGGACACCACAGAGGCTTGCACCTATTGAGCCGATGACCTTAAAAGATAACACTAAAAAAAATATTTTAGTGATGACAATTGTGGAGAGAAAGGGGTAGATATGTTTCACATTAGTGTTGAATGGTGAAGGAGATATCGCTACCGAATTGTTAGTTCATCCTTCACTCTACCCCACTGGCCTTCATAGACTTGGCGACGATAATCATGTATTGTATACAACGCTAATTGCACTTATAAAGCTGACCTTGTGAAATTCCCGAAGGTTGTTATAAACTGAAGCAATAGTTGTAAACAAAGAAAGGTGGCCCTAATTGCCGAAACGTTACTGGCTCGGAGAAATGCACTCCGATCCTGCTATCATGTGCGGGCCTGTCCGACGTGCTTTGACTACCGCAAGCAGCTTAACTGAATGCTTTCTCCTTTACCGGAACCGTTGAAGTAGCAATTCTGGCGCGTATTAATAATGGTTATGACCCGCATGTTATCATAATTGGTGTTTTGAAAAGGCGTGCTGAACTGGGAGTTGTGTACGTTGAGACTGGGTGATGGTCACCAGATAGCTGAAGCCATCACTCAATACAACGTTCTTTCATGGTCATGCGACGTTGTAATATGACGTGAAGAGGTTTCTGATATAGAATATTCCGTCGATTCTCAGGTCCATAAGCATTGAAACCTCCAAGAGTGCTTGTCGACAGTTTGCTTGTCATACTATTTTGTTTATAGTTATTATTACCCTTGAGTGACCGCAGTTCAACCCCGAACTAGTTCTACATTATAGCGAATGGTTGACTAAGAGTTCACTGGGAGAACCGTACGGGTTTTAGGAACGTGAATATCGCAGTGTTTCTGTGTGCATTCAGTTACTCGTTTATGATATATGTAGTTCTGTGCTGTCGATCGAGTATGTAACAGCCATGCGGACGCTACCTTGATTTTAGGGGTTGGGGCTGTGCATGCGCCATATGTCAAGGGTTCAATCGGGTAGCTCCGGTCGTAACGGTAACATGAATTTATACAGACGTCTTGTAGGGCTATCAATCGGGGTGAGTTTGGGACGAAATTGGCCTTGCTATTGCTGGCGCTGTCTATGCCCGGGGTCTCACCAATATATATACAAATCTTACAATAGGTCTCACAATAACATAACTTATTCCACGCATGCACAAAAACACATACGGACGAGAAAATCAGTTCAGTCATTTTCACTCTAAGCAGACATATTTAGTATGCTGTTTCGCGTCACATTTATGGTTGCATGACAATACTCTCCTGAAAATTACACATTGTTTTGTCCGTAAACTATTTCACTTTGGGACATAGGTCCTGAATTTAATGCTTTGAATCTGACCGTCGGTAGTGTCGTCATAGAGCTCTGATATCGTATCCTTACCGCCCTTCGTCAGCGCGTATTGGTGGTGTCAGCTGCGGTCCGTATGTGATCGGTGCTTCGTGCGAGTTTAAGATGTGGCATGCGTAGTGATTGGTACTTTGTGGCATGCATGCTTCGCATGGGCAGCACTGGCTGGTGTATCTTGGTGGTGTATTTTATCTCCTGATATGTCACCTAGGGAAGCCACTTTAAGTGCAATATTATCCATCGTGAAATATAAACAATACAGTTAATCGCACTTAGAATTGTCGGCGGCGTCATAATGCTTGGTCGATGTTGGGTCTGAAGGATCGTCGGACAATTCTATATTTGACTATGTCACATCAAAAACCATTTTGTCTGAATAATATCAATGGGGTGGTGGTGGGGGTACCTCAGTGAAAAGATAATTGTCGCAGCGTCATACGTGTATAGAAATTACATATTTCTGCCATATATTACGTCATGTAAGCCCTGTATGACTGTCGCGTGTGTCCAGTTGTTCTGACCATCGTGAACGCGGTAGATGTGAAGTGGGCCACACGAGTACAAGACGTCTTCACATACGCCAAGTTATTAGCCTTGATACTCATCATCATTACAGGTTTCGTCCAACTCGGAAGAGGTAAATATTTCTATATGGCCATGCTCGATGAATTACATAAACAAAAAACATGCGCTTCGTATCACAGTGCATCATGGTGTCGCCACCTGGATTATTGATTCTTATATCGCTTTCTCTTTAATATTGTATATTTTATATTTTGTATATTTATATGATGTTGTTTATGAATGCAGGGAAGATAGAACACTATAAAGGCCCATTTGAAAACAGCAATTGGAATGCTGGAGCTATTGCATTGTCATTCTATCAGGGTTTATTTGCATACAATGGCTGGTAAGTAAACAGTTAACACTAAGAAAATCTGATGTCAAATTTTCATTACTTTGAATTATTAGATCGCTTATTTGTATACTTACCATTCGGTGTTGTTAAATAACCACTATGTTTTTTTTTATTACATGAGTTCGCCACTCGAGTGGCTCTCTATTTGTTTTGTATACTAGCACCTAACTCTACTCTTTTTCCTCAGTAAGAATGTGATGTTGAGCATGTTAATTGTTGATTATATCCTACCAGTGGAATTAGGTGCAACATGTTGTCTGTTTTATTCAGCACACTGACACCCACCCTCACTCAAAAAGATTTTTACTTTATTTTATAAATATCTCCCATATTGATACAAGTTGATGTAATTTTTGGTGTTCAGGAATTATCTCAACTATGTGGTGGAGGAACTGCAAGACCCATACAGGTATGTTAACCTATTGTTATAATGAACTGAAAAATACAGCCATTTGATGCCACTGTTGCTGGCTAAAGAACATGAGATTCCAACTAATGTGAAGATATCAGACTTCTCATGAATTGTTTGTTGTTCAGGAACCTCCCCAAGGCATCCTGGATTTCGATCTCCATAGTAACAATTGTATATGTACTTTCTAACATTGCTTACTTCACCACTGTTTCTCCGGAAGAGATGATTGCATCATCAGCGGTTGCCGTGGTAATTTATTGCTTCCTCATTACATGAAACATTGTTTTAATAGATATATGTATTCTCATTCTAGTAATTTATTTAGAAGTTGAGTGTTCTAAATATTCATGTTTGAATTGAGAGATCATCAGATTTAGTTGTATATGTTGATAGCTTGGACCCTGTTGATAGCATGGTTCCTAATAAATCTATTTTTTTTTTTTACATTAGAAGAATTGGTAGTCAATTTAGGAATGATATTCATTGTCACATGCTGTGGTGCAGTTGTGGAATGTCTCACATGTCTCACACTGCTGTGTATTTGATTGGTCCAGACATTCTCTAAGCGGCTTTATGGGGTAATGTGGTGGATCATGCCAGTGTTTGTGGCCCTGTCTACATTTGGTGGAGTGAATGGTATTCTCTTCACTACCTCTCGGTGAGCCTCTCATATCCTGCTCAAGAACTTTCAGCTACATAAATCTGAATGCAGGAAACTGCTTATCAAATTTGATGTTAACACTTTCAACTGGAGCTTTATTTGATGTGATCAGACTGTTCTTCGTTGGGTCTCGGGAGGGACATATGCCGGAGATATTGAGTTATGTCCAGATGCAGCGTATGACACCTGCTCCTGCTGTACTCTTCATGGTGAGCCACTCGCAGCACATTATCATATTGTTCAGCACATTATCATATTATTATATATTATATATATATATATATATATATATATATATATAATATATATATATATATATATATATATATATATATATTATTTAAAAAAAAATATTTATTCCTATTTGAAAATAAATTTATATATTTATTTATATATATATGTATAAATTTATATAATATTCTTGTAGATGTGTAATCAATGCACTGTATGTTTGCTTTCTTGTTCTTGATGAGTTATTGGCTGGAATAGATGACACAGTGTTGCATATTTCTAGGGTCTCTTCTCACTTGTCTACCTCCTCTCCACCGATATGTATCGTCTGATAAACTACGTAGCTTTTGTCAACTGGTTGGCAATTGGACTTGCTGTGTCAGCTCTCTTGTGGTTCAGATGGACTTGTCTACCCAATGCTGACCATATATATGTATTATCTGATAAACTATATAGCTATATTATATTATAGTTATTGATTACATAGCTACTTTGATATATATTGATATAATATATTATATTTCACTTGAAGATAATATATCCTTTATACTATATGTATAAAATTATATATTAAAGGTATAGCATGTATATACAATGGCTGATAATATGGCCTATTCTGTGTGGCTTTCTTGTGAGTATATTGGCTATGAATAGATGACACAGTGTTGTATTTCTATATTATCTCTTCTATTACTTGTATGGCCTCCTCTCCACCGATATGTTATCGTCTGATATGGCTCGTAGCTGTTTGTCAACTGTTTTTTCTCATTGGACTTGCTGTGTCAGCTCTCTTGTGGTTCAGATTGTGCTTCCCCAATTCTTGAACTTGGCCTTGATCTATATATAAGCTTAGATATGATGTCTTCCTATATATACGTGTAAATGTTATGCAAATTCTATGAGTATATTTCTATTAAATATATAATCATTATTATAGATGCTACGTAGTATTATATATATTAACATATTATATATGGATAAACTTGCTTGGATCAGCTCTCCTATGTGGCCTATTATAAGTAATGTCACCCAATGCTGACCGCCCAATTAAGGTTAGATAGCTTCCTATCGTTGTTGCATATTTAGAGTGTAATCAATGCAAGTGTTTGCTTTCACCGATGAGTATCATCTGGATAGATGACACAGTGTTAGCTTTGATACTAGGGTTCTTCTCACTTGCTGTGTCTCCACCTATATGTATCGTGCTTGATCACTACGTAGCTGCTTGATATGGTGGTTGCAATTGGAGCTTGTCTGTGTCTTCAGACTTGTGGGTAAGCTATCATGATCTGTTGTCAGACCCAATTCTGACCCAATCTGTATGCCAGCCCTTTCGAGACAGGTCAGTAGCACGTTATGATTTCCAATAAAACGCCTCCTTTCGACTGTTTGATACAGGTGTTTGATCATATGTGATATATATCTGGCGTACAAAGCAGGTCAGATCACTGCTTCCCTCATTCTTTCATAACTCTTCAATACCCTCTATAAGTGACCAAGCATGAAAGCGTGCAATACATATGCTGGTTAAAACGCTATTGTACGCATCTGCGTTCCTCGTCATATGTTCTACACCAACAGTGACATATTGTGTGTATCCATGAGCAGTTGTAGCCCTAAGGATGTCTACATTATAATGAATTGATTCGTCTGTGCAGTTGTATTAAATATGCACCCCATGTTAGCCCGGGGCTCACCTTTCCCTTGTATTAGTGGAAGGTTGTAACTTGAAGATCTGTTTTCTCCACTCAAGTATATTATGGTCAATAATGATCATATGGTAGTTATGTCACACTGTACAAGTCACTGTGTTTGTGTATAGGTATGGGCTGCTTGATCATAATCACAGGTATACCTGTCTATTTCGTCTGTGTCAAGTGGGAGAATAAACCCAAGGCTTTCCTCAGACTGAATCGTAAGTAAATAAAGCATTGTACAGAAGTGAAGAGAATAATATGTAGACTGATGTTTAGTAACTAATGTACAAAGGTTCTGTTTGAACCTGCGAATAGGTGTAAACATTTTATCAACATAAAAATCCTCAAGCATGTATGTGTCTGTGAGGTGTATACCCACATTAATCCGTAAATATATTTGTGTTTCATGCAGAGACAATCAACTCTGTCATCCAGAAAGTACTCCTGGTTGTTCCAGAGGAAAGGAAAGTCTTATAAGTGTATGTTTAGTAGCCAAACATCCACCCAGATCACCCTCAAACTTTCTCTCCAACTATCTGCTGTACTTCCTTTAGTATTATTCTCCATAATGGGGAATAGGTTTGTGCCAATGTGAAAGAAAAACAACTGAATGTTAACGTGAGAAGACCCTTGTTTGGTCATGTTTGTTGTAGGAGTTGTCTCGTCACCTGATTATTGTACATATATCTATTCTATTTTTAAAATTCTACCTTCGTAACTTTAGTTACCAAGCAGCATATTTTTAAAGGAGGTGGTTTTAGGATTTTATTCTTTTTACTGAATGGTCAGTCTGTGTTGTGGTGCATTGCGTAGCCCTTGATGATTATTGTAAGCCTGTCATAAGCATGATAGCAGAAATCCCGTTCATGTTGTGTAGTAGAGAGTAATTACTCTAAGCAATGGTGAACCTCTTTGTATTCGAGAAATAAATAGAAATTGCCTGTCATCTTCTCCATGCACTCGCATGTTCATAATTCTAACTCTGCATAGAGAGCAAGAGTGTTTTATTATATATTTTGTGGATTTCTGGTCTGATTTACAATGATCTCGTTTCCAACTTCTGTGCATGCATTCTCTTCAAGCTGCTCATGTGGGTATGCTTAGGTCTTGGATGCTGTACTGAATGACTGTTTAGCTTTTGCATGCAGAACGTATGAATCTTTATGATGCCATTGTCAGTATATTTGAGATTGGCGGAGTGGTGCCCTTCATTTTCATCAAATAACGACACTTAAGGAATATAACATTCCATTGTAAGGGTTACAAGCAGTGATAGTAGAGATTGTTTGAGGTCGTTGCTGATTGCCTTGTAGCTTACCAATGGATATTTACATCACAATAAATTATGGATACTGGAGTTGAATTAGATATAGATGTCTATCTTACTCCCAGGGTGATGAAGCCTCTGCATATCCTATGTATCAAGTATTGACAAGGTTGCCTCAATTAATTGTAAATATGCCGGTATTTTTGCCTCTCATATTGTAAAGCTTAATACCGAGATCAGTCCTGTAAGGCAGCCCAAGTGGACATCCTGTTCTGAGTGTACATGTTGGCCATATTACAATGAAAACTCAAAATTCCCTGTATTTGTGCATGTGTATGCTTATCTGGCTTTCACAAAATAGTTACATAAACCTAAGTGATGATCCTTTGTTATGTTATTTGATATGAAGAGAACGTACAAGAGACTAGATAATTAATGATAGTATACCTCTATTTGCAGTTAAAACAAAGATCACATAAAAAGTATACCTTGTATATTAATATATGTATATATATATATATCTACACTAAAATATAGTATATAGATGCATTGTCGTATACTATCAGATTCTGGCAACAGTGAGAGTCGGATAAGAATGTTTTCCACTTTGATACATTCAGATTCTGGCAATAGAGGTAGTCAGACATGCTTTCTACCATGTGCGTTGTTCAGATGACACAATCAGACTGGGATATCACATCCACATCTACATGCCAACAATACCAGGACCCTGAGTGATGTTCTGAGTATATTGTCCAGTACCAGCATTCTGCTTCCTTGCCATACATCAGCGTAGTCTTTACAGGCTGTGTATCAGCTCTCCTGTGCTGTTACACTAGCACTGCTTTGAACGGGGGGTTTTATGACAGCTGCTGCTGTTGGAACATAGGCCTTCCTATGCTCTTTCTCCTCATGTACAACCTAAATACAACAGAGATAATTAAATCAACTGCATGAATGTTTTCGTTGATGGGTTGATGAAGAACAACACATCACTTACTTACAGGCGTTTTATCAGATGTACCATGCAAACAATGCAACATTTATATTCAAAAGCTTATGGATTCAAACGTGGTGAAACTACCTCTAGGCAACAGAATGTGGTTAAACTACCTCCAGGAAACGTGGTGAAACTATCTCCAGGGAACAGATATGTACTTACCCTGTATTTCATGTACGATAAGAACGTGTCCCATACCAATGTAGCCATGGCTACATAAACAACACGGAAATGTGATGGAACAAAGCTAAAGTTGATGGCTTGAGCAGGTGGCCAGAAACACCAGTCTGCCTGTATGACACAACATCACATATCATAAAGAAACTGAACAATGCCAGACATCAACTTGCAAAATATTTGCAAGCAATATTATCTCAGGTGGGAAGAAGATGGAATCTTCAGTTAAAATTTTACATACCTTGTACACAGCCCAGAATTTTCCCTTGAATTCATCCCAGCTCTGTTTGATGGGTTGGCCTTCCAATGCTCCGATTCCTGCTCACAATATCAATGCAACCCGTACAAGTATCATTTAACTCGAGGCTAGGGAAACAAGAGTAAACATTAGCTTGGAAAAATATCCAAAAACTATCATTTCATAAAAAGAATGAAGTTTGATTAATAAATGGTTTCTCACCTAGGAAAAAGCTACTGGCAAAGACAGGTGAAGCAAATATTTGATCAGCCAAAATCTTTTTGACTACAGTGGTTATATTCTTTGCAGGAAGTACTTTATCGAGCAGCGTGTACCATGCATGATTGACAGGACCCAGGGCTATTCCCATCACAAACATGTTTCCTGCAAATGTGCAATATCTAAATACAGTGATGTGAACACATACATTGGTGCTATCTTTAAAACTGAATTACAGTAGGTCATTACATGATCAGCACACTTGTGTTAATACGCTCTAGGGACCTACTTGTTCTTGTCCAGTCATGAGGATCATGCCTCTTGTGGGTCAATCGGTCGATTTTTTGCATGGCTATATCACCACCTCCCATGAGCACTCCACAACTTACAGTGTTTACCACAATCAGGTGGCGTGAGTGAAACAAACGATTTATCAACTTGTACATTTTCTTTGAGGTAGGGTACACACTCACTGAGAAAAACACCTAATGTTCTTGCTTGCACTAATATATTTTCCTAATCACCCAAAAAGTGGTAATAACCATTGATAGTAAATGCAGATCGATGAACACACTGGTAAAACACATGGAGAGTTTGCTGCTTGTCCAGTCTGAAATCCGCTTGGATCCTGGGTTGCCGTCATTGGTTTTGATTGAATGGCCTTCTTGCCTGGAATCATGCAAAAATCAAGCAATGAAATGAGAGAATGAACTACACACCAAGATGATCAGCGAAAGTGACTTTACTGGGCAGAATAGTAAATATGGAATACAGGACTGTTGTAAATATTTTGTTCCAAAGACAATGATAAGACTGGATCCTTCAGTATCTCCTTCAAAGTGGATTCCACTAATGATAGTGTTTGCAGTTGGCATAGTTTAATTTCTTCCAGATTTTCCTAAAGCAAATAGGAATATAATTTGCAACTCTCACTGTTTTTCCCGTCTTGCAAGATCAAGTAACAGAATAATAGACCGCTCTTTATCGCACAAGCTTGATTTCATCTTGGACACCAGACGCATAATACAAGAAACAAGGGGGCAGCTTTCATATACTACACCATGACTGAGACCGACCCCCTCTTGAGCAGCCTATACTGATGATCTTTTTGACTGTTCAGAAAGTGTGAGGATTAAATCAGTCTATATTTAGCCTGACTGTCAGAAGTTAAATGTGTAAGGCACTATTTCTGAAGGCTACATGTTGCTCCAAAATTAAATTAAAAAAAATAATCCTTGGATCATTTAAACATTGGGGCCTAAGATCAGGTAAATATAATGGAGATTACAATTATCAATAAACTTAAGAATTCATCATGGAATTGTTTAGCCCTGCACGGACGTATCATTTCATTATGACATTGTCGCAAAAAAAGACACTAATAAATGCTGTGTACTGGGCGTACACTAAGAGTCCCTGAATACATTGACATTTTTTAAGATAAGAATAATAATTTTCATCAGCTGATATAAAGACGCAACAGGTGGGTACAAAAAGACGATGCAGACTAAGATTGAGGTCATGGTGGCATCATCAATGAGCACATGGCCATGTTTATCTTCACAACAAAGGCGGTTGCTGTGCCCAGTCTGGGCTATTTCAACAGATGACCGTTCCAAAAGCATGATAGGCATTCAACTCGCCATCTGGGGGCACAACCTTGCTGTTCATATGCCTTTGTTACCAACATGATGTAGCAAAGACTAAACACATCTGCTGCGATCCAATTTCAAAAGCATGCTTCATACCCCATCGCGCAGCACATGTATACTACCACTATACACTTAAGTGCCCCCCCCACCCACCGGGTACCAGATCTACTGTTGGATTGTTGGTAGGGAGGACAAACGTGGCGCCGATCTCTTTTGGGACGTTTGGTAGTCTCGTGTAAATGACCACCGACAACAAATGATGCAATGATACATTTTTTCTTTTAATATATCATTAATGAAGAATAGCTTAAAGCCAAAAAAATTTGAGGCCATAAAAGTTGTGTCGCGATTTATGTATCTAAGAAAAACCGGGCAGTACCACTTTATTCTTCATACGATTGCTATATAAAGTGATATGCAGATCCGAGTGATAATCGATCAGATTTTGGGGTTAAAAGTGTTAAATCGCGATTTTGCCGCTTCAAAACCGGATAACTCTCCGAAACTCTAATAACTTTTCGATTTTCACTCAGATCCACATAAAGGAGACTCTCCTCAACACATCCATATGATTATCTCTTCTGTGGGACCAAGAATAAAATGGTACACTCGATTTAAAGACACCATGTATTCAGGTTATTTTCACTGAGAAATCTCCCAACGCCATATGATATAGCTTTGGTGCCATGGCACCGACCCACGACCTTGGGAGATTTCATATTGCGACTTTGTCAAAGGTTGGCAAGTCTGAGTAGGTCACATATTTTGAAGTTTGTCGGTATGGAATTAATCTGATTTAAGCATGTTAAAACTTTACATTTGCAAGTTATTGTTTAATGTTGACATAATTACAGTTTACACATTAAAATCTCCTCATACTGGAAGGCAACTTTATCCAAGGCCGTGTCCAAACTGGACCCCAATTTTTTACTACAAAATATGCATTAACTTCGTAACTTGATATCCAATTCCCAAGAGTTTGGGGTGCTCACGGTGAGGTCTTTCCAATGAACTAATTTTCATTGGCCACCCTACCAGCTGCCTACAGTTGCCGTGTGTTGGGCTACGGCGAAGCGCTAAGCGGCTAAGTCCGAATCGGCTTATGGCCGAAAGCGTTCGTCGGCTGTTCGAAACGCGATTATCCCGAAAGTCAAACACCTGATCGCTGAACGTTTCATGCGTCGGTAAACAGAAGGTTGATGATATCACTAAACGAATTACCTGTATATATGCTGTACATATGGAAGACGGTCCGATGGGTCCGATACGGCTGACACCGACAGGTGTGAAGTTGGCGAAAAATAGTAGAACCAAATGAGAGCCTGGCGAGACGTATCATCTCAGTTGCGGCGTACGGTAAAATAGCCTGCGCTGAAATTTTGCATGCAAACATCGACCAGCTGACTACAAAATATGCAATAACTTCGTAACTTGATATCCAATTCCAAAAAGTTTGGGATGCTCACGGCGAGGTCTTTCCAATGAACTAATTTTCATTAGCCACCCTACTGTTGCCGTGTGTTGGGCTACGGCGAAGACGACGCCACACACTTGTATAAATACCTCCGTCCCCAAAAGTAAAATGCATTCAGTATTCGGGCAACGATACACTCTCCGTCGTACGGACCAAGTTGGAAGGCCAACTCCGTACGGCACTTAGCAGTTTGAAATTCCATCTCAGCAGTAGCCTCTGGACATCACCAGAGTTACTCCATACTATAGTTTTGCAATTTATATTCGGACTTGCGGGATACGGAATCCGTACCCCCACATTCAAAAATAAACATCCGTTTTCCAGTTACCATTCAATTGACGTCTCGTCTTCATCACTACGACCATAAACAGTGCCGACGTTCACGGTGAAAATTCACTAATCTACAACCTTTGGGCTATACTTCAGTGCATTCAGTATATCTCCATCGACATTATAACTACTCAAAACCATTAAGTGCATATTGGGTCGTGTGGGGCTTTCTAGTTTGCAAGGTTGAATCATTATGAGAGTAGTCCACATATGTAGGCATAAACATCACTTAAAAAACGCGACATGTTTGTGAGTTTATTTTCTTGTCAGAGCAAAAAAAAATATGAAAAAAAATGGCACTTTTCGCCTCCGCATCATGGTTTTTCGGATGAAAAAAATACCGTTTCCGAAATAAATTTCCCCTTCGATGGTCTGTGAAATGGCATCTTGAGTTTGATTTGCGTTATCTACCATCAGTAATTTTCAAGATGGAAAAAAAAGCCTAATTCAGCCTTTAGTAGTTAAGGCGTGCGCAAGTCAGAATTCAAATGAATTCCGAGCAGCTCAAAAAGAACGCACGTCACTGCAACCCCTTTGATGTTCATGCACAGCTTTACTGTCGCTCTGCAATACGCGCTAAATGTGAATTCACACGGGCGCACAGGCGCCGTACTCGCTAGTTGATGTCATTGGCATAACATTTTGCGCAAAATAAAGCAAATAACAGCACACTACGCGGGTGATTGTAGATACACTGATTAATATTTCTAGAGCTCTTGTCGTATTAAACATTTGAGCACATTGGAAATAACATGTTTTTTTCTCATTTTCTATTACTTGTGTACAATTAAGCTTTGCAAGTAACCCCAATTAAGACATTGTACCATAAAGTAGTGTTGCTGCAGCAGCAGAATTATCATCATGTTATTTAGGTCTTTATCATAATGTCCTGGAAAGTGTACTGCGGTTGCGTAGTGTTTTTTTCGTACTAGTTTTCACCACGTGGTTTAGCGGAAACACCAGAGCGCTGCGTCTTGTTTTTTGATTATGTTTACGATTAAGTATTTTGAGACCTTCTGATAAGATAAGATAAGATCATTTATTAGCCCTATTCGGGAATTTGCTTTACAGTCTACAATTGACTCGTGTCTCTCTGTCACTCTCCTCGTGTCCCAGCCCCTGCTAGGCCCGTGTTTTGGCAGGAAAATTCCAGATGGCGCTGGAAGACGGGTGCTGTGATGAAGAAGCAGTGACCCGCAGATATCGAGCAGTTCCTTCCTGGTGTAGGACAGTATATGCTTTATTTGCACACGGTCGTCACATGATCGGCAACTCACGTTACATATTGATGTGGTGGTCAGAAAGACGGCTGGTCGTTTGGTGACGTTGATGTAGTTTCCAAGGTCGAAGAGTGGAAAGACACTGGAAACAGGACCAGGCAAAGCACGTGGCTTTCCTAGAAGCGAAGCGCGTAGTTGAGCAGCGGGAAAAACACAATGTCCCTTTCTGGGCAGCTGATGAGAAAGTCCAACAGATTCAGATATATCCTTTGATTCAAAGATGTTGTAGACGATCTTATTCACACACTGCACTAAAAACACAAGCCCAACAAAGGCCAAAACACGAGGAAAATGACAGAAAAACACGAGCACACACTAGACTGCGTGTCGCCGCGGTGCAGCGCCACCTAGATAAAATGATACCGTGCAGCTCTGGCTAGTTAACTGGACCAAAGTCGGTTAGTAGTATTTATTAATTAATGATTTGTTCGAATTACATTACGGTCGCCGAAGTGCGATAACTTGTCGAACGAGTTGTGAAATGATTATATATATTAATATGTCAAGATCCATTGTATCGTCATTTTGTTGTTTCAGTTGACGGTTTATTGAGTTTGACTATTAAACGTTTTGCTCAAATAAATCAGTGCTACGCCAAAGCAAGTTATTTCTAGCCGGATCACTGCACACAGCTACAAGTAGCCCTGGAGGACAATATATGCCTTAAATATTGTTTGAATATATTATATACATCATTTATTATTTTGAGTACAAAGTCATCGAATAATGAAATTTGCAAAATCTGCCAAAAGACGATGTAATTTACTTAAAATCGCAATATCTTGAAAACCGCTCAAGATAATAATTTCATGGAGTAAACTGCATCAAGATCTTCTGTTAATTGATCATTGTTGGGCTTCCATTTCTGACAAATATAACATGTGTCGCTAAACGTGAATTCACGCGGGCGCACAGGCGCGCTCCTCGCTCGTTGATGACTTTGCCATAACATTTTGCGCAAAACATTTGAGCGTAGTATTCAGTATAAACGAAATTTGCAACATCAAAAATTGCATATTGTTGCAGACGCGAATATCAAGCTATGTCGGAAATATAAGAACATCTGCAATAAGATATTTGTATATATTTGATCTCGCGAGAGATGGTTCTACGTTTTTTCGCCAACTTCACTCTGGCTGACTCGTTCATGTCTAGCTGTCTTGCGTCATATATCTCCATATATTGCCCTACAGTGTCAAACGAACCTTTGATATATGCGGCGTAAAAAAAATCTCAGGATAAACATTGTGCGTTATGATGGACATAGACTTTCGCCTCAAAGTTATTGTAACGTCAATCAAAACGTGCGGTTAAACAATTTTCAACGTATATCTAGATAAGCAAAATTTCCATCGTGAGTTGTTGGAACATGCCACAAAATAAAATGTAAATGAACAAGATTCTCATCATCATCTCAATCGCCAGCAGGATCACAAACAGTAGTGACAATTGTTTGACTATGAGAATGCTGAGAAGGCCAAAGCCCAGCGCGGACGTATCATTTCATTATAACATAGACGTCCTGTAGGGCTAAGGAGACTACCTTTTACCCAACTCAAACGATGCCGATAATAACTTATAGATGAAAGTGTTCTTCTGATATCATATGACTTTTCCGGTCCAAATGAGAATTTTTCATGTAATTTCAAACTCCATTCTATTTTTTTGGTCAAGTGCTGAAAGTTGAGCTTTCCCAAATATCCTCGTTGCGTTGTGCAGTGAGAGTGGCCTCTAATGAGAAGAGCATCAGTGTCGAATTTAGTAATATTTTTGGTCACATTTGGTGAGAGACCGTGCGAATGCATCAGCAACTTGCCAATTTTTCTGCCGTGGTTGATAAAAAAAATTCCAATGAAAAACACGTTCATCATTTCAAAATGTGACAAGTGATCACCATTCCTCGTCTGAAATTCCAAATACAGAATTACCATCAACATACGAAATTGTACTATTGTTATAACTTGTGTGTGCGGTATAGACTAGGCCCTCTGTGTCCTCCTGCATGTCGTAATAGACGACTTATAGGGAGCAACCGAATAAGTCCTTACGAGCGCCATATCCACAACACACCACTCTGGCCTTGTATGAGAGGCTGGAATTGCCTGGTCCAGTCAAGCGGCAGTGGTAACATGCCCTTAGATAATCGTTTACATTTGTATCTTGTTCATCGTCATCCACGTACATTTACCTCGTTTGTCCATTTATCAGAGAAGACGGCTGCATAATCAGGCCAACATATCTCAACATAGTCATCCCACCTTTCGAAGCGCCATATTACACATCAGTGTTGGTATGCCGTTAAACTCACCTTACCTTACTTTATATTTTAGCCAGCCCTGTGTGCGATTGCCGTTTTTTGAACGATATTATCACCTTACCTTACTTTATATTTTAGCCAGCCCTGTGTGGCGATTCCACGTTCAAATTGTAAACCGGTTGTTTTAAACAAACCAATACCGTTATGATATTATCATCGGCCATGTGTTTCATCACCTAGTGCTGTTTTGTTTTGACAGGACCCCTTGCATAATCAGGCCAACATATCTCTCACATAGTTTGGTTTAACATTGTGTCTGTTGGCTGCGGGCCCTGCTTACAGCTGCATCTTGTAGTCACAAGCCGTGTGCGTTCACTGATTCAAATTAATTACGGAGGATTTTTATAATTTTTTTGCCAGAAAACGTGGCAGCGAGGTATCACAATCGAATGAGTGCGCAGTTATTTGAGGTAATCACTTCTAATAGAAAACAATCGACAGCTGAAGGTTCCACCTGAGCAGCCTGCTATTAGATGAAGAAAATTTAAGAGTCAATTTTTAATATGTACCAAACACGCCGTCGCCAGGTGCGAGATCAGCTGTTTTGAACCGCCAAGGGGACCCTTTGGTTAAACACGGTGATGTCGCAGCTCACGTTCACTGCGTAGATATGAAAGATCATCGAGTACAATAAATAGCGTGAGTGCATGGGGTTTCTTTGCCCACTTCATTTTTACTGTGTTTTGTCAATCCAACATTGGGGTTCCACGCGATACGTCCACGGTACACGATATGTACAGCCGTGGCCTCATTGACGATACATGCCATGGCACAAACGGCAGGCAATATTAGTAAACAACGGAAGGTGATGCTTGGCAAATATTGGTGTGGTACCATTCATTACGTTTACTGAATCTCGCGCATGCGTCGTGACATATATATAAACTGATTATTGATTGATGTCCTCGTAAAAGGTGGATGCGGAGAGTTGGGGGCACCTATTAGCAGACGATAAGATCATAAACCATACAACCCAGCACCGCACCAGTGTTAACATGGCAGAAACAACCACGACATTTTTTAGGATGTATCAATCTACCGGAGTTATTAATAGTGGAGAATCAGAAAAGAACGATATCATTCCGAGCGCGAATCGTATCGCTATTGCATTCAGCCTGTTTGCTATGTCGGTACTTGGGTTTTTTTTCGGCGCAACTGCACTATTTCTTTATTGCAAACACAAAACCTTGCGATCTCCATTCAACGTCTTGTTGATGAATCTGACTGTGGCAGACCTGTCTGTTTCCGTGTTTGCAACACCTCTAGCCGCTTTCAACGTCAGCCGTGACAAGAAGATGACGGACGGAATGCTTTGTTCGTGGTACGGTTTTATCACATTCCTAGCAGGTCAGTAACTACATCATAACATCGTTACAATTGTTATTATCATCTTTATGCTAAAGTCAGGAAGATAATTACCTACTTTTTTCTATTTGCCAATAGTCTGTTTCTTATTATTATCGTTAAATTTAACAGCTTAATGTATCAGCGCTTTAGAGCTGTCAAGGATAAAGCGCTTTATAAATTTATGTAAATATAAATATAATATATACTTGAGCATTACAGCGTACATATAGACTATCAACCCTGGTCATTCATTTTTCTATCACCATCATCAGCTTTGTCATCATCACGGTTCCGACATTTCAGGTAGTTCAACATTATCATCATCATGACCATCTATATTTTATTATCATTCCAAGAGAAATTCCTCTTTGTTTGCTATCCACAAAAATTACCTTTATTCTCATCAGTTATGTCATTGTAAGGACCGACGTAGTAATAATGCAATGTCCCAAAGTCATATATGGGTGTGGTCCAGAATAACAAGACTTCTTAGTCACATTAATATTGACAAATCTGATTATTCAACGTCGCCTTATGCACATCTATCGCCCAGAAACGCAATTATTTCTACGATGGATAACAAGGGTTACGCAAACGATCGTGATAAACGACAAGGAATCGTGACTGCAAACTTATCCCCCTGTTACTGCTGTCATTCGAGCATTTTTTCTCTAGCAAAGCAACTGCGCTGAACGCCCTAGATTTCTATGCAGACCGTGCAAGAATTTCGTGACACTTTCGTTATAGAAATACGCATGTAAACTGTGCGCGACGGTGGCCCTCTTAGCGGCCGCGACGGAAACCCGAGAATGTGAAGGCAGGAATTGCTTATAAAGGACTCTGTGATCCCATCCCGGCAGAAGATACCTAAACAGTTATAGGTGCATTTATCACAATCCATATGTCAGCGCATAGGTTCTGGCCTGCATATAAAGATTTATCGTCTAAGAATCTGAGACATTTGATAACTTGATAACTAGATAACTGGATAACTAGATAACAATATATTTGTTTAAATTTCAGAGCCCAGAGACGCAATCACTGATGTTATTCATCTCAACTGGACATTAAAAGTCTTTGGTATATGAAAGCGATATGGTACTTTAATTACAAACGAAGCCACAGCTAGCTGAGGTTGTAACAAATGGATCCCAACAATTTTCTGTTGGTGATATTCAGACATCAGGGAAAAGTCATTTCCTGATCTCATCCAATGATACCGGTAGCGGAAAGGCGATTTCAGCCACCGACCTCGGTGATTCCTCTGAGGACCATTTTGAAATGCCCCCTGTAATAACAGGGAGGTTGAACCATGATTATAATTAAATATTGTACAGAAAAACAGGCTATTAAAATGATATGACGATGTTGTGTATTGTATGGATTATGTTATACAGGGGAACCAAGCCAAAATGGTTGTAATTGCGGGGTGGTCGCCTAAGTGAGGTCCGTCTTATATGTGAAATAAAGTCCAAAAATTGGGCTGGTAAAAGTGATCGTTATAGCGGGAAGGTCGCCTTAATGAGGTGGTCGTTCAGCGAGGTTCCACTTAACCGACTCGGTTGTCACTTTATCAATTCACCATTACAACCTTGACTTATTCCGGCTGAACGCTCGATCGTTGATGAAATAAAGATTTCATAATCAGTATTCAATGTAACCCAAAACAGCTCATTTCTTGGATGTTATTGAGTTTTTCGATTATTGTGAAGCCAATAATGTGTCCTGTGGAATATTTATGGAATGATTGCAGCCATTGCCTCCATCTTATCGCTGGCAGCCATCGCGTTGGTTCGTTTGATGAAGGTCACCGGTGTCTTCGACTCGCATCAGAAGGCGTTCACCAACAGAAACGTCGCTATTGTGATAGGTGCAATATTTCTGTTATTTGGCTTGTGATTAAACTGTTAAATCCCGGGCACTTAAAGATATTGTGTTTGTCTTCCCTTAAAACGTTTACATTATTAGGTTGTGCGAGACACTCCTTTGCTAGATCTCTTTTATATTGTGCGAGACATATCTTTGCTAGATCTCTTTTATATTGTAGCAAATGGCGGATTTCTTCATTTACTTATTTTCTGTTTCTTCTAATGATGCATGCGTCAGGGACTGCGATCCGATGATCGATATGAATTCAATACAACACAAAAACAGTCGAGTAAATTAATTTTTTGTTGGTAGTTATTGCTTCCAACATATAGGTTACATATCTTTAATATTGTGTTGAGAAGCTTTCAAATAATTCGCCGACACAACTTAATCCACTCAATATTCATAAGAAAAAGCAGTGTTCGATTGGATCCTTCATTCATAATATCTGGTAATGTTTTACTATTTACAAACAAGCACATAACTAAATACCCAATCAAGAATTAGTTGCTCCTGCAGTAACCTGATCGCCTCATTGCAGACTAATAATAGAGATGAAACTCAACTATAATCCAACCAACATAAATTACCCTAGGTGTGTCCGTGAAGAATCACCCGACATTCTCTGGTAATTTGATCCCCTGATTAAAGATATCGTTCTACGTAGACCGTCTACAATGACCATACTTTCTGCATACGCAATATGAGATGATGATGATTGTGATGCTCGGACAGCTCCCTTTAAAGAGACTGTTCAGCCCCATATTTGTAACGAGGTTGCCTAGCAAGCTGCTTGGCAACCGCACCTTTGAAACCAAAAGAAAATTGATCCTTACTTCGGTTGTCGCCATTTATGTTGTCAGAAATTACCCTTCCTGCTTGTTGGTCTAATTTGTGCGGAATTATGCCCACAACTTAAATGAGTGAAGATTTGATGAAATCTACACTTTGTAACCAAAGCGGAAGTATACACATTATATAGTTATAGAGAGCGTAATGAATAACAGCTAACATTCGTGTGGTTCATTGTTTTAGGGATGCACTGTTATCAATGGAACGACAATACTAAATCACTCAGATTTCCACAGTACATCATGGATATTTCCAGTCAAATAATAATGATCAAAAATTTATCAACATGATTTTTGATCAAGTAAACTTTGCGGCACTTTAAAATATGCCATTATATATGTCTGCGTTAAACTTAGTTCTGTATTGACAAAATGATCCCTGAGTGCCCACTTGGCACAAACCCGATGGCCAGACCGGGGTGCGAAACCCACGCCGCTGGGACGAAGGTCCAGTACGGTACTATTGAGCTGCCGGGTTGGATGCATGATCATCTGTGTCATGGGGAACCAGTCAGGATTTCCCACCTTGGTTTCGCCTCACAAACATCGCATAAGGCCATCTTATCGTGTTACCAATTCCACAATGGAGTGCATTTATTCATTTATCCTCCCTGACGTAACGGGCATTTCGTTGATTGGATTTTCTATATCAACCACAATGACGCTATGAAATAATATATCTCGCTCTATTCCAGGAGGAATCTGGTTGTACTCGGGCATCTGGTCGGGCGCCCCGCTGTTGGGGTGGGGGAGTTATGCTCCTGAAGCTGAGGGGCAATGGTGCTCACTGGATTGGGAGAGCGGTGGTGATGCTACCCGCAGCTACATCATCGTCATCCTTGTCGCTGTCCTACTCCTACCCCTGATCACGATGATCACAAGCTATCTGAAAATTGCCTACTTCCTGCGCCAGGTAAGAACAGTTAGAGTTACACGCCTACGAGCCCGGGGGGGGGGGGGGGGGGGGGGGGGGGTGACCGAATAATTAATCATTACGTATAACGAGAATATATACACATATATAACCTACCCAGTGCATTGCAGCTGTGTTATCCCATCTTCACTAACATGTTAACTGATGATATATCATCCAACAGGCGCTCGATTGAGCCTTCTCAACTCTCCCGTGTTACCACCCTCAATAATCTTAATATATATATATATATATATATATATATATATATATATATATATATATATATATATATATATATATATATATATATATATATATATATATATATATATATATATATATATATATATATATATATATATATATATATATATATATATATATATATATGTATACATCAATATAATATTTTTATGTGTGTTTATAAGTCCTCCTTTGACCCTGTATAACTATTGATCCTGTGTATTGCGTGTAAATCGTCCCCCCGTGGGTCATTTGGAGGGAGATTGTTAGTTAGACATTTACCTCATACTTCAGATGCATTCGTTTCTGACACGACACGATTGAAACACTTTCTTCGTACTCCAAATGATCGATAGTTTATATATTTTTTCCTGCTGCGGTCATGTGATCCCTCCACTTTGCCATGCCACGGTGGTACGTTTTTCGTACATGCATATCAAGAAAGCAAGTTTTATCCAAAAAGTATGCAATTACTACCAAAATGATAGATTATGTTTGAAATGAACAGAAAAAACAACCTTTGACCGTGTGAGACAAAATCAAGAATGAAAGAGAGTATTTTTAAACGGCGTTTTTATTGCACTAATGTTTCCTGGCGCAACCTACAGTTTTCTACATCAGTTAGTCTTCAGTAATGGAGTTTTTCAGTTTTGTAACGAGAGTTAGTCGTGTTCTCCGGACATATTTTGACGGATTTCGATATATGACATGACTTGGCACTGGTGCAGTGTCCAAACACAGACAGCAGACATATGTCGCTAATTTTAGCGGTATAGCAGTAAATGATGAAACATAACTCCATCCCGCGATAAGGCAGGCCGATGTCAAGGACGAGTTCATCGGTCGGGGTCAAGGATGCACCTTGTGGTTTTGCAGAGATATATCTCGCGATCCATACCTCGCCCTTCAGATCAATTTTTTCCCCGATATTGACGCCTTGAAAGCAGCCTCGGATCGGGTCGAACGGGTCGAGTGAATACGAAGCACAATGTCATCATTTTCTGCTATTATCGCTCGAACTCCGCGTAGTTTAAACCTCGGATGTCCAATAATGCTCTTCTTGGTCTGTTCTTTTGGGCCCGTCCAAAATAAGCGACAGAACAAAATAGCATAATTTTGATGATTTTTGAAGTAATGCACCACAAGTGCTGTTGTCTTTCTTACAGGTTAAGCAGGGAGCAACATGTCCTATGCTTGCCGTTAATTCTGCTGAAATGAAACTCCTTCGACAAAGCGTTGTCATGGTGACGCTTTTCCTGTTGGCTTGGACTCCCTACGCCGTGGTGTGCATGATGAAGATGTTCGGCGATTACCAGCTCTCGTTTGCCGCGCGAATACTGCCTTCCTTGTGCGCCAAGACATGCTTCTGTATTAACCCTATCGTCTACATCGCCACAAACAGAGACGTTAGTAAATGATGTTCTGCCAATAAGATAAATGTTTATCAGTATAGTGTTGTCATCCACACTGGCGCCCCATCACTAGCACTGACATCCGGGTGTCATGATTCCGGCTAAATTTGAATTTAATAACTCTACCTCGCTTCATTGCTTTATTGGCCTCAATTTACATTTTGTGTGTGAAGTTCCGTGGTCATCTAGGGGATGGAATCGCGCCGAAGAGAAACCAAACGACGGCGTCAATTTTTCAAACGCCCACTGTTATACCAACATCCGTGCACAACTCCACCACTCGTCGTTAAAGCGTTAAGGCAGAGGCCCCATGGCGACTGCTCTGCTCCATACTGCACACCGCATGCAAGCCCAGGCTGCAACCATACACAGCCCATGCATTGGAGGATATTTATGTGCGTAGGTTTTCAGTACATTTTTATAGTTCAGCTGGCTTCATGTAGCAACTGGACATCCAACTATAGTTCCATATAAAGGCGCCATATAACACACTGGTGTTGGTGTGCCGTTAAACTCTATATTTTTCCAATACACTCGTTGAAAATATATATTCTTTGAAGTACCAGAATAATGTACAACAAATATCAGATGTTTCAGATTTGTAGGGTTCCGTCACTATGGCATTTGCCACTCTGTTATCGGTCACTATCGTATTGGTCTGAAATAAATTAATTCATCCATTCAATGATTTTATGATCGTTAATATATTTCTAAAAAATAGTTATGTTCTTACTCCATGATTTAAAGAAGTTTTAAAATTAGTTATAAAATGTAAATGAATTCAACGTAGGCAACGGGTGTATTTAAGAGCAAGGTGAATTTCCAGGTCACGGCAGCCAATCTTCGTGTTGTGCGTGGTAGGAATGTCCTTAGGGATCATTTTGTTCATACATTACTACGTTCAATGCAGACATAAATAATGCCATTTTTTAATTTGAGCCGCAAACTTTACATTATCGAAAATCATGCTGATAGAGTTTCAACATTATTATTTGAGTTGAAATATTCATGATGTACTGTAGAAATATGTTTTATTTAGTTTTGTCGCTCCGTCAATAACGATGCCTCCCTAAAACCATGAACCACACGAATGTTAGCTGTGAATCATTACGCGCGCTGTAACTATCTCGCTATAGATGTATATACTTCCGCTTAAGTTACAAAATGTAGATTTCATCACATCTTCACTTATTAAAGTTGTGGGCATCATTGCGCAAAAATTAAACCGTCAAGCAGGGTAATTATCGACTACATAAATGTTGGCAGCCGAAGTAAGGATCTATTTTCTGAGACAGCAGCGTCGCGTAGTGACTGAAAGCTAGGCATTAGCTCTTTGGGTACCACTGTAACAATAGGAAGCTGTTTGTTTTACACGACGTCGGCTCAGTGGTTTCGTGGATGCAATCCGATACCAAGTTCATACATCTAACAGATATAGCGGCCACGTTAAAGACAATTGCGACAGTTCTAAATTCGTGCCTAGATTTTCACGATTTTTTGCAGAGAGTAAGATCATATATAAAGCTAACGAAATGTAAAATAAAAAGTATAGGTCACTGGTGTAAATTTCTGAGTATGGCGAATTTAAGATCCACATGTTAAGTCAATGGGAATTATGATAATTTGATAATATTTTGGTTCTAAAGAAAATATCATACATCGAATTGCATATAAATTTAACATACAGACAGCACAATATCTGCTTTTTACAAAAAAATCAAGAAAAAAATGATTTCTCGCCGCACCCTACGGCTAGCTGTTTAAGAATTTATTGTTATTTTTTCTCTAGAATGGTGTACATCCTCCATAAAAAAAATTTGACCAGTGACATTTGAACTAAACTTGGTAATATTGTGCAGTGGTATATGTACTATGAGCAGAAATTAAAAAAATAATAGGTTCACGTAGTCTATGGGAAGCCACAATGGGTTTTCGGTTGTATTCCCTGAGTGCGGTGTATTACAATATTCGAACCTCCATAAAAAGAAATTAACCAGTGACATTTGAACTAAACTTGGTAATATTGTGCATTGGTATATGTACTATGAGCAGAAATTAAAAAAATAATAGGTCCACGCAGTCTATGGGAAGCCACAATGGGTTTTCGGTTGTATTCCCTGAGTGCGGTGTATTACAATATTCGAACCTCCATAAAAAGAAATTGACCAGTGACATTTGAACTAAACTTGGTAATATTGTGCATTGGTATATGTACTATGAGCAGAAGTTAAAAAAATAATAGGTTCACGTAGTCTATGGGAAGCCACAATGGGTTTTCGGTTGTATTCCCTGAGTGCGGTGTATTACAATATTCGAATCTCCATAAAAAGAAATTAACCAGTGACATTTGAACTAAACTTGGTCATATTGTGCATTGGTATATGTACTCTGAGCAGAAATTAAAAAAATAATAGGTCCACGCAGTCTATGGGAAGCCACAATGGGTTTTCGTTTGTATTCCCTGAGTGCGGTGTATTACAATATTCGAACCTCCATAAAAAGAAATTGACCAGTGACATTTGAACTAAACTTAGTAATATTGTGCATTGGTATATGTACTCTGAGCAGAAGTTAAAAAAATAATAGGTTCACGTAGTTTATGGAAAGCCACAATGGGTTTTCGGTTGTATTCCCTGAGTGCGGTGTATTACAATATTCGAACCTCCATAAAAAGAAATTGACCAGTGACATTTGAACTAAACTTGGTAATATTGTGTGCATGGTATATGTACTATGAGCAGAAATTAAAAAAATAATAGGTCCACGCAGTCTATGGGAAGCCACAATGGGTTTTCGGTTGTATTCCCTGAGTGCGGTGTATTACAATATTCGAACCTCCATAAAAAGAAATTGACCAGTGACATTTGAACTAAACTTGGTAATATTGTGCAGTGGTATATGTTCTATGAGCAGAAGTTAAAAAAATAATAGGTCCACGCAGTCTATGGAAAGCCACAATGGGTTTTCGGTTGTATTCCCTGAGTGCGGTGTATTACAATATTCGAACCTCCATAAAAAGAAATTGACCAGTGACATTTGAACTAAACTTGGTATATGTGCATTGGTATATGTACTATGAGCAGAAGTTAAAAAAATAATAGGTTCACGTAGTTTATGGAAAGCCACAATGGGTTTTCGGTTGTATTCCCTGAGTGCGGTGTATTACAATATTCGAACCTCAATAAAAAGAAATTGACCAGTGACATTTGAACTAAACTTGGTAATATTGTGCATTGGTATATGTACTATGAGCAGAAGTTAAAAAAATAATAGGTTCATGTAGTCTATGGGAAGCCACAATGGGTTTTCGGTTGTATTCCCTGAGTGCGGTGTATTACAATATTCGAACCTCCATAAAAAGAAATTGACCAGTGACATTTGAACTAAACTTGGTAATATTGTGCATTGGTATATGTACTATGAGCAGAAATTAAAAAAATAATAGGTCCACGCAGTCTATGGGAAGCCACAATGGGTTTTCGGTTGTATTCCCTGAGTGCGGTGTATTACAATATTCGAACCTCCATAAAAAGAAATTGACCAGTGACATTTGAACTAAACTTGGTAATATTGTGCATTGGTATATGTACTATGAGCAGAAGTTAAAAAAATAATAGGTCCACGCAGTCTATGGAAAGCCACAATGGGTTTTCGGTTGTATTCCCTGAGTGCTGTGTATTACAATATTCGAACCTCCATTAAAAAAAATTGACCAGTGACATTTGAACTAAACTTGGTAATATTGTGCATTGGTATATGTACTATGAGCAGAAGTTAAAAAAATAATAGGTCCACGTAGTCTATGGGAAGCCACAATGGGTTTTCGGTTGTATTCCCTGAGTGAGGTGTATTACAATATTCGAACCTCCATAAAAAAAATTGACCAGTGACATTTGAACTAAACTTGGTAATATTGTGCAGTGGTATATGTACTATGAGCAGAAATTAAAAAAATAATAGGTCCACGTAGTCTATGGGAAGCCACAATGGTTTTTTTCGGTTGTATTCCCTGAGTGCGGTGTATTACATTTTTTAAAATGACATAAAATGACTGCTATTGATTATTACAAAATATATATGTTTATTTGTATAACCCTTTACTTGAAAATTGACGTACTAAACAGCATATCATCGTCATATACATAGTCAACAACATAACGTCTAGTAACTTAGAACGGCACTATCAATTTTCGAACAGTATAATTTCCAAAAGACATACCATTAACATTCAATGAATCATAGCTAGAAACACACACTAACGTTGTTGACTCAGGTAACTGGCAAACAGATGAAATTACTCTTTTACTTTTAGTGACTCTTATGTGCCCATTTATATCTTTGTCACCAAAAAGCGACACCAACCCTTCTTCACCCTTTCTTCTGTATGCTAATAGTAGATGCCGAAGTTGCATCCCACTTGCAGCTATCTTCCCTACCATTGCAGCGCCACATAATTTGTTCCTGATCAAAAACTTCAAGAGAACCTTCATTTCGTGACCTCGCTATGCTTCTCTCTATTTCCTGAACGAACGACAGAGACTGCAAAAAGCTTTGCGCAAACAAATCTTTCTTGGTACTCCTACTGGCTTCAACAACTTCCTGCAAAACTTGTGCGTCCTCTATTGCATTATGAGCATCATATTCCTTCTTCGAAATTCTTCTAACAACTGTTGTTTGCTTAAAATTCCTAAACTGTCCATTGTACAAAAACCTGAACAATGGCAGAGTATCTGCAAAACCTGCAACTACTTGTGAAAATTCCTCTATAATGGAACTTGCTACCACATGCCGCACCAATCTACTTGCATCGAAAGCTTTACAATTATGAGCAACTAGGATAACCTTTGCTTCAATAACATTTTGAAGCCATCTAACCAACTCCAACATGCAATCATTTATTGGTACAGCAGCTTCTACCTCGCTACCCTTGTGGTACATTTTCCCTCCCTCAATTCGAATTTGTGTCAGATCAGATACTTTGTCTTGAATCGGCACTGTGGGCATAACAAATCTATTGAATGTCTCCACACCGCACACTGCCGCTACCTGGATGATATCACACAATCTGCTACATGAAGTTGTTTCCAGGTCAAAATATACAAATTTACAGCCATCTGATATGTTGCTATCAACTGCTGTGTAAACTGGCACACTAACAGTAGCAGGAATCACTTCTACGTCGTCCTGACCTTCTCGTAACTCGTTTGTCCGTTGTTCTGTGGTCTTTATCCTATCAATATTGAGCTTTCTTTTCTTGTATTCTATTGAACTTTTTATACGTTTTGCAATACTCTCTTTTCCTATCTTGTCTTGCTGCATGCTTCGAGAACCGGGAACCAGGAGACAAACCCGCTGACTCGTACACCGTACTTAGATAACTGTTGCCCTCATTCTTCTGACTAACAGCACAAGCTACTCTAGCATTTAGACTTCCTGAACAGCTCAGATGCCTTGCCTTTGGTGCCTTTGATGCAACCATGTTGTTTACACTCTCACATGCGCTAGTGCTTGCACAGGGAGCTATTTTATCTGCATTGTCTGCCAAATCCTGAAATATTTTCAAAAGACCGCATTTTAACCTTTCTCCTTTCTTTGTTTTGATATACTGCATATGTGAAACATTTATCCAAGAGATACCTAATCACAGCACTACTCAAACACTTGTGGGTTGTTTGAAGCTTGTACAAAGCGGCTTGTAGATGCTTTCTGATATGACTTATGTCGCTCCATTTTTCAATAGAACGACCAAGTTCTGCTCTAATTCTAGCTATTGTAGTGCTATCTTCATCCATGATAAGTGTTCCAACCTTAGCCACACCTGAGCCTTCTATGCGTCAAACTATCTCCCCTGCTACATCAGCCTCCATCCCTCGCGAACTCCCGCTATAATTTCGGTGACAGCTATGCTTGTTTGTCTCTTTGCCATTGTTTCGTGCTACAGTACAAACTCTACAACTCTTTGAGCGTACACCATAGTCAAACAATTTTTGCCCGAACAATCACCAATCATTATACCAACACCTGACATACTATCATACTTTCTGCCCGATGAGCGCTTTTGCCATCCCATGTCATACTTTAGAGTGAGGGGGACAGAAACATTGTTATCAACACTATCATTCTCCTCTTCCAAGAGGTTCATTGCATCCTGGAAAGTGAGGGCATCTTCACTTGGAGAGAGCAACCTGCAAAACAACAATGAGCAACATTTTACATCACGCAACCAACGACTGTCTTTGTCTTTCTGCTCTCTTCCTGCAATGCATCAGAACAGCTACCAAGAGCAACATCATGTATACTCTTCGTTATTTCTCTCTCTCTGGCTTTCAATGCCTTGTGGTGCAGTGTAGGCAGCTCGAGGGCAGACAAGAAATTATTCATGTGGGTTTCACCTAGACCAGTGTGAAGCATAGCTGAAGAAATAAAAGCAATTCAATTGTTTAATAACAGGAATAAAGTAGCCAAATCATATATTGTAAACATCTTACATACACATTCATATAGACAGACAGACAGACAGACAGAAGCATGAACATATAGCTGTTTATATAGAGAAGCAACATACCGCCTGCAGCCTTCGTGTTGATGTCGAACACAGGCATTGTCTTTTTCTTAGTGGGGTCGTGATGGCGCTTTCCAGTAGGTACACTATTCACAAACCTACAGCTTACAACAGGACAACGTATATACAGTAGCGATGCTAATCCGTAGCGCTTTTCGGACACAATGTCGCATAGATTTAGCGTTGATTTGCACACGATACATCCTTGTTGGAGCTTCTCTGCTAAAAATTGCAGTTCAACCACTCTTCTTCCTTGAACGTCACAATTTGGTTTCACAGTTGTATATTCTTGTCCGTCAGCTGCCCTAGATTGGTGTGCTATACAATCGCTTGGCTCGGGAATAATATCTGCTTCTTTCCCGGAACTTTGCTGAACTATATGCTGCATCAAATTCGAATCACTTTCGTTGCCGTTGCAACGTGATTTGTGCCAGGCCATCAAACTATGAGAGGACGCTCGTCTTCTTTCAGTTTGTGTCTTGCTAGCAAATTTGCCGTATTTCGTACGGTAGGTGACAAATTGTTGATTGCCACGACAAGAATCATCAGCAATGTTCTGAACGTCAGGGACATTTCTGTCTAAGAGTCCTTCTGTTTCTGTTGTGTTGTGCCGTGTGAGTGAAACTACCCGATGGTGATAGTCAGTCTGTTGACTACACGACACATCGTCACCACATTCATCAGATCGAAGATCATGCTCACAACTGCTGATAACTGCTTTATTTAGATTCACCATCCGAGCTGCAGCTGCTCTTCGTCGCTCTAGCACGCCCGCCTTGGCAAATTTTCCTTTATATTTCATCTTGATTATGCGTAGCACAGGCCAGAGACCAAGTTGAAGTATATTTTCTCTCTGAACCTTAGGTCATTTATATTTGAACTTGGATTGTGTCGTACATGAGGTGTGACTTTGAACTAAACTCAAAGGAAATAATTCGCCGCTATGTGCGCACAAATTTCTTTGAAACCAACTCGTAGCGGCGCAGACGCGGTCGCACCGGGCGCGAAAATGTGCGCAGCGCGTTAAAGGTGGTTCCCGCCGAAGGACGCGCAGTTACGCGACGGCCGCTGGGTGGCGCGGCAGTGAACTGTAGCATTTCCCTTTAAGTCGTCTGCTGATGATCCTCAAATTCCGCATTTAGAAAACATACCAATAGGAGCGTCCAAACCATATACACCCTTATCATAATTCACAATCTTAGTGAATTCATTCACTCGAAAATGCGCTTAGTTTTATTATTGGCACTATGTTGTGTGGGATTGGAGACAATCCGAGGCTTTGGAAATGGTTGACAATAGTCAGTGATACTTGCCCAAGTCTAACATTGGTTTATTGCCCGATAGTTGGAATATTTGAGAAGGTTTTAGCTTATAACGAGAACACCGCCTGTTGAACCGCCGTCTCGCAAAGAACGCAGCGCCATTTTTGACCGCAGAAAATAACCTGCCTTTAGTTTTTTGAATGAGTTGTAAAAAAACACGCTATTCAATTGCCGTAAAGCTCGGGTGATTCACTTACTCACAGTGTGACACAGGAGGTTAAATTCGCAGCTAAATCCACGTGTTTTATTTCTTTACGAGTCGAAGACAGTTTCACATCAATGAGTTTCTACAAAGCTTAACAATACCCTCGTGTGAGGCATCAAAAGCAGATCGGTCCGAATTTATATCCCCTCAATATCAGTTTCAATCCTGGGGAAATTTTATCATCTGTCCATCTGTGGACCACCATAGCCAGGTTGAAATGAACGACGCGTGTATGCAGGGCTGATGGTGGAAACTGCTCACCGGAGTCGACGCAGCGGGTGAGCAAGTCATCTTGACTCTGGACGGGTTATCAACCTGTCAGTTGTCACTGAGGGGCTGTTTGTAGCTGGTGGCTAACGATCATTCAGTCAGATCGATGTCTTGTGTTGGCTCGTTATAGGAAACCCGGATAATATTTTTGGGCTGCAAAGGCTGATTGGGACGTGTGTTCGCCAGGATATTTCGTAACGTTTGAATTTGGAATGTAAGACTAGAGAAAAAAATACGTCGATCAAACAAAAGCTAAGTACACATCGGCGAATTCAATTCACTAGACTACGCCTCGAGCTCTTTAAATGCCAAGACTACAAAGCTTTAGCCGACTGAATCTGCAGGCCCAGCCTTACAGGGGACAGCGGTGTGACGGCCAAGTTGAGGCACCCATTTAAAGCAGAGTTATTGTGAGAGGGGGTGGTTATGTGTCGCGTGACAATACCCCTCATTCGGAGGCCAAGAGGTCTCGTTCGCAGTGTTGTTTCGTAGAAAGTGGTGCGTTCCCAGAAGCCGAGGTTAGAGATCATCATCTACACTTAGGAAGCAAGATACCAGCATCATCTACACTACAGGTAAGGGAGTACCAGCATAATGTCAAACAGAGAGGAGTTGAGTTCGCAGCAGGTAGGTGGGACAGTTACTCCAAACAGAGCATCGTTTTATCTCAAAAGGTTGGTGTCAAAGTAATCATAAGGTCAGTGCGGAGTAATCATAAGGTCAGTGCAGAGTAATCATAAGGTCAGTGCGGAGTTTATCAAATGTTGGCTGGACTTTATCAAAGAGGCGCCATTGAGTTTATCAAAGGTGGGTTTGACTTTATCAAAGTGGCGACTTTGAGTTTATCAAAGGTGGGTTTGACTTTATCAAAGCGGCGCCATTGAGTTTATCAAAGGTGGGTTTGAGTTTATCAAAAGGTGGCAATGGAGTTTTTCAGGTTTTGAGCTTTTCAAAGGGGCGCCATAGAGTTCAAGAGGGTGTGGGGTTAGGATTATCCAAGCGTCGATAAAACTATCCGCAGAGTTGGCAAGGTCATGACTCTATGGTAACTACTGCTCGCTCGCTCTCTCTCTCTCTCTCTCTCTCTCTCTCTCTCTCTCTCTCTCTCTCTCTCTCTCTCTCTCTCTCTCTCTCTCTCTCTCTCTCTCTCTCTCTCTCTCTCTCTCTCTCTCCACACACACACGCACCCACACCCACCAGGGCGCCCTATTTATCATGTGAATTAACCATCGCAAGCCCTACAATGAAATGACAATGCAATGAAACGTCCGAGCAGCGCTATAAAGGGTAGGCTCACGTCAACAATATCTACATTGAGTTATAAAAGGCGAAATCCGACACCAGTCAATATCTTGAGGAGGTAAATATCTATGTAAACACATTTGATATCTGCGCAATGAAATGTTATGTAATTTCAAATCACGTGTTTAACATGGCGCAAACTGATCCCACACACAGACTAGTGGTTTATGTGATTTATCACGCGGGGACCAGCATGTGCAAATTCGCTTTTGTATCATTCACCCATTTGGTTGTTCTGAAACGGTTGCTTTCTAGAATAGGTACAAATATACATTCGTTTCGTGCATACACACAACATACATACATACATACGTATATAATGCATACATGCATGCACACACACACATGCTTACCAGCATATAAATAATATCATATATAAATTACATACCATTGTATGCTTGTCACGTATTCTTTGGTAATTGCACCTGTTAAACAGCGGCTCAGTATTACACTATTCTATTTAAATGAGCCTTATCGTTGTGAACACCTATAAGCGATCAGGTCATGGGCGTTCGTCTTTTCTATAGTACTTGTCCTTCAACAACCCCATCTACAGCACACGAGAGGACGTTGTCGGCTTAGAGGCAAGTGACGTCGCGTCCTTTCACTCGGCCGAGGCTTTAGTGCCAAGAGAAAAGTCACGAGGCCGTCGCCGGCGGGTGTACTGTGTGTTGGGTTTGGGTGCATTCCTCCTACTCGCCTGTGCCGTCCTCGCCCTGGGGCTCAGCATCGGAATTGACCATCATGACAGTACGTGCCCAGTCATGCAATCATCTTAATAACTAAAAGAATATGCACACATCGTCACAATAGCTGTTTTAACGAGATGTTGAATAGCTTTATATGACATTATCAAGTTTATATTAAGATCAATTCAAGTTAGTTCCATGAAATCATCAATCAAGAAGACCGTACATATTCGACTCCTGGGCAATCGGAAACACACACCTGCAATGATGTTGCGTAATAATAATAATAATAATAATAGCATTTATTTCGCACTCATGGTAAAGATATTTTATGACGATCAAGTTTAAGTGCAATCATTAAACAAAGCGTGGGGTGCTATGGTAATGTGCAAATAAAATTAAATAGAACATTGATAATGATACAAATGGTTAACGCAACTTAAGGGTTGTAACGTAGAACTCTAATGTTTCGTTTCATCTTCATTGATTTAACATGAATACTTTTTTTTTCGTGCAGGTGGATCGCTTGAATCTGATGGGACAGACATCCACCGCAACGCCACGAGCGACGGATATGGGTATATAAGATTATGGACCCGTGTCAACATCGAATACCCGAGGCATTCGCAGTGTCATTGACCAAGCCGGTATGCGTGTGTGCTTGCAGTAACGCGTCGCTTCGGCCTCACCATGCTTGTGGTGGGAGGAACCATGTCCGCTTTCACTGATGAACTGACGGACAAGCGTTCAGATTCTTTTCAGGCCTATGCACTACGGTATATAAACACAGTAAGTGTCATAAGAATGTGGAACCTGCTGTGGGCCAACAACATTTAACAATCATTTTGAATAAAAAAATGTATGTGAATGCGCCATCTTGCCAGGCATGTCCATGGTTTCTATCGATAGTGTGTTCGGCATATGTGGCAGATAGCCGACATATTCTTCAACAGTCCTATGAACTCTACGTTCGATACGACGCGCGTTATCAACCTGCGGTGAGTCGGTCTACCTCTGCACTTTTCCATTGCCACCCATCACACCACCAACGCTCATTCATGCATACTAACACACAGATCACACCACCATAGCACACACAGACACTAAACCACAAACACATCACACCACTCATAGCACACACCGACACACCACACTAAACCACACACACATCACACCATCATAGCACACATCGACACACATACTCTAAACCACACACACATCACACCATCATAGCACACACACAGACACACACACACTAAACCACAAACACATCACACCACCATAGCACACACCGACACACACACACTAAACCACACACACATCACACCATCAAAGCACACACAGACACACATACTCTAAACCACACACACATCACACCATCATAGCACACACAGACACACACACACTAAACCACAACACACATCACACCATCATAGCACACACAGACACACGCACGCCATATATATATATATATATATATATATATATATATATATATATATATATATATATATATATATATATAGATATATATATATATATATATATATATATATATATATATATATATATATATATATATATATATATATATATATATATATATATATATGATACGCATACATACACCACATGCACATACTCTTTTCCCTCGCACTCTCTTACCACTGGCTATTATTTCTCTACATGTTGAAGCAATCTAATCAATTTAATTCACAATTGACTGCATCCAGACCGGGGAGTGTATCAGTCCAAAGTGAGCTTTCTTTTCTGACGGACATCACGGTGGGCGAGTCCCCTGTGCATGGCGGCTCAGACTTCAACAAGGCCGACGTCCTCCACGCCATAACAGTCGCCATGCAGACCATTCCAAACTCGCCTAACTATAAACTTGGTGAAGAATTCATCATTGATATAAACACAGTTAGTGTGCAGCCGGGTGAGTTTAATATTATATGCATAATTAAACAAGTGTGAAAAAAGGAAAACAAGAATTTGATTAGTTTTCATAGGTAGTTTGCACTGAGTGTATCTGTTTCTGCTGTTTATTAAGGAGTACCGCGTAATACGGTGCTACTCTTCTGTTCTTTCAGTGGAACCCTACCCAGCATCAGAGTCTCCCGCTTCCCGTACATCCTCGCCTCAACCAACAACCTCTGCCTCTACCGACCCCGAGTTGACAACCATGTCAATGAAAACCTCGACCAGTACTGCAAGTTTAACACAACCAACGTCACCCAGAACGAGTTCAACACAATCAACGTCACCCAGTACCACGAGTTCAACACAATCAACGTCACCCAGTACCACGAGTTCAACACAATCAACCTCACCCAGTACCACTAGTTCAACACAATCAACGTCACCCAGTACCACGAGTTCAACACAATCAACGTCACCCAGTACTACAAGCACATCACAATCACCGTCACCCAGTACCACAAGTTCAACACAATCAACGTCGCCCAGAACCACGAGTTCAACACAATCAACGTCACCCAGTGCTACAAGTACATCACAATCATCGTCACCCAGTACCACAAGTTCAACACAATCAACGTCGCCCAGTACAAATTCATCACTATCACCGTCACCCAGTGCCACAAGTTCATCACACTCACCATCAACAAATACCATAAGTTCATCACAATCACCGTCACCCAGTACTACATATATACCCCTATCAGCGTCACCCAGTACCACAAGTTCGCCACAATCAACGTCACCAACTACCATAAGTTCACCACATTCACCGTCACCCAGTACCACAAGCTCGTCACAATCATCATCACCTACTAGATCTATCTCACCACAATCAGCGTCACCCAGTGACACCACCTCACCGCGATCAGTAAGTAAATTAACGGAACTGTCATCACAATCGACACATCCGACCACAAACTCGTCGACGTCTGGTTCGTCAGCCTTACACACCACTGCCTACACCTCTGTTCCCCCACACTCACAGTCCACTAGATCGCCACAGACGGCATCCACGCTCTCCCCGGTGTACTCGACCACCTCGACCACCTCGACCAGCACCAAGACATCTCTTAGTAGCCTGCCAGTGACAAGACCATCGACAAGACCCCCTGGAGGTTGTCCAGTGAACCAGTTCTACTGTGCCTCGGGAGTAATATCGGTATCTCATTTGCGCGACCATTGCATTGAAGGACATGAAGTTTGTGATGGCTACGTCGACTGTGCTGACGGTGTAGACGAGGCATCCTGTCTCGGCGTCTGTAGCAACGGGGGATTTCGGTGTGTAGGCGAGGACGCGCTGGATTTACACACACAGAGCAAGTGTAGTGACCGGAACAGCCAATGCGACGGCTTCGCTGACTGCTCGGATCATTCAGACGAATGGGGATGTGAGTGCGCATCAGACCAATTCCAATGCTCAAATGGACACGATGTTCGCAATGGTGACGACTGCATCCCCCTTGCCCACCTGTGTGACCGTGATAGAGACTGTTCTGATGGTAGTGATGAATTTAGGTGCAACTACACCTGTTCCAGCGACGATTTTTCGTGCAGCACGGGTGGTCTAGTGATAGCACCACTCAGTAAATGTGTCAATTACCGCCAATATTGTGATGGCGTTGACGACTGCGTCGACGGTAGTGATGAACAGAACTGTGATACCTTCTGTCCCCAGCAGTTCTTTCGATGTCGTAATGGAACTGTGTCAGGTTTAATGACCTCCTGTCTCCCGATGGAGGACAGGTGCGACAGGTACAACGATTGTGTCGATGAATCTGACGAGGCGAAATGCAATTATAGCTGCGACCCTGGCAAGTTTATGTGCAAAACTGATCTTGTGTTTTCATGGCCGTTCAATGGTTTCTGCATCGATGAAGACTCCGTCTGTGACGGATTCTACTGCATGGACAGGTCGGATGAGACTGATTGCTCGGACGCTGGCTGTGGCGAAAACGAATGGAAGTGTACATCCGGTCAGGATGTTGATGAAGGTGACCATTGCATTGCTGAGGATTATCGGTGTGATCGTGTCGTGGACTGTTCCGATGGTTCGGATGAAGCCGATTGTTTCTACCACTGTCCGAGGCTCCATACCTTCGCGTGTACGAGCGGCACGGTGAACATGACGGGTGCCAAAGGCTTCTGTCTGCACAGTCAACACCGGTGTGATGGCGTGGTCCAGTGTGAGGACGGCTCGGACGAAGCCGATTGTAACGCCACATGTGGAACCGGTTCATTTACCTGTGAGACGGGTATCAGTGGCTTACATCGGAACGGTACAAGGTGTATTCGGCTTGAGTACCGATGTGACCGGGAAGAGGACTGCGTCGACGGCTCGGACGAGTCCTCGTCGTGCACCTTCACCTGCCCTCTGGGCCAGACGGCATGCGACACGGGAACTTTGCAGCGCTGGCCCTTCAACGGCTACTGTGTCATGGACGAGGAACTCTGCAACGGCATTGCGGAGTGCGCCGACGGCAGCGACGAGGCACGCTGCCCCAACGGTCCGTGTCAACCAGGCGAGTTTTATTGCGAATCCGGGATAGACGTATTCCTCCAGAGTGGATGCATCCCAATGACCTATCGATGTGACAGGCTTGTACACTGCTATAGGGGAAGTGATGAGAGGAACTGCACGTATTCCTGTCCCCCGGGGAGATGGCAGTGTACTACGGGAAACATAAGGTCAGGATCCGGGTTCTGCGTTGATATGGACGCCAGGTGCGACGGCACCTATGATTGCTGGGATCAAAGTGACGAGGAGAACTGTCCGACCACGTGTCCACCAAATCAATTCAAATGTGCACAAGGTGTAGATCGAGATTCAGGCAATGTCTGTATTGATTCCCGTATGCGATGTGACAAGATGTCGGACTGTCTGGACGATTCCGACGAGCAAAATTGCACCTATAAATGCCCCGACACTGAATTCATGTGTTCCAATGGAACAGTCAATGATCCGGGCGCAGGCGACATGTCGAGGGGCTTCTGTCTTCCAAGTTACCTTGTTTGCAACTACGAGAAGAACTGTCAAGACGGATCTGACGAAGTCAACTGTACCATTGTTTGTCCTGCTGATCACGTCCCCTGTACAGACGGTGGCCTCGATAGACTGAGCGGTGGGCCATGCATACCGGACGCGTTCAAGTGCGACAGAGAGGAAGATTGCACGGATGGCTCGGATGAAACAGACTGTCCTTCCGCTACATGCCCAGCCGGAGAGACCCCATGTGAAACGGGGCTCATCTTGGGCTGGCCTTTCACAGGATTTTGCATAGATACAGACCAAGTGTGTGACAACTATGTTGATTGTGTCGATGAAAGCGATGAACGGAATTGTTCAACGACTTGCCCTGATACAGATTTTCGATGTGTTGAGGGAACAGCGGTTGGAGATAGCGATATGTGCGTCCCCCTGCGCTATCGCTGCGATCGTGTCAATGACTGCGTCGACCGCTCAGACGAACAGGGTTGCAATTACACTTGTCCCGCAGGAAGGTTCCAATGTACAAATGGTACAATATCCAACCATCCCAAACGTGGCTTCTGCATTCTGGAGCACTACCGTTGTGATGGTCATCATCAATGTACTGACGGTTCAGACGAAGTTGGATGCTCCTTCGCGTGTGATGCCGACCAGTTCCGGTGTATCAGTGGTGGAAGTGTACTCCACGATGAGATGCCATGTATTCCCTCCAGGTGGCAGTGTGATGGCACACCGGAGTGTGTTGACGGAAGTGACGAGGTCAACTGTACTTACACGTGCGCTGCCGGGCAGATAGCTTGCACATCGGGTACCATCAGTCGCTGGCCATACACAGGCAATTGCATAGACGAAGAGGATCGCTGTGATGGCTTCCAGGATTGCATGGATAGCTCTGATGAGTTAGGTTGCCCTAATGTGACATGTGCTCATGGTGAAGTCCCGTGCCAGAATGGAGAGTCCATAGAGGGAGGGAAATGTATTCCGGAGGAATATCTTTGTGACAAGAGGGCCGATTGTAGTGACGGCTCCGATGAAAGTAATTGCTCCTACAACTGCGTCGATGGATATACAGCCTGTGTCAATGGCACAATAAAGCGCTGGCCGAATAGAGGAAACTGCATTCCTGAAACCCAAGTTTGCAACCATCAAATCGACTGTATGGATGGAAGTGATGAAGTCGGTTGTACTTACACTTGCCCGAGCGGCTACTTCAGGTGTGCTTCAGGTAGTTCCATGCTAGGTGGACCCTGTCTTCCTGGTCGGAACAGGTGCGATGGAGCAACTGATTGCAATGATGGGTCGGACGAGTACGACTGCGTTCATCTTTGTGACGGGGCTGCAGCTTGTAATAACGGGACTGTTTGGTCTTCTTCTACTCAAGAACCTCGCCTGTGCTTGAATGCCAGCGAGGTTTGTGATAACTATGTACACTGCAGCGACCACTCTGATGAAGTAGGTTGCGCAAATAAAACATGCGATGTAACCCAGTTTCCGTGTGGCTTGCCTGAGAATGTCCTCGGACTTTTGTGTTTAGCTGACGTTCAGCGTTGTGACGGTGTGCCGAATTGCATGAACGGAGCCGACGAAATCGCATGCGATATCATATGCGAGCAAGACAATAGTATCCCTTGTATTAGTGGAGTGAGTGAGTCGTCCGGAGATAGGTGCGTCACTTACTCACAGAAATGCAATGGACACATGGACTGCACAGACGGAAGTGACGAAATTAACTGCTGACCGGAGAGTTCGCAGTGCATATTCAAAGAATTTTTTGTATTTATGAATTATATTTATTGCATATCGATGGTCAAATATTGTGTTGATTTCATTTACAATGAATATTGTACTGTTATACCTGGTGATAATTTGTACACATATATATACAACATCATCTGCGGGTGAGTGGATGTTACTGTTTCTTGTTTTACCTCACCGCTCCGTACATAATTTTTATATAAAGGCATTGTTTTAATATCATAATGGTCCTTTGTATTTTGACATCATTTCTCGACTAATTATAAGTGAAGCAATAAATGTTTACTAAAAACGGCGCATGTTGGGTGTGCTTATCGTGCTGTTCGCTTCGGCTCTAGTCTTTGCCCCTGGACCTGAACCATTCTTCTGTATTGTTGTGCAGGCCCGCACCGCATGAACTTTCTCACGCAGACCATGTATATGTGATTTCTTATCGGCAAAATAGATCGCCCAAAGTCACGGCGTAGCATATTTTCGGTAACCCTCAATGTTTATTGTAAGCCATGTGAAAACATCGAATCGTCAGTTATCACATGTACCGTATACGTCATGTGTTTCTATTGCAAAATGTAATTATTATCTTATGAAAGTTGAGAGTATAAAAACACATCTGAAGCACAGGTGTTTGGATCAGTATTCATTTGATGTCGCCATTGTTGGTGAGGTTGATTTATACTGCTTGTCACGGCGGAAAGGAATCGAGCACCCCTGAAGTCTGTCATTCTGAACACAAGCACTCAAGTCAATTCAACGAGCGCGTTCGATAGTGTTCGGTTTCGCCTGGCTCGTATGTATATACATTCATGTCACTCTCGCTCGGGTGTATTGACTTGAGTGCCTATGACGCTATAGAATTTAACTCTCGCCTCAAAGTGCCTTGACATGATAGAAATGGGTCGTTTTACTTTGCGTCTTAACTTCGGACCAACCATTCATGTCGGCTGCTATCCCCCACCCCAACCTTTCTCATGCAGAGAAACTTCAAACGATGTTGAGAATGTGGAGCGCAAAGATTTTGACAATAAGGGTGTGGTTTCCGGTTTATCATTCTCGCGCCTTGCAGGTCTAATTGACCTCGGTCCCGGTATCTCGAGTTTGACTGTCGACATTCACAAGACGCCTTGGCCATCAGTTAGTTCTGTGAATTATTTCACAAATACATTGTTTAAACTCAGCTTGCAAAAGAATAAAGAGAACACGTGAAAGGCCATCCCGCGTGGTCATGTATATATATATATATATATATATATATATATATATATATATATATATATATATATATATATATAGAGAGATATATATATATATATATATATATATATATATATATATATATATATATATATATATATATATATATATATGTATATATATATATATATATATATATATATATATATATATATATATATATATATATATATATATATATATATATATATATATATATATATATATATATATATATATATCCGAGTTGGGCTACATTATCAGGTTATTGTGAAGAGAATGCGAGGCCATTCGAGAATAATAAGGAAGCAGGTTTACATGGTAGGGGGAGTGCTATGAGATCGATGACCAGGGTACACAAGAACTGTCGTTAACTATATGTTTACATACAGCACAACGTGGCATGTAGTGTTGGGATGCCATGCACATATGACTGAGGGAAAGGCACAGAGGAAGGTCTCAAACACCAGGTGTCGTGGTATTTTATCTCAAACGCTCCAGACCGCCCTGAGACAGGAGATTTCACTGAGGTTAGGCCTGCTAGTGGACAACCAATAAGTCTGCGGTAATCTTCTATAAAGAGAGTTTCTCGTATGTAATGCGTGACATCTCAGAATAGAAGCAAAACCTGCGACGGTAAGATTACCACACTGCAGTACATATGATACGCCAGCGCAGGCTTGGTAACGATGGGCCAGAGTAAGGTATTCATCTCACCCTAGCAAGGACGACGTCCCTGCCATATTCCTCCAATGTAAATGGGCACAGCGTAAGTCCGGACATCATGATTTGTTTTCTCCCTTGCATTATGATAGCTATTATATATCATAATGCTAGTGTAGGGAAAGCATAATGTCCGAACTCGAGTTCCTTTTATAGGGATCTATTAAATTGGCGCTCGGAAACATGGCATCAGGAGCCGCGCCTCTTGTGACCGCAAGCAGTCTTCCGTAGGTATGTATTCTGAGTCGCAGGGGAAAACATATCAATATGATGACTTTGCTTTAGTTACGATTGGTGAAAAACATACATTTTATGCAAAGAAGTGCTATCGTCAAAAATAAATGATAAATGCGTTTTTAAAGTATCCCATATTGTATAGAGTGATCGCGAGGCCAAATAAACAATCTCCCATCTCCAAACACAATTTGTCTGTGGCCATAAAGGTCCACAACTTAATTTGTACCCAAATATAAAATTCCCACCTTCTCATTTTTCTTTAGTGTAGTTACTAGAATATTTTTTTATAACAAGGCCTTTATAAATCAATGACTTTAACGTCAAGCCAAGCAAATATAGGAGCTAAGAACTTATTTCTTTCATAAGCCACTTTCGATTTGCTGAAAGATATTGTTCATTCTCCGACTCGAGGGCGCTGTACCATAGACAGTTATTATTACTCGTTAGGCAGTACCAGCCAGGACTCGTGACAACTCAAGTCAACCTGTTAATGAGCGGCTGACCGTAAAGGAATTTAGGCGTGGCGACGTCATGACTCACAAATAACTTCTGAATCATAATGTATTTTGGACTTTCCTGACAACATTCAAGTCACGCGAGAGTTCCTGGTGGGCGTTAATATGGGGACTGGTCTTGACATTTGAGGGAGTAAAGAGTTAAACCCTCTTGAAATGTTGTAATACAAACCATTTAAAAATCCTCAAACCATTTATGGAATATATTCAACCAAGGACTGAACATAATGTCATTAACCGAACTTTACACCAAGGTAAGGCTTCTTTATTCCGTATTATTTGATCTGGAAATATTGTCAACTTTCAACCGGACCTGTCACTTGTTTTGTTTTGAATGTTCAATTCATCACAAGGTATCGCCCATCGTAGTTTGGCAGGTTTTACCTGATGTGAAAAATATGCAATGTTGTGTTTCTGTCCTTCTTCGAATAGATATCATATCTTTATGAATATGGGACACGTTCCTCCTATATGTTGCTGAACATATAAAAATTATAATGCTGTAGAGAGGGGTTATATAGACTAAAACGTGACTAAAACAATAGTCTTATTGATGGATTAACAAAATGTAAACACTGTTAAACTAACTCTTTTTGAACCAAGAGGAGCTTGTTTCAAAAATGGTTAGTTTAACAGTGTTTATATTTTGTTAATCCATCAATAAGACTATTGTTTTAGTCACGTTTTAGTCTATATAACCCTCTCTACAGCATTATATGTTCAACAACATAAAGGAGGAACGTGTTCTTTAGTGATACAGACACTAACCTGAGAATTTTATGGTGTGTAGACTTTATGAAGTTATAAAACAGCACAGATGAGGGGAACTGCTATCAATTCACATTTGTAGACTTGGTTCACAGTGGATCAGTAACTTCTTGGGGCTGTTATGCATAAGAATACTACCCTGGGAGGTCCCTATACTCGAAACAATTTTGGACCACTGGGATTTGTAAATTGTGCTGTGGGCCTTTGGATTTGGTCATGATGCAACTTGTTGTTTCCCGTGAAGTTAGCATATTTCTATCTCTGCCTTGGCAGAGTAATGTATTGAACTTTGATGGTTATCCTTCAAGTTATATTTGTATGCTTCAGCATAAATTTTCTGCAATCTCTGAACAGAATTGGTCTAAGTTGATTAAGTATATATATATTTTAATGCATAGTATATAATACAACATATCTGCTGACTTCTTGTTATCATTGACATTGAGCTTTCAGACCTTGTGCATTTAACTGCTCACAATCATATTTGGATTAGTCTTAACTGTATTGTACATGTACAAGATAAATGGTAAAAGCTAATTTTCAAAAGAAACCCTATATATTGAGTATCTATGAACATGGGAATATGTGATATTGCTGCTAAGATAATCAAAATCTAGTATTTACCATGTATACCCAAAGCCAGTACCCACTTGGTGATGACTGAATCTAGTGAGAAATTATGGGAAATGCGAAAAAATGTCTGTTTTAGAAATTGACAAATTGAAGTTTGATATGTAGAAATGGGCCTCAGGAATTTGTTCAAAGCCTCCATATACTGAGTTGCTCCCATAACTCAATCAGCCAAGTTTAACATGCCCAATGTTAACAGCATTCTTTAGCACAATTTTAATCTCTTAAGTGACAAATGGCTATGAGGGATAGTATGGTCTTTTTAAGTGACTTACTCAGAACATTGATCAGCAGCAAATCAGTTATTTCATGCAGGATTCATGCAGGATTTAGAAGTTGATTAATCTTAAACAATTCCATTTGAATATAATATTGTGTAAAGAGACACCATTGCTGCTTCATTTCAAATGAGGGTCATTTGCTGGCCTCTGTTGGAGAGTGTTCTAATTCAAGATTCATCCTCATTATAGGGAAAGTGATTATGAGTAGTCATCAAAAGGTCAATGAAGTTTGTTCAAATATATGCTGGTTGTGAGGTTGCTTAAAAAACGAATCCCCTATGTCTTTCAAATGCAATGATATGAAGGAAACAAGTGATGAATTTGCCTCTTGAGTGTTTAGCAAACCATGTATGGCTGTGCTGTTTGCTTGAAGGCCTTTTTGAATGTTTTTCTTTGTTTGAAAACAAGTGTTTCAATACCTGTCTGGCTTTTTCTACAGCATTGATATTTATGATGGAACCATGCTTGCCTTAACACCCTAGTTTTAGTCATTTAGTACTGATGTCATCAGCTGTTAACCTCTGAATTCTTCACCTGTGAGTCCTCATGTGACTGACTCCAGGTATTGAATTTTTAGGTGAACTCATAGTGGCTTGGTGACACTAATGTGCTACTTATACAAAGGTAATATCTCTATGATGGCTTTCAAATGGCATGGTATAGCTGTTGTTGGTGATTCCTGTAAACAAGTCTCACATGATTGTATCATTACTCACAAGTAAGGAACATATTTTGTTGATCATCAGGGTGAAGTATTGTAAATATGAGAGTTAGGAAACTTTATGGCTGTTAATGGAGGTGCTATTGCCTCACATCTCAAGTAAAAACTAAGCATGCTTGACCCCTCATTCTCATCTGATTATGGACAGACCATCACCACGTTTTTTTTATCTGGTAAACTTGCGGGGCAGTCTAAGTGCATAATGTATGTAATTATCATCATCCTTATATTGCCGTTGATATCGAAAGCATTGTTTATTGGTTTTTTTTCTGGATTTGGTATATTTTGTACAGTTCCAATATATTTTTCTAGAAAATTGCACCAATGACATACAGTATTATACCTTGAATAAGCACTGTACTTAATTCAAGTGCCCCCCAACCCATCCATCTTCACCCGTTTCTGGTAGACCAGTCTTGGCCTTGGCAGTCATAATCAGTAGACACGTACGAGTCCCACTGGAAATCACAGACACTGCTCACATTGGTGTCGAGGAGGGCTAGCTGTGCTTGAATGGAACCAGACAATCTTCCATGATAACTCAATTAGCCAATGACTTCCTTGTGCATCAAATTGTCCATGCAATATGTGTTAAACATTCTGTTTGGGTAGGGGCTGCTTTCCAGGAAGTCTTCACAAGTTGTAAGAAATTTAATTAGCTTTGCACCCACTCACATCACCCCCTCAGTGTCTTGCTATGTTATTTGCAAGATGGCCCATATCCACTTACCAGGCCCCTATGCCATTTGTCATGGTAGCCTTGTTTGCATTTTGGTGTATTCGCTTTTCCATCATCCATGTCACACGAAGTAAGCGTCTCCCCTGGCTCCCGTCGCTTAGTCAATGTAGAATACAGTGATATCAACAGCAGTCAATCCCTGAGCAGCCATGGCCTTATAGTAAACATGGAGGTATCCTCATCTGTTATAACTTGCGACAATCTCTAATAAGTACTGGATATTCTGTGGTTGACAGGAAGCTCGGGTGTGGATCCCCGATGCTGAGCTGGTATGGAGGGCTGCACAACTTCAGGAAGATTATAAGGGTCAGAAGAAACTAACAGTCAAATATGAGGATGGCGAGGTAGGTGTCGATTGTCAATCATTACTAATTCAGCATTATCTATTAAAAATCTGAAATCTACTGAAAGGTAGTGTTTTGCTGGTTTACCATCAAGATATCCCCTCATTGTTGAAAGTAACATTAAAGCAATGTTCCATTTAATTTAATGGTCAAATGATTGCTAATACACTATGACTGCTCTATGAATGGATTGTCTGTCTTGCTGCTATCAGGGGAGACAGAAGGTAAATCATTTTCTCGTCTGGTTGTGTTGACATTGATGCTATATATTATTGGGGTGTTGTTAGTAAATTAGTCACATGCACAATGTTATGATATATCATATATGGCTACATCCACAGTAATTGTGTATACTTCCAGTTGATAAATTCAAGATTTTTTTCAGTGTTGAAAGCTTTTACAATGATTTCTGAGGATGTCAATTTATAAGAATATCAAGGCCCTTTTCTAGTCTTTTAACAAATTGCCTAAGATTACATATTCCTGATTATGTAGTCTGATGCCCTCACTACCACACCCATTTTGTCAACTTATTGTCCCTACAGAGATCAAGTGGTCACTGCATTCATAAGCAGTAAAGCTTCATTTTCAGAACAATGGGCTTATTGTAGGAAGCTGAAGTGTGCAGTGAAGTTGCAGTGAGCAAGACTGACAATCTGCCCCCACTACGGAACCCAGAGATTCTCATCGGCGAGAATGATCTCACCTCTCTCAGCTACCTACATGAACCTGCAGGTATGATGAGCACTCCATTGCAGTCTGCTGCTGTGGCTCTGTGTTATAGGGAGAACAATGTATTTAAGATAATATTTAACATACTTTGTTGTTGAAAATGTATGCAAAATCAAAGTCCTATTTGTGTTGCAGTGTTATATAATCTGCAGGTCCGATTCTGTGATAGAAATGACATCTACACCTACTGTGGTGAGTTCTGAATGTTTATTTGCTATGTAAGCAGTTGCTCAGTGTGGACTGTATTCATAACAGGGTGGGGTATTCTATATACCTTTGTACTTAACATAATGAATATTTGACTAGAGTGTAGGGTTAGTTGATCTCTGTGCAGCTAATCAAACCTTCTTATTCATGTTCTGCTTCCAATTAATATGTGTCCACCTTAAATTGATATCATTGTAAGTATAGTCTTTTATGTAAAATATTCAATGCTGGTGGTTGTTTACTGTTCAGCAATTAGGATTATGCTATAGAGGCATGTTCTTAGCTTGTTAGACTTGTCCCAATGTATCCATTGAGTTTATGATTGTAAATTGTTGTCCAGTGACTACAGCCTGTCTATGTAGCAATTGTTGTGTCCAGGTATTGTATTGGTGGCCATCAACCCGTATGAAGCCCTGCCCATCTATGACAATGATACCATCCAGGCTTACAGTGGCCAGGACATGGCTACCATGGACCCTCATATCTTTGCTGTGGCTGAGGAAGCATTTAGGCGCATGACAAGGTTAGTCTTGAGCACGGTCATTTATGATGATTTCCAGAGCTTGTGAATCTCATTTTATGTACCACTGTGGATGGGATATGTCTGACACTGTTACGGGATGGCTGCAGGTTTGAGGAGAACCAATCAATCATTGTATCGGGGGAGTCTGGCGCTGGTAAGACTGTGTCGGCTAAGTATGCTATGCGCTACTTTGCTACAGTGTGTGGGGCAGAGGCTGAGACCCAGGTGGAAAAGAAGGTACTGGCCTCAAACCCCATCATGGAGGTCAGTGTTCCTCACCTTCTTATATGCCATGTGGCTATAATTGTGCGTGTTTATTCAGGGATAGCAGAAGTATTCTCGTCCTTGTGTTACCTTTATATATCAATATTTCTGTGCAGGCATTGGGCAATGCCAAGACAACACGCAACAATAACAGCAGTCGTTTTGGGAAATTCATCGAGATTGGTTTCAGCAAGAATGATACTATCGTTGGTGCCAACATGTGTACTTATCTTCTGGAGAAATCTAGGTCAGTTCTTGCAGTTGCACAATAAAAAAGAGTATGTGTTAGATATGGGTGAGGATGGCCACCCCATTACAGTTTAACTGGCAATGATGTTTTGTGTATGCACTTCACAGGGTTGTCTTCCAAGCTCAAGATGAGAGGAACTACCACATCTTCTACCAGCTGTGTGCAGTGGCTGAACAGGCGGAGTTCCACTTCCTGAAACTCAGTCAGTGCTCAGAATCATTGTCAAGCTTCTCCTTTCATACTGTAGCGGTATAATAGCTGATAGATATATGAGACAGCTGTGCCCTTCAATGTATCTGGGTGTATATTTGACGTGCTGTGTCTTGTTACAGATCACCCCAGTGTGTACTTTTTCACCAACCAGGGCAACGCCCCCCTTATTGATGGTGTCAATGACTCTGAAGATTTTGTAACATTGCGAGAAGCTTTTTGTCTTCTGGGTGAGTTCCTATTGTCCTGGCTAAAAGTAGTAATGATATAAACATATATTATCCTACTATTATAATATCTTACATTGGTCCCTTTATATATGTGACAGGTCTCTATTAGGGTCATGAATCAGGTCGTTTAAGTTCAATTTATATCTCTTCTGTGTACTTTCTGGTGAGTCATGCCAGAGAGTGACGACTACTGCATGTTATCTGTGCATGTATTGATTGAGATGAAGGGGATTATTGATTCCACTTAATCACATGAGAGGAAGAATTATGGTTACTGTTACTTGGGGTAGATAAGCAATCCGCCCTCTCTCTCCACTCACCCACCTCTCCATGCACTCGTCTATCTTGATTCATGTGACTTTTAATCCCCATTGCTGTCATCGGTCATATACCTGGCATCTGCAATCAATTTAAAATAAGAACTTATATTCAGCACACTTAGACTTGCTAATATTTCAATTTTTTTTTCCAATTCTGTCCTTCTGTATTTAAGAAATAGCTTTTACGACTAAAATCCCCTTGCTTTGTAATGAGCTCCATGAAATTACACCTGCCGGCCAGCCGTTGCCACTCACACTTCTTCATAGCTATAGGGAGACATAGTAATTGGAACTGAACATGAGGTTGACATGAGGCCATGTTGTATGCCCTGAGGATATCATGTCCAAATTAATTGGCACTTCCACTGCCTTTACTCCCTCATAACCGCCATAAAATGTATGAGTTTTGGCCAATTAATGTATAAAAGGCCTGTTTTCATGAGGGCCCTGTGTTGAATCACTGTGTCTGTTTTGCGCTTTGCTGTTGGTGGGAACACATTCAATGAATTTTGAGCAGTTTAGATTCTCTTGTTGAGCAAATGTTACTGATGTTGTGAATTGTATTAAACACAAAGTAAGTTTTTGTGTCTTTGGACATAGGCCCAATAAAGATAATTATCAAAAACTTTGGTTCAGTTAATTTCGTTTTAGGTTGATGGTTTGATCCATAACATAGTCCACTCTTAGTATCATACATCTGAGATGGCATATCTTTATATACATATTGGTCTGATTTGTATGCCTATTAAACCATGTCCTAACTTTTGGAATAGGTCTGCATTGCAAAATATCATCCCCTAATTCCTTTGCTGTGTAGGTATCAATGATGTCCGACAGAAAGAGATGTTCCGCATCCTGTCTGGAATCCTGCACATGGGCAATGTGGTCTTCGTGGAAGACGACAAACATACTGACACATGCTACGTGCCTGTAAGTCATCACTGGCTGATATTATCATCTCTTTTTATTCATGGGTCAGAATTCAGTGTTGTCATAAGCTGTTTGCTTCATACTAGCTTAATGCCTTGTATGATTGTATGTGAGAACAGAAGGGAGACAAGCACCTGCCAATCATGGCTGAGATGCTTGGTATTGATGAAGAACAGATTCGTAGCTGGCTATGTAAGCGTAAGATTGTCACAGCTAATGAGGTGCTCACCAAACCCCTAACTCTGTCCCAGGTAGGCAGCATGTGGAACATATTCCTTATGTAAATCATACACAACTTGAATGGGCAAATTGTAAGACACTTGTACAACAATGTATAACAATTCTGTGCTTCAGACATACTTTGCAAGAGATGCTCTTGCTAAGAGCATTTATTCTCGCCTCTTTGGTTGGATCGTTGTTCACTTAAACAAGGCCCTGGCTACTAGCTATAAACGAAACAAGTTCATTGGTGTTCTTGACATCTATGGGTAGGTGTAACCATGATTACCTGTATTGTGTTGTAAATTTACCAGCTAGCAACTTCCAGGAACCCTGTGTGTATAAAAAGAGTGAATATGAATGAAGAAGAGACAAGTCTATCAGATTGTTTAGTGCGGGGCAATCTTGCAGATAATAGAAGCAGATTCATACCCTATGCTGTTGATGTATTCCAGGTTTGAGACATTTGAGATCAACAGTTTTGAGCAGTTTTGCATTAATTATGCAAATGAGAAGCTACAGCAGCAGTTCTGTCTGGTGAGTGCTCCCCCTCTCCATCGTGGTTCCCAATAGATTCAGTGAAGCTTGTGACCGTTCAATGGGGAAGACCATGTTTAACGCCACATACTATGTTACAGCATGTGTTCAAGCTGGAACAGGAGGAGTATGTGAAGGAGAAGATAGAGTGGTCCTTTATTGACTTCTACGACAATCAACCATGTATTGACCTCATTGAGGGTAAACTGGGCATTCTGGACTTCCTCGACGAGGAATGCAAGGTGATTGTTCTTAACTCAGAGTGAGATGTGTATAATCGTATGAATACCACCATCATGTGTTCTTGAAGGTGGGTTTTGTTGTATCTGGTAGGAACCATTACTTATTTGATCGTAGTTATCTAATGCTTGTCTTCCCTATTCTGTAACTAGATGCCCAAGGGGTCTGACCAGAACTGGCTACAGAAGCTATACACAAAGCATTCGAAGACAAAGCATTTTGCCAAACCCCGTACATCACAGACAGCATTCATTATAAACCATTTTGCTGACAACGTTGAGTATGAGATGAACGGGTTTCTGGAGAAGAACCGAGACACAGTGCTGGAGGAGCATGTCAACATTCTCAGAGCTAGTGAGGTAGAGAGCTCTCTTTCAATTCTAATAGAGCAATATGGTGCGTGTATGTGTGTGTGTGCACGTGACGTGTGTGTGTGTGTGTGAGATGATGTGTGTCTGAGTTGATAACGAGTTGTGCTGGCCATCATGTTTGCAGTATGAGCTTGTCGCTGAGCTGTTTCAAGAGACTCCAGATCAATCTGCCGCTAGTCTGAAACCACCTCAGCAACAACGAGGGGGGATCATACGTGCTGCGAAGGAGCCTGCACGGGGAGGAGGAACAAAGTCTCACAAGAAGACTGTGGGTTCACAGGTAGGATGGTGACATGAACTGCACAGATGGCCTCAATATCAGTGTGTATGTATTGATCTATTGCTGCATAGTGGGATATTCATGTTGACCACCACTGTTTCAGTTCCGAGACTCTCTCAAGATGCTGATGGAGACGTTATTCTCAACGACCCCTCATTACGTCCGTTGTATCAAACCTAATGACTACAAGATGAGTTTCATGTAAGCTGATGATCCATTGTCTTGATCCAATGACATATCTGTTTTTAGTATCAGTATTCTAATATGTTCAAAGATTACTATATGTTAAATTATTTTGTCGTTTCTTTGATGTAGTTTTTTGTAGGCTGTATGCTCGGTGTGATGTCTGGTTATATGTTGTAGGTTTGAACCCAAGCGCGCTGTGCAGCAGTTGAGAGCGTGTGGAGTGTTGGAGACAATACGCATCAGTGCTGCTGGCTACCCATCTAGGTAACGTATACCCCAATCACACATTCGTCAGTACTGTTCAGAGATAGACATAGCCCTAAACTACTTGATGGCATTAATTTCTTCTTGCCTACTGCAGGTGGGTATACCAAGAATTTTTCCAGCGCTATCGGGTTCTTGCCCACTCCAAGCTAGTTGACAGACGGAACCCAAAGAAAACCTGTGAAAACATTATCACTCGTCACATTGAGGTATATACTTTTTTTTGCCTGTGCGATTGATTCCTGTCTCTTAGTGTATATGATCACATAGAAGTTGTTGTTAAACCAGGGCGTGGTTATGTCGCAATCAGAGATCTAACTCGAAAGGAAAGTTGGCACAGTAGCTGTGTCACAATAGGAAAGTTGGCACAGCAGCTGTGTTAAGATTGGAAAGTTGGCACAGCAGCTGTGTTACGATAGGAAAGTTGGCACAGCAGCTGTGTTACAATAGGAAAGTTGGTACAGCAGCTGTGTCACAATAGGAAAGTGGGAACAGCAGCTGTTACAATTGGAAAGTAAGCACAGCAGCTGTGTCATGATAGGAAAGTTGGCACAGCAGCTGTGTCACAACAGGCAAGTGGGAACAGCAGCTGTGTTACAATTGGAAAGTAAGCACAGATAGGAAAGTTCGCATTGTAGCTGTGTCACTACAGAAAAGCTTGTACAGAAATAGTCACATAGAAGAGATTTCACAGTAGCTGGGTCACAATAGGAATGCAGTCATGGTATCTGTGTCACTATAATATCTTAAGAAATCATTCTCTTTCTCTAAAGTCTTTTTGATGTACACTCTGTAAACATGGTGTTGGTTCCTTGTTTAGGTCAAACCAAATGCGGTAAGTGGCAAGTGCCTTTGCTATAGGCCCTGCATGTATTGAGCATAATGTCCCTGTTAACCTGGCTGGCATGATTATATTACATAATGTTGATTTTTATATTAAGGTCCCCTATTTGTCTTGAGTCTATAATTCTTGAGTTGTAAAAATTATTATCTTTTATAAATCTTAAAAAATTTTAATCAGTTTGGTTCAGCCTGATAGAATGAAGTAATTAAAATTTGGGATCGAATGATCCCTCTACAAAACAATGGCACACTTGCCTGAGTATTGAGCATCAGTGGAGCAACAGACAATGTAAATCCCATCTCTGCAACAACTACAACTGCCTAAACAAGCACGACCTGGTGTTAATAAAACTGATGCCGAATATCCATGATCATTTCCTAATGCCCCCTTTAACTCACTCCATGAATCAGTGCTTCAATTTCAAGTTACGGTAATTGCCAGTTCACCCATTTTATTATATGCTACTTTGATGATACACTAATCCTGGTATATAGACGGAGTGTACAACTTGTTGTGGATTAACAGCTTTCTTTACAAGTGAACAACATTAAGAGTTGCTTGTCAGACCCCAACAGGCATCCAGCCCACCTTTTATGTTCTGTTGAGAAATGCCATCTATTCTGTTGTTGGAACCTAGGGAATCACCGTTTTATCGGTTTACCCAGGATTATTTGCCTATAGGGACAATATGTTGCATGGTCGCTATTTATTGATCAGATAGAAAATTGCCATTGTGTCTCATGTTGCATGAAATCCATGAGTCTGTTGATGCGCAAATAATGCTGTTTAGAGTCTTGCCGTTTTCTGAATGCATACAGAACATTAGTTTTCACTGAAGGCATGTAGAACTGAACTCTTCTGATACTTTTCCCAGCCCACAAAGGTGTAATCAGGTAATGAAATATCTGGGCCAGTGGATCACTCAGTAGACTGTTCTGTCTGCTGTATGCCAGTATGATGCTTGATTTCTCTACTACTACTAGCTTATCATTATATGTCGATTTTCTGTTTCTTGAAGGATCGGGACAAATACCAGTTTGGTGCCACTAAGATTTTCTTTCGAGCTGGTCAAGTTGCTTACCTGGAGAAGTTGCGCTCTGATCGTCTCAAGTCTTGTGGCATCCTAATTCAGAAGCGTGTGCGCGGCTGGTTAGCCAGACAGCGATACCAAAAAATACGCAAAACAGTCCTCCTGGTACAAACCTATGGCCGGGGCTTTTTGGCCAGAAAGTGAGTGCATTTTATTGGGAGCACGCTAGAAATGTTACTTTCATGATGCGACGATAATCCACTGGGAGGGGGTATGGATTATTGTGTTTGGCTTGCAGGAAGGCTTTGTATCTCAAGAGAACCCGCGCTGCCACCATCATACAGGCTAACTGGCGGTGTCACTACCACAGGCAACGCTTCATGCGACTCAAACGCTGCATTATATCCATACAGGTATCAACTCTGTATGATGAAAAGATTACAGACCTATTATCCTAAAGACTCATGTATCTTGTGAGTGGGAGTGTTCATGTAGCACTCATATATTCTGTAATTGTGTGATGTTTCAGGCATATGCTCGTGGCCTATTTGGCAGGCAGAGGTTTACACAGATGACAACGGAGTTGAAGGCCATCTACATCCAGAAGCACATCCGAGGCTGGCTGGAACGGAAGCGTTACAAGACAATTATTCGTGGAGTCACCTTACTGCAGGCTCACGTTAGACGCAGGGCTGCTAAACGACAGCTCAAACAACTCAAGGTGCGCGCATGAATATAAACAATATTCTGAATCCTTTATGAATAGTTATAACTGATTGGATATTTACTTAGTTACAGATAGACACCATGGTTACAGATAAACACCATGGTAACTGATAAGCACCATGATGATATAGGATTGACCTGATGATCTGTGTGTTTAGATTGAGGCTAGGTCTGTTGAGCACATCAAGAAAGTGGCTAAGGGGTTGGAGAACAAAATCATTGAGTTGCAGCAGAAACTGGATGAGAAGGTCAGTGAAATCAATGACAGATGTAAAAAGAGGAATATAGTATTGAATGATATACTTGTATCAATATACTGCAATGTTCATATAATGGTGGTGTGGTACAGAGTAAAGAGGTGAATCATCTGAGGGAGGACCAGATTCATCATAATGAACTCAAGAATGAGATGGTGAAGCTGCAAGGCACACAGAAACAAGCCAAGGCTTCACTGGGTCGTATAGCTGAGCTGGAGCAGCTGGTGGCAAAACTGAAGTCAGATCTGGATCAAGAGAAGGCGGCTAAAGATGTCCTCATCAAGGAGAAAGACAAGATGAAGACTGAGAAGAACGCCGTGAGTGATAAGGGCTTCACTCTCTTGTGTGATTATGGCTTGGCTCTAATAGGATGGAGAAATTCTCTAACATCGATCTGTCAGGCTTGCTATTATGAATGCCATGGATATGTAACAATTGAAATGAGCCTTTTAATCAATAATTGCTTGTAATCAGTGATTCTGGTAATGTGTATCCGTGACAGATCATTGAGACCCTGGGGCATGAGAAATCATGGCTAAAGGAGGAACTGGAAAAAGCAAATGAAATGATCAAGAAGCAAGCTGCGGCACAGGAAGGTATGATCTTGGTCAAAACAAACAACATCATGTCCTGATTTCTACAAAGAAATTTTCCCAACATGTTTTATAAACGTTAATTTGTATTACATCAAATTGAGTTTCCTCCACGTGTAGATGACATAAAGAAGCAGGTTGCTGATGCCAAACAACAGCTCTCTAAAGAATTCACCTCTGAGAGAGATCATCATCAAAAGCTGGTGAAAGACTATGGTCGGCTCCAGCAACGTCTTGAGAATCTCCAAACTGAGATGCAGATGATGACCAGCCCTTCAGCAGGACAGTCTCCTGCACTCGGTCACCGGCGTACAGACTCCAGCATCAGCAACATCAGCTTGGAGTCGGAGATAAGTGTAGTCAGTGCAATGACTGAGAAGAGTGAATTGGTGAGGATAACTTGAGTAAAGCACCTGTTTTGAACCACACTCCTGTTCTCTTGTGAGGGTGGTTTCTGCATCATGTGTGGTTTTTGAATTGCAGGATTTGGGTTATGGGTCTGAGCGCAAGAAGGAGAAGGTGACGCGAGACGGTGTTAATAGTGTGGACTGGGAGAAGGAGCAGGTGAGCTGGGTGGTATATTGGTGTTGGTCCTGTGAGTGTGCACATAGTCTGTCATGGTACTGTCATGCTTATAGGTCATAGCCAGTGATGTGTGGTACTGGCAGTGAGATGAGTGAGTTATATGGATTTATCAGGATAATCCAGTGTACAGAGTCAGTGTATTAGTCTGATATATATCCGGTTCATTGTGAGCTGTTGTTTGTAATGTAAGACCCCGCCTTCGTGATTATTTAGCATTATATTAGCTGTAGTAATCACACCGTTTAAGATAAGTATCATATTCTATGATTACAAAACATATATATATGACCAGACAATTAGAATAAGTTTACATGACTATGATTTCCCTGTTAAACTGTACATAGCATACAGCTCTTGTATAGCCTGTGTTGTTGACTGGCTTCTGCTTATCAGGCTGGGGTAGATCTTGGCCTCGTGTCCAGACTACAGAACCGTGTGAAGGAGTTGGAGAGGGAGCGATCTCGTTTACAGAGGGATCTGGACCGAAAGGATGGTGGGGGAGGGGCTGAGTGGGGGCGACCCGGAGAAAGAGATCTATGAAACAATCAAGGTTGCCCTTTTGTTCTTGTGATCTCATGTATACACTCATTTGATGGTTTCAAATTCATGCTGTTCTCTTATGAGTGGCTGGGATTTTTATTAGTGGTCTGTTTGTTATATGTGTAGCTTCAAGAGTTGGAGATGGAAGGTTCCAAGATGAAGGATGAACTAGGAAAGCTGCGTAAGGCGATTGCTGATAGCACAGACTTTGAGGGCACTGGTCTGAAAGGGGGGAGCCCAGCTAAGGAGTTCATGGGTAAGTAACATTTTCTATTTGATACATCACTTCAACATTAAAGTGAAAACCTGTTTTAATCGGATTGTTGGGCTCAATTAAATCTCAACGCCAAAAAAGACGGGCTGCTTTGGTTTAGGAATATCAATCCGGACTTGGTGGTCTTTTTGCCCAAAAGGAGTGCAATGACTAGTCACGTTATAACCGAATTTGTGAGATCAGAGTGAGTGAAATCCGGGTTTCATTGCCACATCCTCTTCACGTCATATCAATGTGTCAGATGTATGTGTAATTACAGACCAGTTTGAAGCCATGTCTGACGAACTAAACCGCCGTAGAGAAGAGTGTATTCAGCTGAGGACGCTACTGGCTTCCCGCTCGAGAAGCACTGATAAGCTGGCAGGAGAGTCGTATGGTGGTGATACTGGCCTTGTCAACGAAGACGGAGAGCTGAGATGGCATACAGAACACAGAAGGACCTCAACAAGTGCGATTTATGCATAACAGTCGTGAAATGTAGCTGTCAATATTGGCTGAATTTGTTGCTGCACAAGGTGCATTCCTAAGTGTTGTAATAAAGGTGGTTGGTGTGTGTAGGTTGTTGGAGAATGAACTACAGCGCATGCAGAAAGCTTCTGAGCAGAAGGAAAAAGACTTAAGACAACAGCTGGGTGAACTCAAGAAGGATAATGACCGTCAACAGAAACTGATTGGACAGGTATGCTTTCACCTGTATGGGGAGGGAGACAGGTGTGGGTCAATGCTGACAGGTGAAGTCCTAGATGTGGACTGGGTGTGGGGAAGTGTGAGGCTAGATATTGGTGGTGTTGGAATTTAAAGGTTTGAGAATGGCATTAATTTTTGATAATCTTCTTAAAGTAAAGCATTTCTGATTAATTGTATTATTTTTTCCAGATGAAACAGAGAATAGGGGTGAATCATATTTTCTGTACTTTGATTCATTCATGTTCTTGCAATGCCTAATAACAGCATGCAGTTTCAAGAACTTGGCCTATGACTTGCCAACACTAATTTTGCTGCACTGAGTTACACCTTGGCTGTTCCCCACATTGTAATTATGTAATGTTAATACAAACATTTACTTTTGCATTGATGATATTTCATGATAAAAGCCACAACACAGTGATGTGACTGGATGAATAAGCCCCAACCCAATTACTTCAATGTATTGGTTTGACCTATGATGGTTTGTAACAATCCGGGCAATTGGCTTGTGTAAACTGTGCTGTAGCACTCATGGGCCACTGTCCTAGCATTCAATTAACCGTCATCATCATCATCTCCATACAACAAAGTTAATCTTCATTTGATACCCTAGATGGCTGAATGCACCTGGTTGTTGGAATAATAATTATTAACGCATACCATTTAGGTCCAAATGCAATTTTTGGCTGATTGTAATATTTAATAATATACGAGGGTGGTTGGTTCTGTTGGGCAACGTTATAATGAGATATATGTGTTTCTATTGGTCGCGTTTTCTTAGCTGAATGAGATCACCAGTGTACGTATCCATGAAAGAGGAGCTTGTACTGCTTGCATTCGTGTCTACTCCATCAATAACTAGTTTGTTTTGTGATAGACGTTAAATGATTATTTTTATCAGTTGTATGGGTACTCAACTTTTTGTCATTCTGTTGCAGCATGTGATTTGGTTTTGCCCTGTCATGTTTTTATTATTTGATGTTTGTTGTACAGTGTTTATACAGTTTCAATACAGAAACATTCCCCCATTAACCTCACCTTTTACCCACCCCCATTGACCCTTTTGACCCATCACTGACCCTGTTGTTTTGATACACCACCTTATCCCCCATGTTTATGTATATGTAGATATTTGTGCCGGGAACATCTAAAATAGTGAGTAACAGGGTGTATGTATATTCACTAGCACTTGTCTGGTCCTACCTGTTCCTCGGTGGACCAATCATCATCTTACTCACATCTCTCACTGTGACTCTTGTGATAACTCCATTCACAGATTGTTATCAGCACTGATGTAGTGGGCTACTCACTCTCATCAGGGACCATTGGTATTTCATTCCTGCAAAAGGAATGTTCTGTACACTAAAACTATAACATAGTTGCTTTTATTATTACCATACTGTTGTTAACGTGTGATTATTGCTATTCATCAAGTTGCTCCCATGAGTTTCTGTGAGGAAATATGTCAATTTGTGTTTTGGTTAAACTAGTCTTTCATTATTTCTTGATTTGTAGAGAAGTGCATTGTTGAGTTAATGCCATGCACTGCCATGTTTGAGTTGTGTATGATCTGTCAGTCTTTCAACCAATGAGCCGACTTGCTCACATTTCCTTCTCCACTATCTACACTTGTATTTAGATGTTCACATCACATGGACAGTTTTGAAGTGAATATTGTTGAGTGTGTTAAGGAATCACTTGTGATAAACCCAATATTGTCTTTGTGTTGATCAGTAAATGAAGACAAGATTATCATATGTGATGAGCACTTTGATGACAGGCAGTTGTGTGTGATGTGTTTGTCAGAACCTGACGATGACTCCCGAGGCTAAGATTGAAGCGACCATGCAACATGAGATAACCCGCCTCACCTCTGAGAACCTGGTTAGTAACACTCGACCATTGTAACAGCCATCACTCCCATGCAATGTTGTCTTTATACCAAGTCATCCTTACCATTGGCTCCATTGATGTTCTAGGACTTGAGGGAGCAGATAGACAAACAACTAGACACCATTAAAAAACTTAAAAAGGCCCTCAAAATCTATGCCAAGCGTCTTAAGAGCACAGAAGGTAAGTTATACCTGGTCCATAGTTTAACTCTTTGATCATTGCTTTCAGCCTCTCATGTTTCTGCCCCAGAATTCAATTCTCTCCTCATAAATCATTGTGGAAACTGTTTCTTCATGTCTCATCTGAGTAACTCTTGTGGACTATATACTGGTGGGGTTGACGACTCAAATGTTGTATATCTGTCAGGCGAATGGCGTCTCTCACACCTCATGACTAAATCCATGTCCATCGGTAAGCTATGCCCCATCTGGTTATGTGATTTCTTGGATGTGACCTTCTTATAGCATCTTTAGCCTCCATGTTTGTGACAAGTTGCTTTTTTCGGTATTCATTTTTTACATAGGCCTATTTTCCTTGGTTCCATGCCAATGTCCATTATTCTCATTTTTTGTTGAAAATCCTCCTGCGTGTTTTGTTGGCTGTAAGTGAATGTTAAGTCCTTGCCACTGGTATATATTCCTAACTACTTATTTTGAGTTTTAGAAGGATGTTTGAGCATGTAGCATGTTTTTTGTATCCTGTGATAACTATACCATTTGCTATGTTTTCAACTTTTATAAAACAAGCTGCATGTTAAACTCATGTTCAAATCATCATTGGTTTCCTGAGCAAGTAAAATTCCATATTAATGAATGCTATAAATCCAAATGTTTGTTATTATCTGGTAATCCTGCCTCCTGGTAATTGTAGCATTCATTGGACATTGTGATTTTGATCTCCACACCTATGTGCTCCTATTTGTGCCCAGCATCGGATGTACAGGCAGAGCTGGAGCGAGAAATTGCTGCCGAGGACAACGTGCCTGCCGTCAAACACGTGCGTGAACGCGAGTACACTGGCATGTTTGAGTACCGCAAAGAAGACGAACCCCTGTTGGTGAAGAACCTGGTCATCGGTGAGAGGACGGCTTTCTTACATACACTGGGCATGTTACATTGGGCATTGAAGACAGATTGTGTAGTGTGTTTGTGGTGTGTGTGTAAGATCTGAAGCCCCGCATGGCTGCTGGCAAGCTGCCCGGCCTGCCTGCGTGTGTCCTTTTCATGTGTATACGCCACACTGACTACATGAATGATGATGAGAAGGTCCGCTCTCTCCTCACATCCACCATCAACAGCATCAAGAAAGTTGTCAAGGTAACCTGTTTCTTCCTGACAAATATTTTACCGTTCATAATTTGTTTTAATATTTACCAATGGATTTGGGACAATGATGTTATGTTGTGTTAGAGCAGCAATCAATGAATTGTGGTTGTGTTGGTGCAGAAGCGACAGGATGATGTGGAGTCTATCACGTTGTGGCTGGCCAACACCTGCCGTCTGCTGCATGCACTCAAACAGTACAGTGGTGAAAAGGTAGCATTCCATTCCCTCAGTATTTGTGTGTCTGTGGATTTATCTGTCTAGTATCTATGACATGCCAATAACCTATGTTTCCAATGTGTTTATGTTTTTTGTTTACAGGTTTTCCAGAGTGAAAACACGCAGAAACAAAATGAACATTGTCTGCGTAACTTTGATTTGTCAGAATACAGACAGATTTTGAGTGACTTGGCAGTGTGGATCTACCAAGGTCTGATCAAGATGATGGAAGCACAAATCCAACCCATGATAGGTCAGTGTGACTCATTTGTAGCACAAATTCAACCCATGATAGGTCAGTGTGACTCATTTGTAGCACAAATTCAACCCATGATAGGTCAGTGTGACTCATTTGTAGCACAAATACAAGTCATGATCAGTCAGTGTTGTAACTTATTGACCTCTTTGACTCGTCAGTGAGTGCGGTTCTGGAACATGAGGCCATTGCCGGACTGTCTGGATCCAAACCAACGGGGATGCGTGGTCGACAACTCAGCTCCTCACATGACTCTGAAAAGAAGCAGGACTTCTCTCTTGACTCTCTGATGAAAGCTGTAGGCAAAATACTGACATAGATCTTTAACCTATGTAGCACTCAGTTCACTGGCGTTGATACAATATATGTATATTGTTGTTCACCACTTCTTGTGACTTTCAGTTGGATAACTTTGTGCGGGTACTGAATGTGCATGCGGTAGACCCTGAGTTAGTCAAGCAAGTATTCAGACAGGTGAGACAAGCATTCCATGAAGCAGTTGTGAGAGATTCACTTTTTATGTTGTACTTGTTTACTCCTAAATGAATATGATAATATTTATATTAACATGCCCATGCTTGCTTATATTGTGTAGAATTTATTTTATCTTTGATTGTTTTGTCTTATTTCAGCTGTTCTACTTCATCTGTTCCACTGCACTCAATAACCTCCTACTAAGGAAGGATATGTGTCACTGGTCTAAGGGCATGCAGATGAGGTGAGTGGAGTTCTGATGTGTGTATAAGTTTTGTATAATGAGCAGACATGTTACAACCCTTTCTGACTGAGTTGATGCTGCTGGGATGTCTTAACCTGACCAGCAAGTCTGATTATCCCTCCTTAATTTCCATGATTTATTTACTAATCATTTCTAACATCTGTGTAATTAACCCAGGTATAACATGAGTCACCTGGAGCAGTGGCTGCGGGACAACAAGCTGACAGAGACGCCATGTTTACAGGCCATCGACCCCATCATCCAAGCGTCTCAGCTTCTTCAAGCCCGCAAGACGGATGAGGATGTGGCCTGCATTGTTGAGATGTGTTCTAAACTCACCACATCACAGGTAGAGAAGGCTGATTTATACTGATACATACGCCATTCAAAACACACATATTATATCTATATTGATGGCATGACCATTTGATTGCAGATCATCAAAATTCTCAATCTTTACACTCCTGTTAACGAGTTTGAAGAGAGAGTTCCTATCAGCTTTATCCGTAAGATCCAGGAGCAGTTAGGAACACGAAAAGACTCAACACAGTCTCTCTTAATGGACACCAAGTTCTTTTACGCTGTCACATTCCCTTTCAACCCTTCTCCGTTGGGCCTGGAGACAGTGACTGCACCTCCGGAGTGGGGCTTGGGCTTCCTCAAGAGGCTCTAGGTTTAGCTACTTCTGTCATAGGAGTGCTGTCAAATGTATTAGGCTTCATTGAGATTCACTATTAGGAAATTATTTTGGTTCCTGTTTGGCTTTTGGCAGGAATCTATGTTGTGCTGAAAATATACCCTGCTACTGATGCTATATGAATGTTTGCTACAATGCTAAGGGCAAGTGTTAAATCCCTTTTTATGATATCCTTGAGTTGATATACAGTCACAAAACTAGTGGGTACTTTACACATCTTTGTGAGACGATTTCACTCCGTGTGTCTGTGAAAACTAGTCTTTGTCTACTGCCACTCACACAATTCAGCTTAAAACTGATGATTAATACTACTTGAATTATATATATAAAAAAATTTCAACATGAAACCCCTGTCCTGAATATGATGTACATAAGGTGCAATATTGGACAATTTTATGTCTATGTGTTAATCAGAAGTGAAATTGTGCCCATCCACCTGCTGGCACCAACTCTATAATTATTTACATTGTACCCGCAATTTCAGTGGAAGAATTGTGCAATTTCAAATTGCTATCATTGTTTCAGTTGTAACTGTGTTATAGTAGTTTGCCTTATTGTATCTACATGCTACCTACTACCACCTCCGGCAGTGGCTTTATGGTCACTGACCAGGCATTCGCAAAATATGACACTAGGTAACATATTGTCAAGTGTATGCATGGCATTCTAATCCAGAGGATAAGGTGTTGTCAATTTGTGTCATATTGAATAACAAATAGTTAGACAGCTATAATCCTGTATGTGAGATATTGCTAGTTACTGTAGAAGTAATGGTTGATACTAAGTATTGGGTAGGAGTTATATTATCAAAGAAAATTTTCAAAAGCTCTGAAAATAGAGCTAACGTAAGATATTACAAATCTGCTTGTATCAAAAATACAATTAACGCCTGTTGTAGATCGACAAATATTACTATTCACTAAGCTAAATATATTTGAGTGCCATGCACTGGTGTATGCTTTTGTGGATGTATAACACCAACTGGCACCTATGTCAGAGACTGAAGCTTGCTGAGGAATTTGTACTAGACACACCACTATACAACCACACACAGTGGAAACTGATTAAGTCATCAAATCAATTATGTATTTAATTTAATCAAGTTGTCTCTTGATTATGTCTTCGAATTCCTGGGAAGATTGTTAGTGTTTATTGTGATCTCTTTTGGGAGGCTGAGGCTTCTCTTCATGAATTGATGGACCTCATGTAGGGTGTTTTATCCATATACCCTCCCAGGCTGTGTTTGTGAAATCCGAGCATTCCATTGTTATCTGTTTCCTTAGTGATATTGTTTGTGTTATTTGTTCCAGTGCTGCTTTTGGCAAATTCAGACGTGATACCTTTCATAGACAATGGTTAACTATTTACAACTATGCTACATTTTTCAGGCGTATTGTCACTGTGATGGTGTATGTAATTCTGGCTTCAGTTCTGCAGATTGAAGTAAAGGGTCTCAAAGTCTACTTGATGTTTCATTATAAGATGAGACTGTTGAAATTGTCCAGTGATAGATTTTTTTGGCCACTGGTTGCAGCAGTGGTGTACATGCTGCAATCAAAACTATATCTAGGGACTTAATGTCAATTCTATCTTAGATCTGTACATAATTGGGATTAAGTAAGTTATGATGTTGTGAATGTTAACCAGTCTATAGTGAATAGTTGGGTTGCTAGTATATGTATATAACGAAGAAATACTCTTGATGTAGATTATTTATATTGTTGTTTTTATGTGATTAAAAGTTTTAATATTAATCAAAAACGACCTCGTGATAATGTTCCAATAGTGGCCGTGTCAATTTGTATTTCCTGCTTTACAGATGTCAGTTAGCAATAAATGCGTTGTTCAAATGTGATTTTGTGTCTGTCTAATATAAAACTTCTCACCCTATTAGCCCTGTTGTTCAGCAGAGCTGATCATATGCTATTGCTCCACTGTGCCTGTGTTGGTCCATCAGTTTATTCATGAAATGTTATGGCAAGTTTTGTTATAAACCAAGCTAGCCGCCCACATACATGGGCCTTTTGTGTCAATACCTCTTTGCTAGTTAAAAATCATCTCTGTCAGAACTTTGACCGCTGAGTTATTAATTTTAAAATCTCATATTTAAATTTAATTCTGGTGGGAAATTGAAACTTCCGTAGCACATTTTGCTGTCAAACTCGCTAGCTTCCCCACATCAAAATGGACCACAGTTATATAAATACCTCTATACAAGCTAAGTATTAGCTCTGCCTACAGTAATTACATTCAGTCCAAAATATAGTCTAATGGGACCTTTAATTATATTATTGAAATTATCTTGTGACCTTGACCTTAATTTCAAGGTCACAGCTTCACATTTTGTAAATATGGCTTGTAGAATGTTATACATTCCTATGCTAGCACCTTTAAGCATATCAAGTTTGGTGAGTCCCTGTGTAAAAGAGGTTATCAGTGCCTTTGGCCTTATTTTAAAGATCACAACCACAAATTGGAAGTGTGTGAATCTGATACTTTTTTTTCACACTTTCTCATATAGCAAGCTAGAAGCACCAAATTACACATGGACCCCTTGTATGTTAATAGTTCATAGTAAGCTAAAAATCAGCCCTGCATGACCCTTGACCCCTGAGTTATTGTTGATCTTGAGGAGCAATCAGCAGAACTAAAAAAAAAGGATGTGTGAATCTAATGCAACGTTTTGTCAATGCATCTTGTAGAATAATATTGCACTCCCATGGCTCAATTACCAGCCCAATATGTGACCATCCATCTGTTAAAACTTGTGATAGCCCATCTTGTCCTGAGGCAAAATAATAACCCAAAATTATTCATAGACCCTGCATTTGTTCATAATTTTTTGCAAACTGGAAACCAGTTCTACATTTCCTTTGACCCCGGAGTTATTAATGAAAACCATTAAAATCTCTTGTTCCTTATAAAACCAATGGGGGATTGAAACCGCTGGTTCTAAGCAATCCAAAAATAACTAATAAGATCTTAGATTACAGAAGTAATCAGTGACCTTCACCATACCCCATGGCTACACCATCCAATATCTGGTCCATGTTAGTGCCATGTTATGTCAAAAATATGCTTGCCAACAAATTTTAGCACATGCTGTTCTCATAGGTTCATTAACTACACCAAAGCATAATAACATTGCAGCTGTTATCCTGTGACTATTATGAAGGGCCACAGATCCCATTGAACGCAACCCCTTGTTACATTTATTCCAACACCTGCTAGTCACTGGTTCCTGAGCTCGAATGGATTCCCACTCCCATTTCTGACCTTAAGATGGAATCACAAGCCAGGCAGATGGTCTGCAGCAAATTGGTGATGCTATTTAATATATGGCACTAATGATGCATCAAACATCCCTGTCACTTCCATGATAACACTTAATTATTCAAAGCAGCATATGACCCCAATTATTATTTTCCTGAATCAACACTTTCTCATCGCCAATCCATATAATCTCACTAAACAACTATAATATTGACAGAAAGAACAAATCCTCACCCAAATCAACCTGGCCCAAATATAAATGACCCAAAATTATTGTTGTATGTTTATTTGCCAATAATATAAGAATTTACAATATTTTTACATTATGTTCATGTCCATTTTCACCACTGTCTGATCCAAACAAGACCTCATACTGATAAGCACTTTCGGCAAATCAGCAAACTGGCTAGTCTGCTTACGTCAGCCATATAAGTCTAACAACACCATAGATTGCAAAACACATGGGAATTTCTTACAAAAATAGCATGGTTGTGCTTGCATCAGAGAGGACTGCATGAAATAAGTTAAGGTTGCCAATGCCAGGGTATGTACATCAACAAATGCCATGTTTTCTAGGCTGGATATAGATGTGTTTTGGGCTCCTTGCTGCCTAACTTCTCCTGACCACAACTTGAACACCTCTGGTAGTGTTCTTCCTATAAACAGACAGGAACAAACTAAGTTGCAGCTAGGCTATGCAAAGGCTAAAGAAGATCAATATTGTGATGCTGTTATCAAAGCAGTGTTACCTATGAGCCTGGGACTGTGGTGTCTGGGGGAAAGTCCACGTGGTATCTGTTGTAGTGATAATATGGAGGTCGGTCCAGGGGGTTGTGCTTATTGCGACAGAGGGTTTTGCAGGGTTTGAGTCCATCTACACGTCCCATGAGCCAGTCTCTAGAGGCCGTGTCCTGGGAGTTAGTCACATGTTTGGTGTGCCAGCGTCCCACCCAAGATGAGAATTTGTCGTGGAGTCTCATGGACACACTTTTGTGAGACTGCAGTAAACATAACGACATACAAAATGAGTTGAGACTTGACAAGTTAACATATCTAATTACTCCATATACACTTTATCATTCATCACCTACCTGCTTAGCTCTACGTAGGGCCATGCGTTTGTAGAGGTAGCTTTCACAGTTGACCACATACACCATCTTGAACGAGTTGACATTGAACTTGCACTCTGTATTATCCATAATGTCCATGTCTTCACTGGGCTGTAGTGTGATGTTGTCAGTTGGGTGGTCAGGACTGCCAGCTGGTGCCTCCACAACCAGACTAGGCGGGTCCACTTTGTTCTGCTGCTGTCGGCGATTATGTCGTCGCCATTGACGAATGTTCCTGCACACATTAACCAGCAAGAAATCATTTCCTTAATAATCATTTTCCAAAAATAAATCACTACACAACTATGTCAGTCAGTTAATGAGCCCGACTAGTGATCGGTAACAAGCTTTACCTGGAGAGGAACACAGGTTTGCGGAGCATTTGGTCCTTCAGCTGATCTGTCATTGTGTCGTCATTGGCAACAAACTTTTCCACATATTCTGCCCAGCGTTCTACTTCTAAAGGATCCTCTGGGCTTTCCTGTTCTGTGTCTAGCAGCTCAAATGTCAGCCGACACTCCTGTTTGTACTGCAACAGCCAACATTACATACTCAACCAACAAGTCACAGAATCCCTAACTCACTTTTAGTTAAATAACCCCAGAGCACATAACCGTATTTGTGTGAGATCACCTAGCATCACTGGTGGAATGAACTCAACAGACAATTACTCACATCAATAGCCAGAGAACCAAAGCAGGTTGAACTTACAATCATGACTCGGAAGCAGTTTTCGTCTGTCATAATTTGTTCTGCTCTACGCTGGTAGATGGATTCAGACTGCATACGCTGGTTAGCTGTAGCTACACTACCCCCTGTAGCCTTGTGTAGAGTCTCCTGCTCAAAGAAGCGCTGCACTTGGATGCAGATATCATCACACACTAGATGCTGAAGCTGCAACAACAATAGCCTCCATGGTTGACAACAAGCAAAGACATATGTTCAAATCATTAATAAGAAAGGTACATCATACATAATACATGAGAAAATATATATCTTGTAAGTCAGAATATTTACCCCAAATTCAGTTGCCTTGCACGTTTTTTTTAAAGTATGCCCACCAAGGCTGCGTTGCCAGTAAAACCTAACCCTAAGTCACAGCATGGCATGCAAAGTTATCCCCTTAGTGTATAAATTTCTTCAAGAATTAACCACCAATGCAGTGTTTCCTACCTGTCGTACAATGTTCTGTACAATCTTGTCCAGTGTAAAGGCAATGTAGGCATGGATGCCAAACATCTCTCGGAGTTGGTCCTCATAAGCATTGGGTTCCAAGTTACCATCCAGTAGATTCTTCACCATATCCAGGAAGTAGGTGTAATATTCATCGGGCTCCACAATACCTTAATGTCACACGCAATCTTCAAGCTTACCACCAATGCATTATCGCTGCCTTATAGAGCATATAGAGCCTAATGTTGTCTTCAAAATACTCAAAAAGCATCAATAACCATGATATTACGACTTTCACACTACTACAGTTGTGTAACTGAGCACTACTCACTAGGTGTTTTCAATCTGAGAGCTATTGCTGTGGACTCTTTACGTTCCTTCTTGCACTTGGCCTCCTCATCAGCAATCTGCTGAGCTTGAGTGTAGATGCGGTAGAGGCGCTCCCCCAGCAGTTGGTGAAGACGTAGGAACAAGTACCAGTTGTTATTGAGGAAGATCAAAGTGTACCTGTCCCCCTATCATACAAAGGTAAGGTAAGTATAGGGTTTAACAAAACACCAACACAATTCAAGGTATACAGTGCTCAATTCTACGAAGATTACCTTAATGGTACTTTAATTGTTATCATTAATAAATATAAGCCATAACAACAAGGAACAAGATATTCATGAAAAACTATATAGCCCTTAAAATAATGATTGCTAACAATGCTTTGTATCTGTCTACTATACTCAACACACAACTAACCGTAGAAGTCCCGGCATCTTCCCTTTGCATGATTCTGCTCGTTTCACTTGATTCTTCACATGTATTGGGCTCTTCCTTGATGCGGGAGTCTCGCAATGTTGAGTCCACCAATCGACTCGCAGGCTTCTCAAAAGGCTCTGTCTTGACAGGACTGCTGCTTTGGGAATCCTTTTTGGCACTCTCATCTGTTTCAATGTCTGTAAGACAAAAGAGATGGTCAACATCAGCTGTTTAAAATACTGTACAAGTAATTTCTGTAATTGTGATTGGCATTCAGATACAATACTGCTCAGTTCAAAGGAGTCACCCTAAAGAAAATTATTTTTGAGGGGCAAGTAAAAGACCCTGGATTGTGTGAGTTTATGCACTTATAATAAAAACATGGACCCCTAGACTGTGCAGGTGAATACACTATCTTTACATGGACCCCTGGACTGCGTGGGTGAATTCACTTGTCATACATGGACCACTTGACTGTTCGAGTGAATGAACTATCCATACATGGACCCCTGGACTGTGTGGGTGAATGCACTATCCATACATGTACCCCTGGACTGTGCGGGTGAATGCACTATCTATACATGGACCCTTGGACTGTGTGGGTGAATGCACTATCTATACATGGACCCCTGGACTATGTGGGTGAATGCACTATCTATACATGGACCCTTGGACTGTGTGGGTGAATGCACTATCTATACATGGACCCCTGGACTGTGTGGGTGAATGCACTATCTATACATGGACCCCTGGACTGTGTGGGTGAATGTATTAGCCATGCAATGTTACCTTCGTCCATTGGTGTCTCATCATCACTGAGATCCATACGTGGCATGTGGAAGAGGTCGGGTAGACAGTGTAACAAGAGCTGCTTCATCTTGGTCTTGTCTTCCTTGCTAATACTGGCCTGTCGCTTGAGGTGGTGAACTACAAGGTTAACAATGTCATCTAAGATACTCCTGTCTTTGTAGACATAGGAGAGATGGTATCCACTCGTGTCTCCTCCATTCTCTGACTGCTGACTGGAAGCCGCCTGCTCCTGTCTCTGTAACTCACAGACAACAAACATCAATTGTGTAGTTAAAGGGGACAATTATATAGTTATCTGTTAATTCTGGGTGGCAACATCAACTGACTGGTACCTCATCAAAGATAGTTTCTATCTCATTAAGAAGGGTTTTCGATCTGATCTGTTTGATGTCTGTCTGTTTGAAGTTAATGCCTTGGTGATCAAGCGACTTGAGATAATACTTCTCGTTTTGATCACGCCAGATCTTGTTAAAGTTGCGCTGGGCTTCTCGCCATTCCTCTTCTTTGGCTTTCAACCTAAACACAACAGAGTGACAATTAATGCTACAAAACATGCCAATGCATCTCATTGAAAGCAAAGGTATGGAATCAGACTCTTGCATTCTCCTGCCAGCAGAGTGGCACAATGCTAGCTGTCACATACAGCGGCACCATGTCCCCTGCTGACTACAACAGCCCACATGACTTGCTGTATTCTGGACCCCTGCAATATCATCACTTCCCAAACCAATCACTAGCAATTCATTATCAGCACACATTCCAGAGCCTTATAAATGTAGATACTTATATTTATATAACATTCTATCTGGACAATGACCCCATTTGGTCAGAATTAAATAAAGTAAACCATATCTAGAGATGATCCCCTTTTATCTTTAAAGAAAAATTCAGCAGCCCTACTAGAATCAGACTCTTGCATTCTCCTGCCAGCAGAGTGGCACAATGCTAGCTGTCACATACAGCGGCACCATGCCCCCTGCTGACTACAACAGCCCACATGACTTGCTGTATTCTGGACCCCTGCAATATCATCACTTCCCAAACCAATCACTAGCAATTCATTATCAGCACACATTCCAGAGCCTTATAAATGTAGATACTTATATTTATATAACATTCTATCTGGACAATGACCCCATTTGGTCAGAATTAAATAAAGTAAACCATATCTAGAGATGATCCCCTTTTATCTTTAAAGAAAAATTCAGCAGCCCTACTAGAATCAGACTCTTGCATTCTCCTGCCAGCAGAGTGGCACAATGCTAGCTGTCACATACAGCGGCACCATGCCCCCTGCTGACTACAACAGCCCACATGACTTGCTGTATTCTGGACCCCTGCAATATCATCACTTCCCAAACCAATCACTAGCAATTCATTATCAGCACACATTCCAGAGCCTTATAAATGTAGATACTTGCATTCTCCTTATATAACATTCTATCTGGACAATGACCCCATTTGGTCAGAATTAAATAAAGTAAACCATATCTAGAGATGATCCCCTTTTATCTTTAAAGAATTATTCAGCAGCCCTACTAGATGCTAAATCCATTAACAATTGAGGAATTTTCCTTTTGTCCTTTTGAGCTCAAATAACATTTCTTGAAAGTTTCTCAGTTACACAACATCATCTATTGTGAGAGGGCCAATGTAAGTTACCACCCTGCCATATTTGTATTGTTTAGCTGTAACAGTATGCATGATGTCAGATAGAAACATGATTCACAATTGGTAATATGGAAGAGTGATCAGAATCTTGCATTCTCCTGCCAACAGAATCAGCATGATGCTAGCTGTCACATACAGCGGCACCATACCCCCCTGCTGACTACAACAGCCCACATGACTTGCTGTATTCTGGACCCCTGCAATCTCATCACTTCCACTCTTATATTTTTATATCATGAAACATAACTTCCTAAAACTAAATGACATAAGCCCTGGGGGCCATATCTACAATACAATTATTTACATTGAGATAAAGAATGATTAACTAAATACATACCGCCTCAGAACAAGAGGTACTGCTACAACAGGGTTTTTCCTCAGGCCATCAATGATATCCTGGGCCTTATCCCCATAGATCCTGAAACACACAACACAGATGGTATATATCAGTCAGGGATACACCTTATGGGTTATACGTTGACCACATCTGAGTGGCCTAAGCAAATATAACTCGGTGACTTTGTGGATACCGCTATTCACTCTTACCTGGTGATGTTTTTCCTATGGATCACCTCTGATGAGCCTCCTAACGTATTGTCCAACTTGAACTTTGCTGCCTCTTCAGATGACATGCGGTTAAGTTTCTTTTGCACCGCTTCCAGCACTCGTATGGTTGATGCATTGGCTTCAATAACTATATCAAGCTGAAACAGAAAAAAGAAAGTGTTGATAATACATTGACCTAAAACTGACCTTGAACCAACAACAAACAGACTGAGATGCCCCCAATATCCACCAACAGTAACAGGGGTTGGACATGAACAGTTGGAGCTGACAAACTAAAATTGGAATAAGACTTTCCGTCGTCCCCCGCGAATTTAAACCTAATAACACGAATATGAGAAGCATGTATGTATCTGTCATTTCCATACCTGATATGCAGATTAGATTTTAAGCAGCAATACCAACTCAAGCTTAAGCAATAAGTTTGACAAAATTAAGAGAGCAAATAAAGACATGTTTTTTTTAGCCTATCACGTGACTGGGCTGGTTACAGTTTTGTCATGTGAAACAGCCCTGGTGATACCTGAAAGCGATCATCTTCACAGCGATAAATGTATTCCTCATACGTTGTCTTCTTGCCAGTGACAAAGTTGGAGTCTTCAGACCATGAGGGAAAGGAAACGTATGTATCATTTAACGCCTATTCAGCAGATGATCCATGCATACCCCAGCCAGTCACCAACAGAAAAGAAACAAAAACACCTACTTTAGACACAAAACCACTATAGCAAAAGGACAGCCACTTGTACAGCCTCCACTTCCCCAACCAACTCAAACCGGTTTTTGTTGACTGAATAAGTTATACAACTTGTGGATAGTACAAAATAGCCATAGGTTGGGGTAGGGGTGGTGCGACTGTACGTGGGCTGTCCGGGCACGTGATGAGGACATACCTCAAAACGCTCATCTTCACAGCGATATATGTGTTCCTCAAACTGAGTCTTCTTAGAGCTGCCAAATGTGGAGTCTTCAGACCAGGAGGGGAATGACACCCAGGTGTCATTCAACACCTAATACAAGATACAATCAAGACAGTTTGCCTTGGTCATAGACACTCACAACCCACTGAACCTGACTAAACTTCTTCAAGCAATCCAATTTAAAGTTCTCACATACTCTGGTCCCAACCCAGATAAATAGCTTTGTAATAGCCCATTTAATAGGTACAGCCTATTTTCCCCACTACTTACAAAACAATTGAGATAATTCAATTCACATACCGAAACTATTTTACATTGCACTGATAGAGATCAGTGCGATGTAATACATCCCCTACAATCCTTACACTGGTACAAAGTGTCCGCTTTAAAATTCATCCACAATAAAAATAAAGAAATTGACAGTATCACATGGAGTAAACATACTGCAATAAGATCAGCATTGTAAATATTAAGTCAAAACATGTACAAAGAACCAAATAAATTTACATATGAGGAAACCAGATTAAGTATCCATGTTATTAAGTAAAACTAAGCAAGAGAAAATACCCACCTCTCGACACAGGGGTGTTCTGCCAGAGCACTTGGGCTGTGGGAAGGATTTGGGAAGGGCTCTGTAACTTGCTCCATATCGCTTACAGGACGCATAATCTGAAAATTCAATCAGAGTGAACTCACCTAGCTTCCAGAATCAAGTTTCCTGACATATTGAAAACAAAAAATAACTCAAAATCAGGTTATTTGATAGGTTGTTTGTTTGTGTGTGTATGTGTGGGGGGTGGGGGTAGGAGGGGAAGAGTTCAATATAAACCATGCAAAGAATATTTCCACAGGCCAGCACTGCATATGATTGAATTGATTTTATTCCATCAGGCAGCTATTTCTACCACTGAAGAGTGAACAATTATATACCTATCTCCATGGCCAGCTCTCCACTTATTCTCTCTTTGCCGACAGCAGATTGTGGAACAGGTTCTGTGATACCAGACTCCTTGTATCCAAGGAAATCTTTCAGCCATTTTAATAACTCAGGATATTTACTGTAACAATGCAAGGAAAAGATTTATCCAGATGTATCACATTTTTATTGACAGGCAGTAGTCTTGTGACCTTTCATTGGCAATTTGCTAGTCTGAAATTCTCAGTGGTATTTATTCTGAAACAAATCTTTGAGCCTGATTAAAGACCTACCCAAGGAATGGTTGCACAAGCTGAACTAATTCCACCCGTGAGACTACTTCCTGATTGAATAGGACCAGACAGCGCAAGAAATTTCGATATACCTCTTCACTCCGCAGTGCTTTCCTGACCTAAATAGTCAGATTCACTTGCATGTACATGCATATCAATGATACAAAATAAAAGAGCTTGTCTTGAATGCAATGTATCAAGGACTTAGAAAGGCTCAAACACTCAATACACATGGGTCTTGTGACGGTGTAATCGTTTACCTTGTCGAAGAAAGCATATTCATTGAGGGTGCCATATTTGCCAGCCTCTGCCAATGTCACATCCTTCAGCACACTGGACTTCATTTTCTTTGCAGGTATTTGACTGGCACCAGGTGTCAAAGAGGGTCGTCTCAGGTGGGTGTTCTTGTTGTTACTGCTCTTGTTACCAAAGCCAGGTTTCTTCACAGTGGATGAATGGTCATTACGCATGCCGCCCAGTGCAGAATCTACACTGGTCAGAGATGCCAACTGAAAACACAACAAGAGCAGGTTATCTCTGAAACACCTTAAACCAGAAACCAGGCCATGTCTTATACATTCATAGACAAAACTAACATCCCATTGGTTGGTTTGGTAGTAATTTGATATTTACTCAATGGAATCCTAATGTCCAAGAAGAAAATGAACTTATGAGTATGCTTATTACCTGGCCAAAGAACCCTCCACCGTTCGCATCAGGCAGGAACTGACTAAACTCATTCAGCAGATCTTCCTGGTTCTGGAAGAGCTTGGCTACTTGTGAGTAAACTTCTGCCTCAGTAAGAGGACGGTTGTTGGGCTGCACTACACCCTGTTAGAACATAGCCGCATAATTCAAGTATGGGGAGAGCAGCAGTCTCAATGATACTGGAGCAGTCTCAATGATACTAGAACAACAAAGCAGTCCATATCAACATACCTCTTTTAAGTTACGCTGTTCCTTTTGGTAAGTGTGGAGAATCTCTAGGAAAGCTTTATATATTTCAGGCTGACCTTGAAAACGGTTCTGTAACAAGGAAATTATATTTGGCATATAAAAAAATATTACTAGGAATGAAACCAGTAATTTTTTTGGATACAAGCAAAGTACCTTTATCTTGTTGACATAGTTGATGGCATGGTTGAACTCAACAGGTTGACCAGCTTGCTGGTGCTGAGAGCTGTGCTGTGTTGCAGTTAAAGAATCCAAGGTTGGGCGACTGGCCTGGTGATAAGAGTGGTGACCTCCTGATATTCCCGACTGAAACACACACAACCACAATTCAACAGAACTGACAGACGTGGTGAAGGCTAGGTGAAAAACAAAAACATCAGATAATTATGACAAAATATTTGACAGTGAAGTCATACCACAGAATGTGCAGGTTTGAGCGGTGATCCTGTACTGATAGAGATGACCTGCTGGCCAGGTTGGTGAACATTGATTGTCTCATTTGACTGCACCTCAATCTTGTACCCTGGTGGCAGGAACGTGTTGAAGCCAACAATAAGATCTGGATGGCCCTTGAAGAGGTTTGACACGCGGTTGATGACACCAGGAGTATCAATACTGCTTCATGCAATCAAAGAAGGAGACATACTTTATTCTAGACAAGTTCACTGTATATCAAACAAAATTCTTGACAGTAATTAAACCGGTTTTACCTGTTCTAAATTGTTCAATCGAAATATGATATACCAACATATTTGCTTGCAGATAGGCGGCAAAATTTAATTTTTCATCATAAAAAATGTGGCCAAATTTCAGGGCAGAAAAAGGGGTGCAACCTATACCTATACAATAGTAATTTTTTTTCACATCTACTCATCACAGCATTCTAGTAAGGAACTCACGTTTGGGATTTGAACTCCTTCATGATGTCAAGAAAGTCGTTATAAACTTGTGGTTGGTTGCCGAACTGCAGTTTGACCTGGTCAAGATATGAGAGTGCATCTTCCACTTTGAGCCTCTGAAACTGTTGCTGCTGTTGACCCTGTGAAAGCTGGGCCTAAACACAAAGATGCTAAAATATGTAGTGCCTGCCTCAATGGGTGAATGGTGGGGAATGCTGAAAGGTGAGCTTAATAGGTTTGTTTACCTGTGCTTGTGCCTGATGGACCTGCTGCTGAGCATGGGCTTGACTCTGTAGATTGTGCTGTGGGGCTGATGGGTGCACAGAGCCACCTGGTGGAACATGCCCTGACCCACCACCACTCACTCTGTGACAACATTGACAACCAATCACAATGTATATCAATATCAGAAAAAAATTTGTGTGCTTCTCCAAATTTACAGAAATACAATTTATTTCAATTGTGCATTTTTGTGAGAAACGAGCTGATAACTCACTGGTAGCCCTGCATGGTGCCTGCAATAGGCAGGGGTGCTGAATTTTGTCCTCAACAGCTACAAAATTCGAGATCAGACACTGGAATATCAGGATAAAAGGGAATTCCTGAAAACAATGCATACAACTCAATAAATTACAAAACAGAAGGATACCATAACCATAGGTTTTGTTCCATAATCAAGGATTGTGGGAGTCACTGACTCTTAAGCTGATGTTGGTGGAAATCAAAGCTTCCCAGCATTACAATATGTTACCTTGTGCAAAATTGAGAACACTGCCTACAAAAGACGAGCAAGTATAAATCAGAACTATGTGTATTTTTGCACCAGGCCACATCTCTTTAGTATACTTCATTGTTCACAAGGTGAAGAGACTGATTGTGAACCAGTACTAGTGATTGGAGAGATATATTTCAGGAGAAAAAGCAATGACTGAGAGACACACCCCCCACCCACAAAAAAAAGGCATTTCAAATGTATTCAGATAATTATGAAACTGTGGTTCAGAAACAGAATCATCATACACTGATACAGGTAGTACTATAATATGATAACAACATTAAATGTTTCCTCAACTCTTGAAATCTTCCTCTGAACAGCTAGCTGTTGGGATGGGCGAAATGAGGACAGTTATTCAACCATATTCAACCATATGAACTGTCGCTGTCAAATCACCACCTCTATAAGGCGACGCTGAGACACATGTGATAAGGAGATGGCATACCTGCTTTAGACAATGAAAACGTCCGTTTGCGTGGGTACGATCCAAGAAAAAGGTACACATGCCTGTAACCCGATTAAAACCTACACCTAAGCCTGGACCTAATCGATCCCCAACAGCTTTAGTCAGACTGCGTTCGACAACGTCAAAATGGCGTACATATAGTAAATGGACTCGTCTGATCAATACACAAACATGGTACGGATCGGAATGTATCGTTAAACTTAGACATTATTAAAAAAATCTATTATAGGTAAAGCATAGACCGATATCAGTACGTAAGAAAACAACCATCAACCACGATGACAGCTCATTGGGAGCGTATGGTTTCGTTATGAACGACATTTCCACCTCACACACGGTTCGTTCAAACGGAAGTCAGACAAAAAACCACGGAGTTCGATGAAATCGACTCGTCCGATATACACAGAAATGTCAAAATCTAGCAATTATAAAATGCTTTTCCAGACCAAAGTTTACGCCAATGTATATATCATACACTATCAAATGATTATTCAGATGATGTGGCATAAATAAAAAATAAGAAAACATTCATCAATGGATTAGAACGACGCTGACGTACGATACACAAAAAGGTCCAAAACAGCTGAAACCAAGCCTGTGACACACTTTTGAAACGAAGCCAAGAAAGCGAAGCTTTTCAGTCAGCTCAACTACGTCACTTAAAATGGTAAAACGTGAACAATATAGACCACTGCAGCAAATGTTTTATGTATATATATATACAAGGAAATAATTTTAGCAACAGTTTTGCCAATGAAAGTCAAACGTAAAGGAAACAAATAAATGGAACATTCGAATAGCAAATGGCGGGGCCAAAGGCGAGTCCATTTTTTTGACAAGAATGCCAACGATTCTACTCCGAAACTCTTTAAAACTCAGCGAGAAAGCAGCGATAATCAATTACTAGGGGAAAATGGAATACACACAGATACTAAATATTGATAATTGAGACCATATAATTCAATACTTATCGAGATTCCATCTTATATATTGACGGCGAAAAGCCCAACAAGGGAGACAGGTTGGACCGGGCAATTATTTTGACCTCAATCGTATCCATCGAAAACAAACGCTTTATCGCGAAAGCAAGAAGGCAAATCGCCATAAAAAAATGTACAAAGCATATTCAACAGCTTATCAAACTATATGTCCTAACCTTTTTGTCCGAGGTGTTGCCTTCGCTGAGATGTATGTCGATTTTGTAAAGCCTATGTTCGGTTGATTGGAAACCCCAGAACGAACTCAACTAATAATAATATGTCAGAGTTCAAGGTCATTTTGGACGAATGACAGACTCGGCATGACGATCTGAAATTTCGCGGCTTTATAACTCCTCCTCTTCCGCCATGTGCTCAATGTAAACAAATAATAGATGTACTACAGTTTTGCTAGCAAGCAATTTAATTATAAGATGGGCGTTAGAAATTAACTAACTATACCTCATTCGCCGGGGGATGAGAGGAGGTCGGAGGAGAGGGTGGGGTCCCGGGGGGGGGGGGGAGGTGTTCTTACTATGTGGAAGTTAATAGGGTTGTGCCGCCAATTTGGGTCGGTTTTGGGGCATTTTGTCGTTATTTGGGTCGTTATTTCTTGAAGACAGGTATAGCAATGAGTCGGTTTTTTGGGCAATGGCCTAGTATAACAATAGGTACGTATTTTTTACAGTGAGTAGAATAGAATAGAATTTTATTTGGCAATCACGCGCCCTCTAGGAGCAGACAATCATACATATATGTACATTCATTGTGATTAGAAAAATAATAATGCTAGTACAAACGAACAAGGTAAAAACACATAAAGACAAACATGAAACACGTCACAAGTCTGCGTTACATTATGATTATAAATACATAATGATCAGACATGCAAATGGTTTCCCAATACACACACAGTCCAGGGGCTGAAGGCTTATAGTGGTTCACTTAGCATTTAGCTTCAGAGTTCTTATGCTAAATGAGTTGAATATATATTTTCCCAAGGCTTTGCATATTTCTTTGTCCTCGTTAGTGAGTAGCCAGAGAGACATGTGTTCATTAGTCAACTGCCTTACATTGGGGTTCTTGAAAATTGTGTCCTTCAGTTTTTGTCTTTCTGTGTGGTACTGGGGACATTTGAGCAAAAAGTGTTCCTCATTTTCAATGGCTTGTGCTGCACAGAATTGGCATATTCTATTATTGGGGTCTTTAATTGTTCCTCGTTTGGATTCAATGTCCAGGGAGTGCGAGCTTAGACGAAGTTGTGAGATAGCATTAATGTGTTTCTTGTCATCAGTGTTAGTTAGATATTTCTCTATTTCAAAGTTTTGTTTAAGGTTTTTGTAAGTTCTTAGTTGGTTTCCACCATTATTTTCTGGACAAACTAGTTGGACTATTTATTCAGTAAGAATCAAGGTATATGATTAGTAAGCAATGGATATTTTTTTTGAGATGGGTATCCAATATGAGGCTAAATATTAGGTGTTTGCTCAAGTCCCCTGGGTCTATGGTGGCCAGCCCTATCATTCAGCGCAGTTGCGTTGTTTCAAAGACAAATTTTATTGCATTATAAGCTAACAGAAAGGTCAGGTCCGTACATTCTCCTTACACTGTTTCCTGCAATAACATCTACCTCATGGGCCGGACGTCCTGGGGCGCTCGTTGATAGCCTGCGGGCCCGAGTCACACATCTGTTTATTTAGAGGCCGCTATTTAATTAACTGCCTTGCCGTTACGAACCAGAGTATCGTTGGGACTGACCAAGTTTTTTGGGTTTTTTTGGGGGCAATTTTGGTTACGATGGATCCCTTGTAGGTCCTCGAGGTTGTCTAGCTATGAGTTGGGATCATTAATTTTGGTATATGTATTGGTGACCCTTTTAATAAATTTGTATATGAATGGGTCTTTTTTCAGAGGATTGGGTATGTAAATGGTTCCCTTTTCTCACTTTGGCTTGGTATAGTTATGGTCCGGTTTTTGTCTCCCATGGCGGCTCACCCCTACCCTTTTCCAAGGAGAGAACCCCCCCCCCCCCCGGGGGTGGGGTAGGGATGTTGACTGATTAAGGGCACACGCTTTTGTAGGAGCTAGAAAGGACAAATTTTGCTTGACTTCCTCTAGTAGGACTTTTATTGAAAGAAGCTATCATCTCCTTATAACTTTGCGTATATCATCTCAGTTCTTTGTTGGGCAAGCTATGTAAAATGGCCTGGATATGTGCTAAGGGGCTAAGATTCTTCTCAAACGCGATATGCATGAAATATTGAACATCACGATCGAGATAACTAATACGGGAAATTGGTCTTTCAAATATGTGAGCTTGTAGCTTCGCTAAGAGGGCTCACTCCCAACAAAATACGTGAAACCGCCACCCGTGTGCAAGCACGTAGTGTGTCATAACGTCTATCCTAAAACCACATGGAAATTTGGAGACGCGGTCGCCTTGACCAACATGACGAATCCATTACTTCAACATAAACAACAGACCGATGTGCTTTTTGTGATTTGTTGTTTGCGTCGGCGTGCTAGGAACGCTCACCCCATACGTCATCTAGAGTAAACCCTCTTGGCGTAGCTATAATCTAATAGATGCTTATAGCGGAAACCTACGTGTAAATGACACAGTTACGATGTCCCTGCTGACAGTTTTTCGCAGCGAAGGTCACGATTACCCGGTACTTTTATCTAATGACACTTCTCTATGTGTCTATATATTCTACTGATCTTTTAATTAGCCTCCATAACCTCAAACGCAAATCATCGGTATTTACCGTTTCGTGTGCAAGCTTTGTTTGCATTTGCCTATTTCTATGCAACCATATTTAACCACGCCACTATTTCACGAGACTTCACATTTCTCCAGCAATGTTCTACAAGTTACGATACGCACTATTCTGAACAATTTACTTAGCAATTCATGTGTATCGTGATTAATGTTACTTTTACTTTTCTCATTCCAAGCACCTTACTCAGCTCTATCCCTTGTCTTTATCATGTATCTATCTTTTAATTGTTTATTGGTGATGTCCAGAAAACTCGTTTTCACCGCCAAGAATCAAATAATGACCCAACAGGTCGTTTTCAAGTAAGGAACATTGTACTCTTGGGATGAGGGGAAGGGGTAGATATCGCTTTAGAATGTTACATAGCTTGGTCAGAGCCACTGGGTGTGGTCTCTGGAACAAAGCTGAGTGGTCAGCAATCCTCGCCCGATAAAGGTCTGATGAGAAATTCTGAGTAATACTCATGATGATGTCAATTTCATGTGTTTGAGAATTTGATTCTGATCGCTGAACTGGATGATGCCTGCAATAAAAGTCAGTCGTATTAAAAGCATAAGAGTCGATTTCCATTTCCCCAGCCTTGGTGCTCGCTCCGCTTGCTATCCACCTGAGCCATATGTTTCATCGCTGCGCCAGACGAGGTGATACTCGGCAAATGTCATTCTGGTAACTCTTTGTTATTTCCGTATTATTATAGATTTTTCGTGTTTAAGATGCTTATCGTTTGTTCCTTAATGTAGTCACTGAAACTTACAATGTTGATGTTAAATTTGTAATTATGCAAACACAACCCTTGACAAAACAAAACAAATTTGGGTTAATTTTCGACAATGTCAATGGATAAATAAAGAAAACTTACTAGGAGTATACACGTGAGAGAACAAAACTACTCGATTCTTTCGGTTAATTAAGCCTATACAACCTTATTTTCTAATGTGCCTCACAAGACCAATCAAATTTTACACAATTTTGATTGATGTCATCCTGATTATTGTAAATGTTTTTATCATCAAAAATAAATATTCCTACACAAAAACTGTTTCAGAGATGGGAATCTGACGACCAATATTTTATAAAATAAAAAACCTTAACCGCTTATATCTTAGAATATATATGGGATGTCAATTAAACCGTGTACTGATCTCAGAAAAGAAGCCAGCGAGTCAGGATGGAGAACAAGACACCGAGCAATCCCCTCACCTGCTCGGCATCCCTGTCGTTGACGGGTCCTCTGAACTCAGCCAGCATAGGCAGCCGTCTTACCTGTCAGGTGTACCCAACCAGAAGACTACCCTTGTCCAGGCGGGAGAACTGGGCGGTGGCTGTCTACAGGCCAAGATTCAGCCATGTACCACAGTCCATTTGCGAGTCTCAGAACAGCTGCTCCGACGAGGACTATTCGTGTAGTAACCACGATCATGCCAATGACCTTGCTGAATCTGCCACAAAATCCGACCTGCGGCAGTATAACACCAAATCTGCCGCAGTAAACGCCCACCATAGTGCGTTTTGTTGGTTTGACATGACATTTATATGTATGAAAGTGCTAAATTATATCACAGTTGGATAATATTGACATGCTTGATAAAATTATATATGCTGGAATTATTATTTACCACTCTGTTCAGACAATGACTCTCGGGATAGCGAAAGTAACACGAGTTTGAACCGTCAAAAACGCAAGCCCAGTAAACCATGCAGGAGCGCAGATCGAGATGATGCCACGTTCAATGGCGTCACGATGCAATTGAGAACACTGTTTTACTCCGACGAAACCCAACTTGCAATCAGCGCCCATTACCAGTAAGTTGACGAATGATTGACAAAGATGATAATATTATGGTGTTCCCCTCAGTGTCCACGTAGCTCTAAGCACCAATATATTTTCAACGAATCTGAAATCCACGAAAAAAAAACCCAAACGAAGATTGCCATCATCAGATCGGATGAACTAAATGTTACTTTTTGCGTATGAATCGGCAGTTGTAAGCGGTTGGTGCGACGAAGGCTGAAAAAGCCGATGAGGAGAGCGACTGACACCCACTGGTTATGTAGATCGCCGTCATCGTGTCTGTCCAATCCAGCCTCGGCAGCCCACCACGGACACCAGACTTCTCATTCCTCGAGTGAGTTTGCGTGAAACACATAACCCGAAAAGAGGTTATAACGATGGGTGTTCTGTTACTATTGTTCTGTGTGGGCTGTGTAGATAAGCAGTGTATATCGTGTGGCACAAAGAAGACCCCGCTGTGGCGGGATACTGAGGACGGTACACCACTCTGCAACGCATGTGGCATCAGGTTACTTTTATTTTACATACGTCAATTAACTAATAGTAAATTTACAATGGATTGAAACTATCGATCATAGAACTTATTAATGTTAAGTGAATAGCTAAAAAATGCGACTGCATCGATCAAATAAGGTTATCATATGCAGGTAAAATAATCATCTAATGATGATTGTCTCTGATCTGAATGATGGCCCATTAGATACAAGAAATATCGCATACGATGCAGCTTCTGTTGGCACATCCCCAAAAAGGACACCAAACTGACTTCTAGTTGCCATGACTGTGGCAATAACCTCAGGTACAGATCTTGATGAAGGTTCTGTGTAACATTTGAACTCATACCGCCCGTATATATAAAAACATATATGATATATATATTATTGTAAATATTCCACACTTTCATCAGTGCATACTCGAAGAAAAATGTTTATCGAACCATCTATTGACTTTATGGCAGACCCGGCTTTTACTAGGCCTTGTTACTTAAGCAAGAATGAACAACAGCTGTTATGCCTGATTTGCTTCGTCTTGCACAATCAAAGACGATTTGGATAAAGAATTACCTCACAGATGTTATTAACTTGCATGCGATTAAAATCAGTGTCGATGTATTACGATAGACAAATGATTATTGATCTCTAATGTTGTTATTTGTTAAGTCTAGAGCTAATATCACTGTTTATAGGACTAATCGGCACAGCATTCAAGCTTTATATAGCTTTCATGTATTTTTAATACGTATTGAATGCATTTTACTCCATGGGCTCCATATCAATGTTAAGTGCACCCGAGGGCTAGATTTTAACCCTTATGTTCCTCACAAATTGGTATTCCATCGCAAAATTCCGAGAAGGGCGATTTGACATTGCAGAAAGGTTCTCATTTATATTTTGATGACTGTATGTCTGAAATATCCTCATTTATGATGGCACGAACGAATGGATTATCATTTGGTTAATTATGAATATGCTGGTTGCATTCCTATGTCTTTAATTTCTTGTTACTATAATTATATTTGTTGCTTCGATGCTATGTTATTTAATGAGGCATTGTATTCTTTTCTTATTCTGTTTCTATTGTTATAATTCATTTTCTATCAATTTAAAAGCAATTGTTGATTGATTATAAGGTATATGCGTGTTCAACCTGCAGCCGTACACGCATTCATATTTTGGATGTAAACGACTGATGTCATTTAGTTGATTCACTGACAGTGCTAAAGTATCATTTTTTGGCAAGACTTTTATCAGTTTCCTTGACAATTGTGTATGTTAATTGTATTTGTTATCGCTTTGGTTGTCTTGTTTTTTAAAATGTTACACTGGGCTTAATGTGTCTTTAGTTATATTTCTGTATTGATCAAACCATGTATATAATACTTCATAATTTCTGAATAAATCCAACTTAGTTTTTTTGCTATCTTGTATGGAGACCAATAAACAACAGATTGAGACAGTTTGAATGGTCAATTAAGTAATGTTCTTCCGTATGGATGATTATGCATTAATTATTTCCTTACGAGCGAATAATATATAGTAAAATACAGACAAGATAAAAGCTAAAGGTTTCAAACTATAAGTAGTCGGTCTGCTTATTCGCTGATGGTGAATCGGATGCAATCGGGGACAAGATGATAGGGCACTTAGAAGATGTGGCGGAAGAAGCTTTGCCTACTCATACATAAGTGTGAGAGTTTGTCACACAAGCAGCTTTGCCTATTCATACAGAAGTGTGAGAGTTTGTTACACAGTGTTCATTGTAACTATTTAACAACAGTGCAATATGGAGGCAGCCTACGTAGTGTAATATAGGCCTTTTTCGTTAACGTAATTCAGTTCCCACTGACACTCTACCCTGTGGCAACTGAAGTTGATTCCCCTCCATCATTTCCCAGCGACTCCACCACAGCAGCGATGGACAAACCCTTGACCTTCCACAGGATCTTTAGAAGACGACAGTTAGCATTCAGATGTCATCTAAGTAATCATTCGAACTTAAATCACGCATCCCATCATCATGAAGGAACCTACAAAAACCTACAAACTAGAAATTGTAATGCAATTCATATCCATGACATAAGGTCAGCTTCTTCTAAATGAATAATCTAATGAACTTGGATAAGTTTCACCATTATTTGGCATTTCACCATGTTATGTATCGGCTTATCGATTTGGTCCCATGTGGTTTTAGTGCGAAGTTATACATTGAAATGCAATTAATGTTATAACGGCCAGGTGATGTGGACTCAGCATAACAAGATACGCATTTTGAACGTTATATGTGGCATAAACATTAAAACGAACTTCATCTTTATCGTTCAACATTGTTCAATTTCAACTAAAACAATATGTTGATAGGTCAATCCCATATCAATCAATCAATTATATATATATATATAGATAGATATATATATAGATAGATATATATAGATATAGATAGATATATATATAGATAGAGAGATATATATATATATATAGATATATATATATAGAGAGAGAGAGAGAGAGATATATATATATAGATATATAGATATATCTATAGAGATATATCTATAGAGCTATCTAGATATATATATATAGAGATATATATATAGATATATATATATATATATATATATATATATATATATATATATATATATGGTATATATATATATATATATATATATATATATATATAGCGTGCGAGTGGTAGGGTTCAAATAGAGAGATGTTATTAGACTTTCTGTTAGCTTAACTTCAGTTATACCTCAGCCAAAACTATCAGACTATTGGTTCAGCGCAACTGGCGATAATACCAGAAAGTCAGCGGTGCCGTTCATAGGACCCCTTTTACAGGACCCCCACAGCACATCTGACTAACACGAATACCAGCAATATGGTTCCACTGAATGGAACTCGCCAATACAACTTCAGGAAGGCTCTCGTGATAAAACGTCTCGTCTTTATCAATCTCCAACTGTTTTTCGGCACCCGCCGCCATTTTTCCAAATTTTCGGCTCGCAATCCCGTGACGTCACTTGATGAACTCGTCACTGTCAAGTCCGCAGTTTTCACTGTAAACAATGGCGAATGTTTTAGTTTTGGAGAGCGATGTATGACGATTTGTGTTAAGATATTAATCTAGCTCATCTGACTTTTAAAGCCTTCCGCCCTTTTAATAGGAGCCTTCACATAGTCGGGTTCCCGTCGCGTCCGCTAGGAGGGCCACAGTCGCGCACAGCGATTTTTACCGGAATTGGGGGCATCTTTCTCTGCCTGTCAAGCTGTCAGCGCTTTGTTCGCGCTTTACCAGTTGCTGTTTTAAGTTCTTGCGTATTTGTGCGCATTCTTGTTGCGTGTTTATATAGCTGTAAAGAACATCAAAGACGTCGCCGAAGGTGTCAAGCGTATTCTGAACTTCTCTTACGTTCACGCTGTCACGTCGCAATGAGCTCATTTGAAGCAGTTCTCAAACACAGAGATTATCATAAATAGTGATCCAAAATGTTGCCATCTACATTCATCTCCAGTCGTCTGGAGAGTATTCTGCAAGAACATCAGTATTCACCGATATCATTTCAAAGTTAGCGTGCGTGACTGTTGCTACACCATGTCATCACTGTCCCCTTCTTAGTGGAAAGTACCCCAGCTGAAAACTTTCCTCAAATATAGCGGAGTTCCTTGCTCTTATAAGAAAACTGAGCTCGTAGAATTAGTATGGATGTGAGTGCACAGGGTAATTCTTAATTTATATAATTAGAATATTTAACTTAAGAAAGTTGAATACAGATATGCTGGTACAATATTAACTTTGTGTTTTGTTTTATGTGGTGTTGTCGTTTGGTGGAAGAAAGATAAAAAGCCATGATGTTTGCAGTGGCTGACTTCAATACTAATGCAAAGTCTAATCCAGCATTACCGCCTGATGAAGTGACATGTCGCACGGCTTATCGCCTTGATTATTTTGATGTCTGGCAATTGCATTTACACAGTCTATATATTTGCCACGTCAGTAATACAACTGACGAAAACTTTACTGTCATCCACAGGTGTTTATCGTTTTCTTGCGAACATCGGCCTTGCAGTCCACGACGGCGCAAGTAAACCATGGTTGCGCAGTCTATATAGTCTATAGAACGATATTCCTAAACAATTTCTCCAAAATAACACCGGTATCAAACATAAAACGACGAATATTCAGCACAGTTTAAATCTCTACGTTCCCCGTCGTGTATTGCCTTTGTGTTTTGGAAAAGCATGCCCCCATTTCCGGTGAAAAATCAGTATCGCCGCCTGGCGGCCGCGACGGAAACCCGATAAGTAGTCTTGGCTGGTACCATTCCCATTGGCCAATGACCTTACGAATCCACGCCCAATGTGGACCGTTGGGTCAAGACCTGTGTGGAATGGGTCTGAACCAATGAGGTGTCAGCTGATCGAGCGGTTTCGGAATCCAACGCCTGGAACCGCGTTACACACGCTGGTTCTACCTAGCAAAGAGAGAAGAATAACTAGCTAAGAAATTGTGGAAAGATTCTGACCGAGAACCCAGCAAAGCTATATTGCTAAACATCAATAAACAACAAGAACACTACACCTGGGACTCGTATTATTTCTCTGGCAAGTCCCCGCTCAATAGCTCTTTTGAACAAGTTGTGCTTGCGCTCCCTCTTGGTTCTCGAAGATGGCATTTCCAAATAGAAAATTGTATGATAAAACCTTACCTTCACGATGTCAACTTGATTTAACAAGTCCAATTTAATAAGCAATCAGTATTATTCATCGCATTAGAGTCTCAGGTATCGCAATAACTTGTAAATATGCATAATCGCCTTAAATGTGCGACTTTTCCGACTCAATTCCAATATGGCGGCGAGATTGCGCAACGTAAGTCAGATGGAAACGGACTTGTTATGGTGATGAATAAAAGAGAGGAAAAAGCAACTGAGTCGGAAAGTTATAAGGTATAAATCTAGTATAAACTGACTCACCTGTGAAATGTATCATCTAGCAGATGATGGTATGATAAAAACTTAGCAAATTCCACGCGGTCGTTTACGACAACGTCATGCAAGAGACCGTTTGTTGACAACCACCTGAATTGAGAGTGGAAATTCGCCGAAAAGTTAGAAATTAATCGAATATCAAGTGTTTTCCCGGATATTGGTAATAAATAATAAATTCTTCTCAGTACGTATTTTTAACGTGATAGATTAAGCATGTTTGTCAATCTACCGATAAACGGAGGGTTTTCCTGTTAGACCAACAATGGAGTACCTGATCGACTGTTGGTCAGTTGGGCTACCGCTCAAGCAACCACAAGCAGCAACGGAATCTATAACGAAGGAGCCTGCATAAACAGGAAAATTAAAGTATAAGAGTTGGTGGTGGAGTTTTAGGTCGAAGAGCCTCAAATGTATGAGCATTCAAATCCAAAGTTTGTAGCTGGTATTGTGCCGAACAGATTCGAACCATATCTTTCCGAAAACAGCGCTTCTGAATCTGAGAGTGATAGGACTGATTCTCGTGTCCCGATGAGCGATAATCCGAACACAGACCGTCTTCAAACCATTAATTGGCCATAGGAATTGTAATAATGCACGTAACTATCTTATCTTTTGATTTTGGGCAATTCTTATCGATCTTACTAAATCAAGCATCTTTGACCTAGCACGTTTTATCCTAGGCAAATAAACTTCGCCTCTGACAGCTCCGGGATGTTTGCTACTTTCGATCTCTCATATCCGCGCTGTAGAATGTGGCTTCAGATCATCAAAACACCAGGGGCGAGTGCCTTGAGTAGTTTAATCCAATTAATTTATGTACTCCGGTAGATCTTAGTCCTATGTATTTAACTATAAGATTTGTTTTGTGTTGCAAGGAAATTGAAGGATCTCTTGGTCTTTTTAGTCTAAATTCTAAAATGAGTAAACCATATGATTTTATAAACATTTCTAAAAAATATCAGCTCACCTTTTGGTGCACGCATTTCTCCACCGCCTTAGACCACCTGACTGGTAGCACAACACAACTTGAAACGTACATGATGGACCGTGTACCTTGCGACGACTTGCCATGATACACGCGACAAAGAAGCTTCCGTAGCTAGATTTGATAAGCAACACTCTCCGTTATTATACAGTGCAAATGATAGTCTCTAAGAGAGCGAAATTCAATTGATGTTACTATCCCAGGGGGTGGGGGGGGGGGGGGGGTTTCTCTCCTCGGAAAAGGGTTGGGGTGAGCCGCCATGGGAAACAAAAACCGGATCATATCTATACCAAGCCAAAGTGAGAAAAGGGAACCATTTACATACCAAATCCTCTGAAAAAAGGACAAAACAATTTTTTTAAAGGGGTCATCGATGCATATACCAAAATAAATGATCCCTAATTCCAGTTCTGTGATTGGCTGAATCATTTGCGCGCAACTTATTCCTGCTCTGTGATTGGCTGATTTAGTTGCGCGCAAATAATTCCAGTTCTGTGATTGGCTGAATTAGTTGCGCGCAACTTATTCCTGCTCTGTGATTGGCTGATTAAGTTGCGCGCAACTAATTCATGTGCTGTGATTGGTCGCATTAAGTTGCGCGCAACTATAAGGTGCTCTCTGATTGGCTTATTAAGTTGCGCGCAACTACACATTTAATTGCGCGCAACAGTTGAACGTTATGTCCATCACGGCCAACCATACATTTGTACCTAGTCAAGGTCCCCTAGCCCGTTGGCTGTGGGCCCTGTTTACATGTTAATGATATCCAATAGTCTAGGGCGAGAAGCGTAGCGGAACCCCTGGAGTCTGGGACGCAGACTAATTTGTACCCATATCCGAGAGCATGACTGATCCAGACTAAACAAGTTATAAATTCACGGTTGACAACGTGGTTTCTGTGGATGCTGATTTGAGCGGCTGAATCCGGGTTCATCCATATGCGTCATTTCTGGTAGTCGTGCGGTAGTCGTATTGACGTCGTGAGAAGGTCGTTACCGCACGCGCGGTGAGCGATACATGAGTTCCAATTAAACACGATAATTACACAAATGCACATATGAAGAATAATTTCATACATATATGAATGTTTTTGAACAAGTTGAGTTAGTCTACGTGTGAGATTTCGTCAAAGGCGATTTAATCCGGTTAGACAAATTTGGAAAGGTGCAGACAAAGTTCTTCGCAAGCGAACCTTTGCTTTCCGAATTTAATGATTTAAGTATATGTGTCATTTTGTCAATGATCATCTTTTGGCAATACCTACCTTAGAGAGGGGATATGTATTCAACGATATATTGACAATTAAAAATAGATAACACTTATGGATGCCCGCAGCCCGGAGGGGGCACTTGGCTTTGTCCTGAGTAGGGGTGAGCCCCGTGACCTCGTAAACCCGTACCCGTCGTACAAGGTGAAAATGGCAAACGCATACCCCGTCTTACTAATATGAGCACTGCGTAATGTGACGTCATATTTCCAAGACGGGGGTGCTGTGAGCTTAAAGTTCATGTGACAATAGGGGCCTTCACATTTTCGGGTTTCCGTCTGGAGAGTATTCTGCAAGAACATCAGTATTCACCCGATATCATTTCGAAGTTAGCGTGCGTGACTGTTGCTACATCATGTCACCACTTTCCCTCTCTTAGTGGTAAGTACCCCAGCTAAAAACTTTCCTCAAAGATAGGGGAATCCCTTGCTCGAGGTAAAAGAAAACTGAGCTCGTTGAATTAGTAAGAATTGCCTGCAGCACCGTAAATAATGTGGACTTGTTCGGGGAAGAGGATGGAGAGAATATTTACAATGAATGAAGAACTATTAGCATAGAGGGTCAGCAAGTCAGTTTCCCAAATCCCATCAAACATTCTGCATGGCAGGCCGACATGTCAAATGCACCTGAGCTTAGGCTTACTGTATTATTCATAGGATGATCAAGTGCAAATGGAGAGCCAGCAGGTTGGCATCATTTGAAAGCGAAAGGGGATATCAGCTGTTCCTCAACAGACACATACATGCAGTTAAATATAAATTCCTGAATCATTGTAGGTGTCATCTGAGGGGCAAACGTGTTAGGGAGCAGCCCCAGTCCGAGTAACCATACAATGTACCCATCTGGTACCATAGCTCACCACATCAAGCCACCCCTATCTTTCACTATAAATACGACAGCATCAGACACACACAACAATTAGAATTAGAACATCAGAAAACATAGAGAGAACATACAGAAACCGCACGCCGAGACAAAGACAGAGACACGCAGATAAAATACAAGATAGAGCGTGCCAGTCAGCATAGACAAATAAAGCGCAATAGAACTTCATATAAAGTCTCGGGTATTATCAGGACATCAACCCTCAAATACCTACGATAACGTCGGCGACCTACGAATAATCGTCTCTCGTCTCTCATCACCATCCCCGACTCAAACACGGTGACCCTCGGTCACACTCTCCACATAAAACGACGAATATTCACCGCAGCTTAAATTTCTACGTTTAGCGTCGTGTATTGCGTTTGTGTTTTGGAAAAACATAACCCTACTTCCGGTGGAAATTCAGTATCGCCGCCTAGCGGCCGCGACGGGAACCCGAAAATGTGAAGACCCCTATTGCTATATAATTACGAGACAGTGGATAACCAACATAGTGTGGTTCAATTCTCGACATCTATAGATTCGTTAGTACATAACATCGAAGTGAAGCTACGTGCGCTAATGCACGACCCACATAGCCTCGCGCACGACGGTATATATTTGTATAACCGTCGTGTGTGGCTAAATTTCCGGTTGACACAGGTTCACACACGAAATACCGCTTCACAAAGAACGTCAAATATCATTTTTATTATTCATGGGTGGCCTAAAATTTTAACATTATTCGATCCGCATCGATTCGTTCAGTTTACACCAAAAAATCATATTTTAGGTATCATAGGCATTTTCAACACGGGGGGGGGGGGGGGGGGGGGGGGGGGGGGGGGGGGGGGGGCTAGACGAACGGAAGACGGATAACCCCAAACCGACTCGTTCCTCGTTTGATCAAACGGAAAACGAGTGGCGCTGCGGTCGGCGGTGTTTTTACTGATACAAGCGGTTGGGTAGGTCGATTGGTATCCAGACTTTTCGACAGCCCGCTCTGGACGTCCCCAGACGAATCGGTTAAGTGTTATCCGTCTTTCGTTGTCGCACATGAAAAACAGTTTACGTCTTTTCGTTTTTCGTTTATCAAAACCAAGAACTAAAAACGAAAAAGCAAGGCCTAAACCTGTTGATGAATATGTATCTATGCACCTCATAACGTAGATATCATAATTAGGACACTTCCTCTTCCTGTTCTCAGCCATGTGGCTAGAAACTGAGCTGGATGCTCGGATTGTAACAGCAATAAAATACATGTACATCCGTCTTACATTTATGTGTAAATGTTCGCCATTATCAATTAATGACTACGCTCGGATCTCGCAACAAAATCGTAAACCGTTTTTCTTGCGCGACAGCGAAAGACGGATAACGCCAAACCGATTCGTTTTTCGTTTGATCAAACGGAAAACGAGTGGCGCGGCAGTCGGCGGTGTTTGTACTGATAGAAGCGGCTGGATATCTTGGTTGGTATCCGAAGTTGGGGGGGGGGAGGTAAGCTTTATCTCGGGTAGGGGTGTGCCACAGGACCTCGAAATCCCGTACTCGTCGTACAAGGTGAAAACGGAAAAAAGCGTACCCCGCCGTGAAAGGCATAATGCGAATTAAAAACCTGTCGAACAAGGTCAAAAATGGCAAAAAAGTATCATGCAAACGTATAACCCCGTCGTACGTCGTAAGCAGGATTAAATTGTCCGACAAATCTCCGAATCTGAACAGCTGGTCAGAATATATACACATGTATATATATATATATATATATATATATATATATATATATATATATATATATATATATATATATATATATATATATATATATATATATATATATATATATATATATATATATATATATATATATATATATATATATATATATCTATATATAGATATCTATATATATATATATATATATCTAGAGAGAGAGAGATATATGCATAAATGTATATATGTTCATATATATGCATGCATATATCTAAATATACATGTATATACATTTAAAAATATATATATATATATATATGTATGTATATATATATATATATATATAAATTTATATATATACATATTAATGGATACATTTATCTATATATTTATATATATAAATATTCAAATACATGTATATGTATATATATATATTCATATATATATATATATATAGAGAGAGAGAGAGATATGCATAAATCTATATATGTTCATATATATGCATACATATATCTAAATATACATGTATATACATATAAATAATATATATATTATATATATTATATATATATATATATATATATATATATATATATATATATATATATATATATATATATATATATATATATATATATTTATGGATACATGTATATGTATATATATATTTTAAATATATATATATATGTATATATATATATATATATATATATATTTATATATATGTATTAACAAACACACACAAGCTGGCACGCACACATATATATAATCGCATAAAAACAGGGTTTTGGTTTCCGATTCCAAGTTTCCAAGACGCCATTGTATGTAATTATAGTTATTGATAGATCGCGGATCGTCTGCGCTTTGATTGACAGGGGGACGTCCAGAGCGGGCTGTAGTAGCGGGGAGACGAAAGTCTGGATACCAACCAAGATATCCAGCCGCTTGTATCAGTACAAACACCGCCGCCGACTACATCTAAATTCGTGCATAGATTTTCATGATTTTTTTGCACAGGGTAAGCTCGTATATAAAGCAAAAGAAATGTAAAATAAAAAGTATAGGTCACTGGTGTAAATTTCTGAGTATGACGCATTTAAGATTCACATGTTAAGCCAATGTGGTAATATGGTGCAGTGATATATGTGCTATGAACAGAAATTAAAAAAATTATAGGTCTGGGTAGTCTGTGGGAAGCCACAATGGATTCTCGGTTGTATTCCGTGAGTGCGGTGTATTCAAACCTCCATAACAAAATTTTACCACTGAGTTTTGAACTAAACTTGGTAATATGGTGCAGTGATATATATACTATGAACAGGAATTAAAAAAATGATAGGTCCACGTAGTCTATGGGAAGCCACAATGGATTTTCGTCAGGGACATTTCTGTCTAAGAATCTTTCTGTTTCTGTTGTGTTGTGCCGTGTGCGAGAAACTACACCAAGGTGATCGTCAGTCTGTTGATCACACGACACATCGTCACCACATTCATCAGATCCTAGACCATGCACACAACTGCTGATAACTGCTTTATTTAGATTCACCGTCCGAGCTGCAGATGCTCAGTTACGCGACGCCGCTGGGTGGCGCGGCAGTGAACTGTAGCATTTCCCCTTAAGTCTAACGGCTTCACCACGCTGCCTTCTCTCGCCCTGCTAAAGCCGCAAGATATTCATGACATAGGAGTGACAGCTCTGGGACAGATCCGCTTGTTGGAACAATGACTATGACGTTTATTGGCAATCACGCGCCCTCTAGGAGCATATACAATCGAGTTACTTACATGATTTTGATCGGAAAAAGTGCAACATACAATACTATAGGAATACAATAAGTGTGCAACTAGTTCTACCACAAAACTATAGACATTTCAATACAAAGAGTACACATTAAGATAAAGCATAGTAACAGGGTTAAATTTCTATGTGAGACCACTAACCGAGACACCTGCAACTGAGGGTTGTTGGCCATTTAGAGCCAGTTTTCTAATCTCAAGCGATTCCCTTATAAATCAGCCAATGTTTATACATAACAGTTTGTCCTCGTTACTGTTACGTACTAAGATTGGGGATAAATAGTCCGTTTTTGAGTAACAAGTCTCTTTATTTTCGTGATCTCTCTCTCTCAAGCCTTGTGTCCCGACTGCCTCGCACCTCAACCGCACCACAATACTTTGCTGGTCCTCCAGCCAATCACATATCGATACTTATACATTAAATAACATACATCCAATCAGAGGATGCGAGGAGTAGTGTCCATCTCGGCTGATTGTGGCACACCCGCCTCAGCATTTTTACGATGGGTAATCCCAACTGACCGGATGTTATAAACATCAAATGCACACAGGCGACTACGCATGTCCAGATGGGTCAATCACAATTAAGGAAACATCAAAGCTACAACGATGGTCAGAAAGACGGGATGTGACATAGAACACATACAACGATGGCAATAAAACAGATAACAATAAAGACGCCCAGCCAAGATGAAACACTACATATTCAACACAGGAATATGACAAAAAAAAAAAAAAAAATTACCCTTTTTTTTTTCTCAATCGTAAAACAATGGTAGTGATACAAGAGTTGATGTTCCAATGTAGTTATGACATACATATAAAAGAAAAACGTGTACCGTAACATATCACGTTAATCAACAAACAAACAAACAAAATTCTCATTCCATAAAATATCTGCCTTACACTTACATGCCCTTAACAGTTAGCCATACAGCAAAACACCGTGTAAACATCACATACAAGCATAGTGTCATTTCGAGTAATTGTACAATTGTAAATGATAATGTGATACATAATTAATCTTGACAGAGAATCGAAAAGAATACACAGCAACCAAGTTATCAAATTGAGTTACCATTGTTATAATAACGATATGATTCGTACAATTGGTAATCTTGGTGGTCTTTCCCGAACGCGCAAACACAGCGGCTGATACTAGTGAGTACTTGAGTGTGAAACGAGTCGCTTTTCGCGGTCTACTATCCCGCTTAATCGGGTACTACGCATCCCAATACCTTTGAAATCAAATATAATAGCTCACGAAGTATTGATGACAGGGGAAGGTTTCTCAACGATGCTTTTCCTAGCTCTAGCATCAAGCTGTGACGGGCGTTCTCCAACTAACTGTACGAGATATTGTATGTCTCGCCCTTTCCCCTTTTGGCCCAAAATTCGCTTAATTTTGTGGTAGCCTCGCGAGCCACTGGAGGGAGAACTCGACAACACAGCATCTACACCAATAGGTATCCCGTACCTAGAAGGACTCTGCTTTAGACGGTTAGAACGTCGAACCGTAGTTGTTGGTGGAGGTGTGGGGGAAACGTTAGAACACAGACGGTCATCAACTGAGGGCGGGTGGTTCTCTAGGGCAGTATCATACTCCGTGTCAGCGCCATCTAATGGCTCAGGGGTTTGGGACACGAACGTAGGCCATTTTGAGACGATTGATATGGACAGGATCTCTCAGCTTCCTTATACTTTCCAAATTTTCGAGTTGAACCATATGAGGACTCGGTATTTCCTTTACAACATATGGGCCAGAATACTTGGGCTTCAACTTTTTACCTTTGCCTCCCTGCTCGTCCAACATGTACACATGATCACCTGCCTGCAAACTCAAAGAATGTAATTTAAGATTCGCTCGTTCGAGCATTTTGGTGCTGGCTTTGGTGGCATTCTCCAGGACCTGTTGACGTATTAACTCGAGTTTATTCTCATGTGATTTAATAAACCCGTACATATCTTTTGGGATGGTTCGGTTGTCACAAGTGTAATTTGGAGGGGATAGGGGAAAACGGGGACGCTGGCCAAAGATTACTTCATATGGAGAAAACCCTGTAGAGAAATTCACTGAATTATTCATGGAGAACACAATAGCTGGAAGTACCTCCTCCCAGTTCTTCATCTTAGCATCCATGAAGGGAGTAAGTCTCTCAGCTAACGTAGCATGCGTCCGTTCGCAAGCGCCTAAGCAATGATGTGCGAAGCTAGGGGTAAATTCGCGACTTTCCAGTTAAGCGCCACCTAGCGGTCAACCGGATATTTAAAAACAAAATGGCGACATATGGGGTCATAGATCAAGTCTTCAAGCTTTTCATAGTTTAGTCAGTATTCGTTGAATATAAGCCTGATTATTACCAGATTTGAAAGAAATTTGAAGACAGGAGTCTCAATCAAGGTAATTAATAACCATTTTTACTTTTTTTAATTGCATGACAATGAAAAAACGACACAAACACCGATCTTCGACAGAGAAGAAGTGGGTGGGGTAATGTAAACAAAGTTGTTGCTAATCTTTTCAAGAGTGTTAATGAAGTCATCAGCATAAAAACTTTAATGAATATTTTCAGTAATATGGTGTATTATCAAATTATGTACTAAACAACTTTTGTTTTATATTTTCAGATGCCACATCATTGCTGTGTTCCATTGTGCTCTAATGACTCTAGATCAAACAGTAAGAATCTGTCATTCCACTCGTTTCCAAAAGATGAAAAGCTAAGACAGCAATGGCTTGTTAATATACGTAGGGACATAGGCAAGAACTTTAGATTGAATCCTCACACTAGAATCTGTTCAGCACATTTTGATGAAACATGTTACGAGCCTGCTGTGCTAGGACAGGTGAGAAGGCGTCTCCGGAAGGCAGCAGTGCCTACAGTTTTTCCATGGGTTACTGCAAAACCGTTAAGACGGAAACTATTTAGAGACAAAACACCAAAACTGAAAGGAAGTGGGATTAAGAAGTGTGTCTCTGCCAGCTCATTCATAAATGACCACTCATGCACAGGAAATAGTAACTGTTTAGAAACTGATGACAGTGAAGAAGTAGTGGAAAATATGGAGCCTGAAGATGCTGATGAAAGTGAAGAAGTAGTGGAAAAGAGGGAGCCTGAAGATGAGCCTACTGGTAAATGCCTTAATGCCAGCAGTTCAAGTGACGACAACTTAAAGGACATTGAAGCAGATCCTTCTCCCAGCAAGGAAGCATTGTACGCAAAACACAACGCATTGCTTAAGACAAGATCACAAGAGAAGTTCACTGTCCTTCGCTTCAGTTCATCAGATCAAGATATTCGTTATTATACAGGATTCCCTTCCTATGGTGCTATGTGTGCATTTTTTCACTTTTTACAGCCGGAATGCAACTTTTTGTATTATGTTGGTTCCGAAAATACTTCACATGGAAAACCGTACGAGTTAGTCACCAAGAGAGGACCATCAAGATCCTTGTCTCCTCTCTGAAGAATTGTTCTTGACTTTGGTGAGATTGAGGAAAGGACTGCCTGAGAAAGTTATAGGTGACCTGTACAATTTGTCCGAGGGACATATATCAAAAATTGTCAACACATGGACTCTTTTCTTGTATGACAGATTGCGGTGTCTGCCAATTTGGAGTACCCAGGCACATGTCAGGGAAAACTATGCCGAATGAGTTCCGTGATAACTATCCTGATACACGGATAATTATAGACTGTACGGAAATGTTCATTGAACAACCTTCAGCATCCGTGTGCCAGAGGGAAACATTCTCATCATATAAGCACCACAACACAGCGACTTATCGGGATAGCACCAAGTGGTCAGATAACATTCATATCAAGTTTGTATGCTGGCAGGTGCTCAGATAAGAAAATTGTGAGACACTGTGGATTGTATGACATTCTGGATGAGGGGGACTCGGTGATGGCGGACAAAGGCTTTAACATTAGTGCAGACTTAGAAGAGAGAGGTTTCTCGCTAACCATTCCGCCCTTCCTAGAGAATCAAGGACAATTTACTGCACAGCAGCTTGCATCAACAAAGAACATAGCAGCAGTGCGTGTACATGTTGAGAGGGCAGTCCGGAAAATAAAGGAGTTTGAAATTCTGCGGAATACTGTTCCAATCTCATTGTGCCCTATGTTAGGAAAGATATGGACTGTCTGTGGCCATCTGGCAAATTTCACAAGAAGTCTGTTTAAGAGTAAATAGACACTGATGGTTGACATGGCAAGATGCTTATTTAGTATTTAAGTTAAACATGATATGCATGAATAAATTTTTATATTTCCTTATATGTTTCTTATGTTATTAACCTGTCCTGGCCCCCCACCCCCTTCATTCCTACCTAGCCATGGAACCAAAATGTTCCAAAAATAACTTAATAGTAGTGAACATACTATACGGTTAATGATGTTACTACTACTGTATTTAATTCAACACAAGTCAATAACTAAATAAATGTACAATGTATTTAATGCAAACACATGTTTATAACTTAACAACATTTAAGGTGTAGTAAATGCAACACATACTATCAGTACATAATAACTACAATGTATTGAATGCAAAACACACATCTATAGCTTTACAATGTATTAACGACTATCCAATTCTGTAACTATACAGCATGTTACAATGTTCTGACAGTTATAGGTCAGTAACACTGTATTGACCGATAAAAGTATACAACTTGTCACCCTGTATTCACTGCTACGAAAAACCTGTTACTATTAAATAATTATCTGATCAACATTGCACAGGTGAAATAATCATGTCTGCAAATTAGAAACTACAGATGCTACAAAATGTAGTTGCATAGCGGTAAGTAACCTAACGTAAAAAATTGGGTAGCAGATTCTGATACCATATGTTTGTTAGTTTTGGTAACATGAGATCACAGAAAAATTGCTCATCTCTTTTCACAGAAACAACAATCAAATCATCCGGTGGCACAAATACAACCAAGTCACAACAATCAATTCCACAAATATTCAACTGTCCTTGAATCTGGTAAAAATAATCATGATTTTTTTTAAGTGTCACTTCACCATTTTCTCTTGTGAGGTAAAAAGAGGAACTATTAATCTGTTTCTGAACTGAAGTTTTTCTTTCAAACAGGCTAAAGGGGCATTTTATCTCAATAAGTTTAAGTTCTTTGTCTGCAGTCAGGATAATCCTGTCTGGACTGGCACCTAAGAAAGGGATTGCTGGATTCACAACAACTAAACCAACTGGACTGTCAATGACTTTATATTGGCAGCTGTACTTGGCGAAGGCAGTGTTTTCATACATTATTCCGTGTTTAACACTACGCGTAGTAAAGAACATTTTCTTCTGAGCAAATGTTTTGCATGGGTCGGTGCTAGGTTTCATTCGACAGAATGTTCCAAACGCTGATGCTGTTATACGAAACTCTCTCTCTGCAAACCATTTAGTATTTTTACTCTGCATCCTTGTCTGCTTTTCAATTACTTGAGCTTTTTTGAAATCGCAGGCGATTTGTCGTTTGAGAAACATTGTTTCGTTCTCATTCAGGACAAAATTATTCACATCAAATTGAGTTGCACACATTCTTTCAAACAGTACATCATTCAAGTCACCACTGCAACTCTGTGCCTTAGGTAGGACTGGTTCAAAACTGTTTGATCTTATTGTTTCAATTACTGGCAGACTTAATCCATTTGCATCATACAACTTCACAAGTTTCTCAATTTGGCTGCTAGTTACTGAACTAGCAAAATGTGGCACAGGATTGTGATATTTAACAGTAGAACAAAGTTCTTTCTTCGACACTTTGAATGGATCGTGCTTCACAAAGTTAATATCACTAAACAACAGTGGCTCGTCCGATACTGGTTTGCGGACATGCCACATCTGCAGCTTGTCTGTGCATGTCTGAACATCTGGAATTTTGTCAATACCTTGTCGGTGAAGATCTATGATAAAATATATCAAAGCCACAATATGCTTACATTCACCATCAATTCCTGCTGCGCAATCACACGTCGACCATTTCATGGTAGTCCCTCCATTTTTCAAACACACATGCACATTATAGTCTTTGTCTTTCATTGATGGCACCACCACTCCTTTGAAATACAGGTATTTCCCAGTTTCTGATCTTGCACAGCTTAATTTCACAACTTTTCCTTCACGAAACAGATTATATCCTTCTATTCTGTGCCTTTTTGTCTTTATCTTTTCATCAAGAACCTTTTCATCAATTTCTTCAATTAGAAAGTCTGGTCCCCAACCTTTCTTTGGAGCAATTCTTCCCTGGAAAGCCAGTAAACCTGAAAGGAAATAATAAAGCATGATAAGAAAAGACACACAGTCAGATAAATGCAGATGTCAGCACACTCATTTTGTACAAATACAAACCGGATAAGATTGTCGCTCTGTGCCACTATAAACCACCACATGTGCTTTGAGTTTAAAAGCTTTCGTTAACTATAGTTTGTGTAATCTTGCTGACTTCGTATGAAGATTGTCATGATTAAACAATACTGACAAACTGTATTTTAAAATTTAAATTACAATGTGTTGACAAATGGATACATTAGATGGGCAACTGCAAATTAACATGAACCATTGTAAACTTTAATGCATGTAATACAATACCTTTCTTAGATAAAGATGGGTTCTCAGTCATGGTATCAATACACCCTGGACAGTTCCACGTTGAAAGGTGTTCAGCTTCATCTTCCTCCAAATCAACACATCTTGGATGGAACCAACCATCACAAAAATCACACTGAACCATCATTTCGCTTCCTTTGTTAGGTTGACGACACAGACAGTACAGATTCACATCTTTGACAGTTTCATCAGGCCCAAGCTTGCGTCTTTTCGACATCTTGGCTTTCCCTGTAATAAAAGTAAACAAAATGTTATGCCAACGTCCTTTCAAGTTACATACAAATATTTTAAGAAATACAACATTTAAGGCTATAAGATCCACAACATGAAATAACATTGTTATTCAGCTATATAGCCTATAGAGATGTCACTCAGTTTTGATAGTTTGGTTACTCATTGTTCACAGTACTGACACTGCTTTACAGAAAATCAGTATGAGTAATGTGAGGTTTATTGTCTTTTTTCCTATAAAAAAACACTTAATTCTCTTTAATACACTTTGTTTACTTTCATACATACCCTCCTTAATCTTCTTTTATGGCTCAAATCAAACGATGACTTAAAAATAAACTTCACAAACACATAAACAACACCCCGCCCACCACTGGCACCAGTGTAAACACGGACATGTAACATCAAATGATGCGTTAAATACGAAAATATCGTACCAGAAATAACAAACCAGTTGGAAATATATGTAGATGCTCTTCTTCTATTAGAATATCTATGAATTTAAGCGAAGGTTATTTGCAACTACTCAAAAATAGCAAAAGTACTATAAATCTTTCAACGTTTCACCATGACCCCATAGGTCGCCATTTGTTTTTAAATAACCGGTTGACCGCTTGGAGGCGCTTAACTGGAAACCGGCGAATTGTTGAAGGACATGCATTTTATCACACAACTCCTTGGTAACTATGGAAACAAACTCAGACCCTTTGTCGCTAATCAGTGTGTCACATACGCCATAAGAACAGAAAAGTGTGAACAGTCCGCTAGAGACAGATAACGCATCTTTGTTTGCCTGGGGAATGGTGACGAGGAATTTACTAAACATGTCAACAGCGGTCAAGATGTAACTTTTTCCCTCTTGCGAGTGCGGTAATGGGCCGTATAGGTCAATCTCCCAAACCTGGAAAGGTCCAGATGGGGTCGGGAAAGAAACAATACCATTCTTGGTGTGAGCTTTAGTTGTTTTTCGTCGCTGACATTCATGACAGGATTGGACATATTCAGTTATAACTTGGTCCAGCCTCGGGAAGTGGTAGCACTCCCGTACTCGATCAATCGTATCCTGGATACCTTCGTGTCCAGCTAGTGGTGAGTCATGGTACATTTTAACAACAGTCTGAATCATTACATCAGGAACAACCAGTTGATACTGTTGCAAATTTAGCGTCCTCTTACAGCGAGCTAACCTGGAATGGAAAAGCAAACCCTTCATTATCACATGGTCGGCCGAAAGTAGGATTAATCGCCGCGCTGCCCGCTGAGATCTAGGCAACTTGTCATGTTTTAAGTATTGGATGATTGGTTTGAGTGCAGGATCAGCCGACTGCATCTCGGCAATACTCTCCGGAATTAAATCACACTCACTGAATAGAGCGATTTTGTTTATCTGGTCATAAACGGAGCAGTCAGTAGCCGTGTCAGGATCAGAGGTCGTATGAAGGTCACCACCAGAACTTCCTTGATTTATACAGCTGCTGTGAAGATGATTAGATTTGCTATTAGCATCATTAGTCATCCCTTCAGTGTCTGACAAAGACTTAAACTGTGACGCTGAACTATTTGTGGCTGTCACGTGACTATCACGCACTTTTGTTCGGCGTGATTTTCTTTTCCTTTGCACACAGACAATCTGACTATCGTCTGTGTCAGCATCGTATTCTGGTTCATGCAAAGGGACAGGTGTAGGCTTATTGTCGATGGGACGACGGGACATTTGTTGAGAGTCAATGCCTGACAGTACCTGCGGAGGAAAGAAATGCGCATTGTTAGAGCCGGCGACCTGTTCACAACCATGATGAATGAAATCTCTGAGTTGCTGCCCACCCGGCAAGCGGACGTCTCCTGTCGGTTCCTCTGTGTATGGAAAGTAATTATCGTCCTCGTTCGGACTGTGAGTTAGTTCACCAAGGTCAGGGTTAGGGTGACAACAACTTAGTGCATCTGGTACAACCATTTGTGCTGCTGGTTTATATTCCAGCTCGACGTCAAACTGCTGAAGAATGGCCAGCCATCTTTCGTAGATTGCCCCACTCAATTTCTTTTGAAAAAGTGGTTTTAGGGCTTGATGGTCACATTCTACAACAAATTTGCGCCCCCTAAGGTAGGTTGCGCATTCAATTACGCTGCTAACCATGCCTAAAAGTTCGAGCTTAGTCGGGCCATATGACCTCTGCCATTTGGACAAGCCTTTGGAACCAAATCTGACTACACGAACTCTCTCTTTGTCTGTTGCATCTTTCCTGCACTCCGTTGGGGGGAGAATTTGGTACAGCATATAACCAATGCCATGACTAGACGTGTCTACACTTAGTCTGAAGGGGAGGTCAAAACGAGGAAAGGCTAGTATTGGAGACTCAAGAAGACCGCGTTTGAGATTGTCAAAGGCATTTTGTTCGTCGTTGCCCCAGCAAAATGAAATGCCACTACCAAGCAGTTTATTTAACGGTCTAGCCTTAGCAGAGAAGTTGGGGATAAACTTCCAAAACCAATTGAGAAGGCCCATTACTCTGTGTACCTCTCGTACGTTTTTAGGGGCAGGTAGCTCACTGATCGCTTGAACTCGATCAGAGGGCGGCCTAATGCCATCCCTGGAAACCTCATGACCAAGATAGATGCACTTATCTTGAGCAAAGGAACATTTCTTGGGGCCTAGTTTCAGACCAGCTTGGCGCATTCGATCAAATACATCCTGTAGATCTTTCATATGTTGGTCAAATGTTGCTGAAAATACAATAACATCATCAAGGTAACAAAGGACTGATTTAAATGTCAAACCCCGGAGTACTTTGTCCATCAAAAGTTGAAATGTGTTGGGGGCGGTTTTAAGTCCCTGAGGCAGACGCTGAAATTTGAACGTGCCGAAACATGTGTTGAAAGCTGTGTAACGGCTGGAATCTTCGGAAATGGGCATCTGAAAGAAACCACTAGACTGATCAATGGTTGATATGAAATTAGGAACATTGGATGATTATGATTCAGTTAACTCCTGTAAATCATTACTCATCACCCACATATATTTGTGATTGGGTGACAGGTGAGAAAAATTGTTGTTGTTTTTGGAGATGTCGTTGAACAATGAGGATTTTCTATTTTGATATTTGGGGCATGTGATCATGAAATGCGTTTCGTCTTCTGCAGCATGCATTGCGCAACACTGACATATTCTATCATTTGGATTGGAGATGGTTCCCCTCACTGATTTTATATTTAATGGATGGGAGCTCAGGCGTAGTTGTGATACTGCAGTTTTGTGGTTGATATTGTTTATGTTTAGTAAGTATTCCTCGAGTCCAAAGTGTTGTTTGAAAAGATTGTAGGTTCTCAATTTATATCCCCCTTGTCTTCCAGAGAGGTTGTTGTGCTATTGAGTTTGTTGTGCCAGAGTTTTTCATAGAGGGTTTTCAAAGCACCTCCAGCTCTTTTCGCAAATATCTTTATTTTGTTCTCAGGCACGGTAATGTTGTTGTATTGTAGATGTATGTGCTCCAATATTATCGCATGTCACTCTACTATCAACCAATCAGAGCTCCAGAAAAAGCTCGATATTTTTCCTATATCACCTCAAACGAACTGTTTGCCGTGCGATAACTGCGACCGTGTCGATATATCACCAAGCAGCAACCAGATATGAGAAGGTTACTTACAGAGCACCGCTGCTCTAACATGGAAACACTACGGAGGGTCTTAATATCACACACACCTTGCGAGTCTTAAAATGAAGGTTTTCTCAAGAGTAATTTGCTTGTCAGCCGCTAATCTGGATGTGTATCGCTCATCGGGAAGTCACGGCATCCTATCTCCTCGGAATCATGCTGAGGCGCGAAATTCTCGAGCTTCCTCGTTCGAGGAAGGAGGGAAAACGGCGATTCGAGGGGGGCCGCAATAGTGTCTTTGTTGAGAGCATTTACGACCAGGTACACGTTGGTTTATGTATCACTAATCCGCCTATGGTCAACCGGTGGCGCCTAAATGTCTATCGTGACAAGCCGGTAAAGTCACTTAGTTTATTATCGTTATCACTGTCTTAAAGAGACTGTTCAGCCCCATATTTGGAACGAGGTTGCCTAGCAAGCCGCTTGGCAACCGCACCTTGGAAACCAAAAATGTTAAGTTTCAGACTTTCAGTCGCTACGCGGCGCTGTGGTATCAGAAAATAGAACCTTACTTCGGCTGTCGCCATTTATGTTGTCGGACATTACCCTTCCTGCTTGTCAGTCTAATGTGTGCGCAAAGATGCCCCACAACTTGAATGAGTGAAGATTTGATGAAATCTTCATTATTTAACCAAAGCGGAAGAATACACATCGATAGCGAGGTAAATTCAGAGCGCGTTATGATTTACAGCTAATATTCGTGTGGTTCATGGTTTTAGGGAGGTACGTTATCGATGGAACCACATAGCTGAATAAAACAGATTTCCACAGTAGATCATGAATATTTCCAGTCAAATAATAATGTTAAAAACTTATCAACATAGTTTTCCATCATGTAAACTTTGCGGCACAAATTAGAAGATGGCATTACTTACGTCTGCGTTAAACGTAGTAATGTAAAAACGAAATGATCCCTGATTGCCTTATATGGGCTGAACAGTAGCTTTAACTGCATATTGGGAGGCGCTAATTGGTAGGGCGGGGGACTTGTTATTGGTCAACGGGGCGGAATAGGGAGTTTGTCTTTTTTAATCGCTTCGAGGTTAGTTCGACTTCGGCCACTACAGCGACAGCAGAAGCAATTTTTGTTGCTCCCTCCCACCCTCTCCGTATTATTAGATTTAGTTAGCGGTAGTAATAGTCAGAGTGACCTTTATTCTCGATACGGTATTTGTCATTGTTCTCAGCATGCCTTAATGGTTTTATTGTGATTAGTGATTATGATTACATGTTCTTACGTCATGTTACGCATTGTTACATTTGAACCAAATTTGCATTGATGTTGCACCCGTGACTCGGAATAAAGGCACTCTAATTCTCCACACGACTTGCTGTTTTCTAACCGAGCCGTGTCTACTGCGCTACAGTGTTGGTGCTGAACCGACCAGCACAAGAAGCACCTCTTACTTCCCATTTGGTATCTACAGATTGATCCAAGGGAGCAACAAATGCCCCATCAGGAACACTAAAATCCGTCTCAAAATCACTGGCGTCGAAAAAAGAAAAATCTCCGAGATCTCCTATAGTTGAAACCATCATCACAGGCAGCTGAGGCCGAGTGGGGGATACCTCTCATATTTACAGGTCCCAGGCAGATACCTTACATAACATAAGTTCACGCTAATTATCAATATTAGGATACAGCGTTGTGCACTTGATTATCGCGTGTAGATGCCATCGCGATAAGTATGTTATCGCATGGTCACGCGGATGATATGGGGAAAGACTTTCCCCATATCACCCACGTGACCATGCGATAACCAACACTTATCTCACACCCGGTACCGGAACAGACAAACGCCAGCGCTTCCACTACCGGGCCAGTGGAATATGTCGCGCAGCTCCTCCAACCTAACATTTAACTTGCCGAAACAGGTGACCATCCTTTGATTTGCTAAGCACACCCGTCACCTGGCCATAACGGACTACCTTCCCTCTCTCTCGTCATCGGAGCGCGTGATATTCAGTGACGGTGACCAGCACGTCGTCCTCCACTCAGGTGCCAGCAAACCCTGCCTGGAATCTACCACGCCGTGGATGCGTGCCAGCTTTACAATCATGCGAGAACTCATGGCGCGAGGCGATCTGTCCCTTCAGGACATTAATTTCTACCTCAACTATATGGAAAAGATTGCCGAACTGGCCACCAAGTATACCAGGCAATCGCTCCTCATATACGACAAAGAGTATCGCAAATGGCAGTCACAGACCAAATGCAAATAGGGGCAAGACAACATAGACCTCGTCGAAGTCTACCTCGAAGTTCGCACCCGTCTGCAGGCCTCATCTCATCATTCTGTCCTCTCCTACAGCGCCCGTACCAGACGCCTCAAAAGAGATATGCCGCTTGTTTAAAGACAATTGCGACAGTTCTTAATTCGTACATAGATTTTCAATTTTTTTTGCACCGAGTAAGCTCGTATATAAAGCTAAAGAAGTGTAAAATAAAAAGTATAGGTCACTGGTGTAGTATGACGAATTTAAGCCAATGGGAATTATGCGTTTTTGATAATATTTTGGTTCTATAGAAAAGTTCATGCAATAAATTATATTATATTTGACATGCAGACAGAACAATATCTGCTTTACAAAAAATCATGAAAAAAATGATGTCTCGTCGCATTCTACGGCGAGCCATCTATGAATTTATCGTTATTTTTTCTCCAGAATGGTGACAAACCTCAATAAAAAAAATTACCACTGACTTTTGAAGTAAACTTGGTAATATGGTGCAGTGATATAGTGATATATGTACTATGAATTTAAAAAAATGAGGGGTTAGTGAAGTCTATGGTAAGCCACAATGGATTTTCTGTTGAATCCCGTAAGTGCTGTCTATTACAATATTTAAACAACCATAAAAAAAATTGACCACTGACCCTTGAAGAAAACATGGTAATATGGTGCAGTTATATATGTACTATGAATAGAATTTAAAAAATGATAGGTCAGCGTAGTCTATGGGAAGCCACAATGGATTTTCTGTTGTATCTCGTGAGTATTTGTTGTATTTCGCTTTTTGGTTTCGGACTATCTTATCACAAGGTGGAAGGACCAACGCCCCCCCCCCCCCACCTACCTTCCTTGGAATTCAAATCAACACCTCCGACTGCACCCTCAGCCTCCCGCTCGACAAGGCCCAGGCCTTCAAACAACTTCTGCAGCAATTTCGCACGAAACGCCGCGCCTCACATCAGATAAGCTGAAAAAAATGTGATAGGTGGTGCAAGCCTATATAAAATTAACTTAAATTTTATTCTGACAAAGACACTAACTCATGGCAATCTTACATCATACTATTTATACATGTTAAGTGAATTAACCTGTGTCATACCACTATTCATCCAAACTACTAATGGAAGCGGCTCGGCACGTGTTAATATTTCGCGCCTCAGCTAGATTCCGGGGAGATGGGATAATACCGTGACTTCCCGATGAGCGATACGCAACCAGATTAGCGGCTATACTCTAGAGAAAACCTTCGTTAAAAGACTTGCAAGTGAATTAAAGAGACTGTTGCCACATATAAGGCAATCAGTGATCATTTCGTTATTACATTACCGATTAACGCACGTAACTAATGACATCTTCTAATTTTTGCCGCGAGTTTACATGATGGAAGTTATGTTGATAAGTTTTTCATTATTTACTTGACTGGAAATGTTCATGATATACTGTGGAGAATTTCAGTTATGTCGTTCCTCGATAAGCCTCCTAGATTCACGAATGGGTAAATCATAACGCGCTCTGAATTTACCTCGCTGGTATTCTTCCGCTGTAATACCGTGACTGCAAAATTCCGATAGTTACATAATGTAGAGTTTTCATTTAAAATCTTCACTCATTCAAGTTGTGGGCATAATTGTGCACACATACCGCAAGCAGGAAGATTAAATGGCGACTGTCGAAGCAAGGATCTTTTTTCTGAGACCACAGCGCCGCGTAGCGAGAAAGTCTGAAAATGTAACATTTTTGGTTCCAAGGTGTTGTTACCAAGCAGCTTGCTAGGCAACCACTTTCCTTATATGGGGCTGAACAGTCTCTTTAAGACCCTCTGTAGTGTTGCCATGTTAGAGCAATGGTGCCATGTGAGGGACCTTCTCAATTCTGGTTGCTGCTAGGTGATATTGGGACACGGTCGCAGTTATCGCACGGCTAACTGTGCGTTTGAGGCGATATGGGAAAAAGACCGAGCTTTTTCTCAAACTCTGATTGGCTGAGAGTAGGGTGCCATGCGATAAGTTGGTTTTCTTTCCCCATATCACCCACGTGACCATGCGATAACCAACACTTATAACAGCAGAGGCGCGGATCACCACTACAAGCAGTACGTGGCCTATAGTTGCCGAACTGCTTTACCGGGAAACAACAACAAACAACAACATCTCCACGACCTGTCCACACCTGTAAAGGGTTTCCCCGATTATGTCAGACTTTACAAAATGTCACGGGTGAATCATGAGCAAGCTTGCCTACTTATTACGTAACTGTAATAGCGAAACAGACATTGCAGGGCGTTGAATGAATGGAGCAAAGCCCTTGTCACTTCTATTTTGGTTGATATAAACAAGTCTTTTTCTTTACGAGCTGCACTGAGGTTATCACTGAGGTTGATAGAACTTCAAAAGCAATGCCATATTGTCTCACTAATTATGAGTTACGACCTGAAAAGGAAGAGGCTATACAAATTGATGCTCAGCCACTAACAATTATTTAGTGACAAATCGAACGCAGTCTTCACTAAGGGATAGAGAAAGACTGTAACTGAAAGAGAATAAACTGCAACAGGGCGCCAAACAAATGACTACACATATACTGGTAGGTTAGCCGTACATCCAACAGCTCATCGTCTTCTGACGCTTCATATCTAGACACTTCAAAGAGCGCGTGCACTAAAACCATTTAATGTTTAAAAGGTTCAAACGATTTTCCCTTCAAGTAATTATAATTGAGAAGGTTGTAAGTTGTCCAACTGTCTCTTTAAGTAGTCTGGTGGGGAAAGAAGGGAAGTGAGGGGTGGGGGGGTTAATTTGCTACAGCTGATATTCGATGTTCCTAGCCACTGATTCATTTCATGACAACTCCGACCACCCCGTGAAACTCTGATTGGAGCAAGTTTTGTATACACATTGGATAATGAACTCTTTTATGAAGGTAACTCGTCATTTGCAAATCCACCTCGTGTATCCTTTTCATTGTTGTGAAATGCGATATTCATCGGGCTTTAAGAAGTGTTCCCTTGAAACGAGAAGCTACGCTGGAGAAGACGTTGGACTGATACAATTGTTATCATGACGTCATTGGCTTCGGGAATTATAGGGATGGACAGCAGCAATTCTACCAGTTCAGAATCTGACCGGCTTCTTCGTGTTGTTCCCAGCATCCACCGCTACTCACGGCGGGACTCCTGCGTGCAATACCGTAAGTACAACAACGAACCGTTGTTAAAATTATATCGGCAGAAAAGATCTCCGTTAAAAGACCCCATCAAAAGCTGACCTCTAAGTGATAAAGACTCATTCAATAGTATTTATAGTAATAAACCAATTTCGATCACATGTGTGGTATTTGGTCCTCTATATTGGCATGTTCTATAGTTTCAAGTTGGTGTGGTTAATTGTATATTTAGGGGAAGGAGCGTCATGGCTGAGTGCATCTTTTATCATGGCCAACATTATAGTCGGCGTGGGCCTTCTGAACTTCCCAGCTGCATATCGCGATGCCGGTGGGCTGACTGCAGCCATCCCCGTCCAGATGGTAAATGACCTCGATATTAAAGTTTTTTTCGCTGACATAATTTGTACATACTCACACTCACTCACTCACTCACTCACTCACTCACTCACTCACTCACTCACTCACTCACTCACTCACTCACTCACTCACTCACTCACTCACTCACTCACTCACTCACTCACTCACTCACTCACTCACTCACTCACTCACTCATTCTCTTACTCTCTCATTTACTTATTCACTCGCTCACTCGATCACCCATTTTATTCAGGTATGTTTGATCATCACACGGGTATTTATGGTCCATATCCTATTATATTGTGATCATCCAGTTATGTTTAGTCTTCACCAAGGTATGTAAGGTCAACACCTGTTTATGTAAGGTCATCACCCAGGCATGTTTTGTCATTATCCATGTAAATGTGGTCATCGCTAAGGTGTATTTGTACATATCCAGGTATGTATGGTCATCACACTGGCCGGGATGCTGCTGATGGTGCACTGCTCGGACCTCTCTCATCGGGATACATACCAGGACGTTGTCGACTTTTATTGTGGCGGTTTAGCTCTCGTTCTCTGTAACGGCCTCATCATAGTCCACAACCTGGGCACTTGCATCACTCTCCTGGTTATCTTAGCCGACCAGATGGATCAAGGTGACCGCAATAACCGATAGTTTGGCTTCAACCATTTTATGCATAGTCTTCGGAACATTTCATAAAACGAGATACATAATGTTAACAGCTTC